>JANFOE010000470.1:0-565893 GCA_025667525.1 Glebionis coronaria | reverse complement strand
TTTTATGCTTCTTCAACACGGCGACAAGTCGGGTTTTTCGTCTTCTTTCAGATCCTTTGCGATGATGACCGGTAACTTCTCGTTGTCTTCCAGGAAAACGTACTCAAGATGAGGAGGTAGGTCCTTAAGCTCGAGAGTGGGAGGATCCTCAATAGATGGTGAAACTAACGATGGATCATCATTAGTCACCTCGTTAGGAGCTGGAGGAGAGAACGGGTCTTCATTGAGAAGTCTCTCAATAGTACGAATATCTTCGTCCCAATTGGTGGACAAATTATCATACTTAATATCAAGAGGACCCAAGCTAGCTTCGAAATCATCCAAGTCACTTTCTCCAAAAGGAGTCAATGCTGGAGCAATTGAGGCAACGGTCTCAACATTGGGTAGAGAAGAAAGAGTACTTTTGCAAGCATCATGAAAATGTTCTTCACAAGCCTCATCGAGAACATCAATAGCATTAACATTCTCATATGAATAAGGTTGCTTAGAAATCTTACCCATGTTAAAGACAATTTTATCATCACCAACTCTCATGATTATTTCGCCTGCGGCTACATCAATGAGAGTGCGACCGGTCCTCAGGAATGGACGTCCAACGATTAATGGAACACGAGGATCCATCTCGTAGTCAACGACAACAAAATCCGCCGGGAAGGTGAATTTGTCAACGCCAACAAAGACATCTTCGGCTATCCCCACTGGATAAGCAACCGTACGGTTGGCTAATTCCAAAGTCATTTTGGTGGGGACTAGCTCGGGGAGCGATAATTGCTTCCAAACACTTAAAGGCATTAAGTTTATACTGGCACCTAGATCTGCTAGGGCAATGCAATTCTCTACTCCCGGGAAGTTGCAAGGAATCAAGAAGCGACCCGGATCACCAAGTTTGGTGGGGAATTTCCTTAAGAGCACTGCGGAGCAGTTCTCATTAAGTTGGGTCTGAGCGATGTCAAGAAGCTTTTCCTTATCACTTAGAAGATCTTTAAACATCTTAGCGTATTTGGGCATGTGAGCGAGAGCCTCGGCAAAGGAGATGTTAAAATTCAATTGTTTAAACATTTTTAGAAAGTTTGAAACCTGAATATCATCCTTGCTCTTTTGCTTCTCTTTCCTCAACCTTGAAGGATAAGGTATATTGGATGAAGAAGAAGGCTTTAGGGGAATAGGATCACTCACAACCACGGGTGGTGGGAAATGGGGATAGAAGGTGAATGAGGTGGGGAAAGTTGCTCTTTTTCCTTGTTCACAATCACGGGTGAAGGTGTAGGAAGCTCGGGTTCCATATAACCTTTTCCACTACGAGTGGTGATTGCTTTCATCTCCCCTCTTGGATTCGCAACGGTGTTACTCGGAAGAGTACCCGAAGAAGAGGGTTGATTACCTTGGATGAGCGAACCAATCATATCACGAAGGTGAACCGCTTGATTATTAAAAGAGTTTTGCATGTTTGCATTAATTTCATTGCTGTGTTTGGCCATATCATTCCTTAGCTCGGCTCGAATATCGCTCCCTTGTTTCACCATGTCATTCTTCAAGTTGACAAATTGACTCTGAAGATTCGTCACCATCTCACGATTAGTCTTCATGAACGTCTCGACGTCTTGGTTTACTGTCATCGGTTGATTGAGAGGTGGAGCTTGGTAAGCTTGAGAATTTCCTTGAGTTGGGTATGGGTTTCTTTGGGATTGATATTGATTTTGAGCACGAGGTTGGGATTGGTTGTTTCGGTTATAGCTTTGTTGTTGGTTTTGGTTTGCAGGAGGGAAACCGGGAGGAGCAAGATAATTGTTGGAACAATAACTTAGCAAGCCACGGTCTCCTTGAGGGCGGGCTTGATAGCCTCCCGTGGGATAAGTGCCGTAAGTTGCGTTAACGTTTTCAGAATAATTGCCTTGAGTGGAAGGACAATCATTGTAAGAATGAGGACCACCACATGTGTCACAAGAAATAGCAACGGCTTTAGCTTGTTGAAATTGGTTTGTGGCCATGGCCATGAAATTCTTGTTCATCTCAGCGAGTTGTCGAGAAATTTCAGTTATTTCAGGATTGGAGGTAGTAGAAGAAACATTGACTCTCGAGTTAGATCTTGAGGATGCGGATGAATCCCAATTCTTGTGGTGAGTAGTCATGTTTTCGATCAACTCTCGACACTCCTCCGGTCTCCTTTTCATAAAGGTACCACCGGCGGCGGCATGATCGTGTCACGATCACGAAAAGTGAGACCATTGTAGAAGGTGTCAATGAGAGTGACGGGGAGCATATTGTGATTTGGACAGCGGTCGATCAAATCATTGTATCGTTCCCAATCATCGAAAAGCGATTCATCATTCTCTTGCATGAATCCACTGATTTGGTTACGAAGGCTTGTGACCATGGATGGGGGAAAGTAGCGCGATAAAAAGCGTTGAGTCATGTCATTCCACGTATGAATAGAATTCTTAGGAAGACGGTCAAACCATTTTTCGGCATGGTGAGAAAGTGAGTGGGGAAAAAGTTGGAGGCGAAGGTCATCCATAGAAACACCGGAGCACTTCATGCTTTGGGTAATGGTAATGAATTTTTCGAGGTGTTTGTTGGCATCATCATCCGGAATTCCACGAAACGGGTTAGTTTGCACCTGTTGGATCATGTGATGCTTCAACGAAAACTCCTGACCCGTGACGTGCATTGGCGCAATCGGGCCTCCGCGTCCGTTCATGGTGGGTTGACACAATTCATCCATTGTTCGTAAATCAGGTAGGAGGACATTGTTGTTGTTGTTGTTATTATTCAAATTGGGTAGAGGTGGGTGATTATTGTTGTTATTAACACCAGCCATATCTAAATCTTCACGAGTCTCGGGCTCAGAATAGTTCGAAGATCTAGTACGCATACACCTGCAGAAGAAAAATATACACACAGAATATCTATATAATTTTTTTGGTGCAAAACCTTTTGAAAAGAATTGCTTTTTAATGATTTTTCAATGTTTTTGTATTTTTGAAGAGTTTTATATTTTTAGGATTTTTGAAAATTTTTGAAGCAAGGAAAATAACGTTCAAAGAACGGATCCCAAAATTCAATGCGTCTCTCACTAGAAACCGTTTATCGTAACGAAAAGAGCCAGCAGCGGCGCCATTTAATACTTGGTTTTTAGGCCACGTATAAAATCTTTATCGTCCGAATCCTTTCGAATTGAAAACCGGTCTTAAGTGCGACTCAATCGTCTTTTGGTGAATCAAGAGAATGGTTTGGTTTGTTTGTTTTAAACTATTAGCAAGTAATTAAAGTGTCGTTGAGTAAAATGGAAGAATAAAGATCAAAACAAGAATGACGAGTAAAAATAAATGCATGTAAACTAAAAGGTAACAATGGAAAAGTACTAGCACACTAAATAAAACTAACACTTGGAAAATTTTCTAAAAATAAGAACTTAGTTGAAAAATACTAAAAGAAAGTAAGATCGGAATACACTAAAACAACTCAATCGGAAAAGGCTAAAACAAGCCTAGATCGGAATATATTCCGATCTGGTGGTCGGAATGTGGGGATGATGCACACAATCGGAATATAGGAAGGCACCGATCGGAATATCCAACAAAATGTAACCAATCGGAATGTTGAGAATTCACCAAATCGGAATACACCAAATCTCACAATCGGAATAACAAGGAGAAGGGGCAATCGGAATAACTGAAGAAACACAATTGGAATACACAAACTAACTGGTCAAATCGGAATCTCAATGACCTAATCCGATCATTACGATCGGAATGATGGTGGCTGCTCGGAATAATTCAGAAACCCTTTTCCGATCGGGTGATCGGAAAGGGTGGTGTGTTATCTGCTCGGAATAGGAAACAATCGGAAAAGGGAGTTGTACCCTTTCCTAAATTTGTGGAATTCGGTTAAGCTAGGTAATAAGCTAATTTTATTAAGCTAATACCCGAAACTTAACAATCCAATAATAAACCGAATCAAATAAGCACTTTTATCAACTTATCTAACTCGAAAATAAACAAACTTTTTAGATCAAACAATAAAAACATAAACTTTTTAAGGAAAACTTTTATAAACAATTAAGCTAATCATAAAAATAAGCCAATAAGCACAAAAGTCTTAAAGCTTAATCAAATGAAAACTTATGAAATGATCAAAAGATTAACTTTTTAAGCACGAAATCATTAAGAACAACACGGATCTATTGCTAATCGCACCAAAATCAATCTAAAATCAAAGAAAGGTAGAAGGAGATTTAGGATTAAAAGCTTAAAATAGAACTTTGATTAATAAAATAAGCAATACAAAGTGATTAATCTTGAAAGATTAAGAGAAAAAGATGAAACTTAGTGAGAGAAAGTTAAGACTTTCTCTCTCTAAAACTAGAAAGAAAATGAAAAAGTGAAAACTAGCTAAAACTATCTAACCACCCTCCTAATGACTATTAGGAGGGTATTTATAGGGAGGGTGGAAGGAGTGCATGTGTTGCATCTTCTTTCTTGCTTTCTTCACGTTTTCTCGACTCGACTTTAATTCTTTGTCTTTGTCGTCTCAGGATTTGAACTTGTCTTTTATTTTTCTTCTTCTATTAGACTTTAAGTTCTTCGACTTCGTTAAACTTCCGTCTTTAGACTTTTTCTTCGATAAATCTTCAGAATAGGCCTTGGACTTCCGTTCTTTTTGCACTCTTGATCTTTTGACTTCGTCTTTTCCCGTTTTCTTCGATAAAAGCCCGTGAAAACCCGTGTTTTCTTCCTTTTTCATATTTTGGTCGTAAAACACAATAAAAACACAAACCACGCATAATTCCGACTTTTACGACATAAATCATACGTTTTGGTCTTGTTATTATTAGAAATAAGTGGTAAAAGGATAAGTGTTTTCAAACTTATTATATATCAACTACTCCTTTGAATTTCTCGTATACAACGATACCTTATCGAGTTTTCCTTTGAACATCTCGTATACAACGATACCCTATCGACTACTCCTTTGAACATCTCGTATATAATGATACCCTACCGACTACTCATTTGAACATCTCGTATACAACGATGCCCTATCGGCTACTCCGTTAACATTTATTTTGTCTATTGATGTATTTAATGTCGACATGCGGATGTGTAATGTGTGAATGTTTAACTATATCAATAAAAGTAAAGAGAAACGATCATGGCAGTGGGAAAGTCATGGGTAATTTCTCACAGATTTCCCACGAACATGATAAACCCGTGGGAAATTTGTTGGTAATTACCCACAGATTTCCCAACAAAAAATATCCGTAGGAAAGCAGTGAGTAATTTCCCACAGATTTCTCACGGATATGATAAGTCCGTGGGAAAATCGTGGGTACTTACCTAACTTTATCATAATTATAAAAAAATAACCATGGGAAAATCATGGGCAATTTCTCACAAATTTCCCACGGGATATGATAATTTCGTGGGAAAACCGTGGGTATTTACCTAATATCCCTCCTAAAATTTTGACTAGTCCCGCTATAATATTTCCCAAAATTCAAATCTAAGTTTGATAAAAAAGAAAGAACCATATTCAAATGGCTATTATCCAAAAAAATCAAAACCGGATCTCACCAAAAAAACATCCCCACCCTTATCCTATCTCATCCCAGATTCTCTCTATTCACTACCCCAGATTCATTATCGATCCACTATTCACACCAGAGATCAACTCCTTTCCTGTTGGTTATTCTGATTTTCTCTTCACTGGTCACATCCTGACGAATCAACCATCATAGACTGGCGATTAAACAATATCACTCCTAATTTTATGTCATGTATCGAAAGACGAGGTATTTGAATGTGTTATATATCTAATTGAATCATCAATTCGAGGTCTTTATGCGTAAATTTATTGTTTGCTTTTCAAGAAATAGGGTTCATGTAAGCCCGAATCTGTATGATATTGGAACATGTTTTTTATTAAGTCATAATGTTTCACTTCATGTTATATACATTCAGTTTGTGCATATAATTTGTCCTTTATTTTGTTAATGGTGCCAACTTCACGGTTCTTACTCTAATCTTGCATGTTTCAATATTCAGAAAATAGACATGGGACCATGCCCGAAGGTGCACTCGTTTCAGCTGAGGAAAGAGTATCCTTTTTTTCACCCTTATTATATTTTCCTGGGCTGTCATGTTGATTATTGTTCATGGGTATGCTGAGCATGTTATCTCATTAATGGAGCACTTTATATGATTTCCAGACCTTCTATATTTTCTTTTTATTGCTTGGGAAATTGGGACATGTTTGAGATTATTGGACAAGGATTGGCGAACTTTGTTTCTATTTTTTTATAGATTACAGTTTTCTACATGCCTGTTCTCGTCACTTTAGGATTTACATGCTGGCGTTATTTTAAGGAATAAAATACTGTTACATGTACAAAGCGTGTATCTTATGTAAAATATGCGAAATATGAACATTTTTGATGTCATTGCTACTTAACTACAATTAGATACCAAGAAGCTAAGGCGAAAGGCAAACACAATTATGATAGGGAATTAGAGGTTGTTATGAACAGGCTCATTGTTGAATGTGATAGAAAAATTGCCAGAGCTTTGAAACGTGTTAGCGAGGAGGACGCCAAAGCAGCTATAGCCATATATGTGGATGAGGTTGCACAGGTGGATTAAACTCACTCCTTAAGGTCTTTCTGGATCAACTTTTTTTTGCACATTTGTACTAAATTATATACATGTCTTACCAATATTTTGTATGTGCAGACCTTGAGATTCTTGAGTTGTCAAAGCAAATAAAGGAGAAGCTAAAAGAAGCTGATCTATATGGTAAGCTTTTCTTTACAAGTCAACTTTATATATTTTTAAGGATATAAGAGATTTTTTCTCACAAAATTAGTATGTATTGCAAACTCTGAAGCTTTTTAATGACTGATTTAAATGTATGACAGAGGCAGGCATGTGTGGTCCACAGGTGTTGCGAATCGTATTGTGGTGGATTTCATGAAGCAAAAGAACTACGGAGGCTCAAAGAGCAGCGGACATACTAGCGAAATTGAGCGACCTGCTTAAATCAGGTAATAGCTAGTTTGATTTAGCATTAGGCTTTAGTGTATGCGTTAGAAGTTAGAACTATTGGGTTTTTGTAGTACGTCGATAGCAGTTTAAGGATACGGATTTATATCCACCGTGTAATGTATTTGTATATTTTGGTAATTTATTTATGGCTTTTATTGTTTGAGATACCAATTTTTCGTATTTATAGATTTTGGAATCTGGAAAATGTCGAATTAAATTGTGGGAAATACGTGGGAAGTATGTGGAAAATATTTGTGGGAAATCCGTGGGAAAATAGTTACTAGAAATTGTGGGAATATTTCCGTGGGAAATCCGTGAGAAATAACTGTAGGAAATATGTGGGAAAATAGTTGTTAAAGTTTGTGGGAAATCCGTGGGAAAATATTTGTGGGAAATTAGTGGGAGAATGTTCGTGGGAAATCTGTGGCAAAAACCCAATCCTTTTGTGTGAAGTTTGGTTGATAAAAACCGTGGGAAATCCGTGGGAAAATAGTCAACGTTCCGTGAGAAAAATATTTACCCATGGGGTTTTTAGCAACGGAATGATTCCGTGGGAAATCTGTGGGAACGGGCCCTTTCCCACGGAATTTCCCACAGATCTTGCTGTGGGAAAAAGCTGTTTGTGTAGTAGTGATCTACACGTTTTCTGTCTTTGTCTATCTTTATCGTTAACTTATACATGTAATTCTTATATGAGTTTAGTGTGTTAGTGTAGATTCTTTTATCCTTGTTGTATATCAAAAATTTTGCTCTTGCATAATTATAAACTAAATTTTTTATTTTTATATTAAGGAGAAACGTTTTTGGGATACATACCAGGCAAAAAAGATTATAATTTATCAAATCAAAACTGATGAGACTTTGTTTGTATTTATCATACACCTTTTATTAATTACTGCAATAATATGCCTAATGATGAGTAGTCTGGGACTTATCAGTTAGGTTTTGTTTTTGAACCAATTATGGTTTTACACTTTGCAGTTGAGAAATTTATGTTTTTGACTTTTTGTGTAAGTTTGAGTGTGACGAAGAATAAGACTTTAAACCTTTACGTATTTGGAATGTGATTTGTATGTTTTAGTTATTGTTTGCATTGATTTGAAAGATCAGGAAATATGGTTGCGGAAATTGGTTGGAAAACCCGGGAAAACGTCTAGGAATTGCCGGAAAGCTGCACAAACCTTTCGTAAACTACATGTCATCGCTAAATATATCATCGTTCTGTCCGGTAAATAACAGCAAAAATTTTCACGTAGTTGCCAAAAGTTGTCGATAAAGGTTTTGGTCAATATACTCATATACTATGGCCACCGCGTCTAGTCGCTAAAGGTGGTCTAAGACACTAAAGTAATTGAAGTGATAATAAATTTTTTTAAACTTAGTATGATATGCATGGAGCTTAGTTGAGATAAATGTAGAACCGGAATTTAGTAAAGACCCAATAAAACTCCTAATCGTTCACGCCGAGTATTTTTTTAGTAGATAGGCAATTCACTACACATTTGATGATTTTTTTTCTGTTACGTCTGAAACAATCGCATGTGATTTTAAAAAATCACATGTGATTGTGATTCAAAATCATACTTTACAAATCACACGTGATCTCGTAACTAAAAAATGCAAAAAAAAAGTTCGTTGAAACTATATAGTCGACAAAAAACGATTTAATTCTTTTCGTGATAATATGTTTTGTTTTGTGTAACAGTTAATGATTTGAGAAATATTTAATTTAAAGAAAGTGATGAAAATTTGAAGAAAAAACGAATGACTAGAATTGCTAGAACGGACATTTACTAAATTTTGAGTTTATTAAACTCTCGTATTGTACGGACTTAGTTTTTTTCTTCTTTTCATATTTCTAGATCGGATATAACAAGGGAGTGAAGTGGTGGTGTGGTATTACTGTACCATTTTTATACGTGTATTAATGTAATATCTGCACACCTATATAAGCTCAAGTTAACATCATAAATTTTAATGTAAGAGTTCTTTGTATGTATGTATAATATTTGGACACAACTTGACCGACGGTCGCTAGTCCAAAGAACAAAATAAGATGTAAAAACATAAAATTGAGGACGACACACGTATCAAAATGGGACTAAACTAGTATTTTGTGTATAATCTTAGGGACGAACAATGTATTTGATACCATGCTAGAATCATTATGTTGCATATGCACATATATGTTAAGAAGATTGGCACGTCAGATTGTTTAACTTCGTCCATTTTGTGACGTAACGCAATTGTAAAACGGTAAAATAAATATACTAATACAATTGTTTTTTTATGACATAAGATTGTTTTATATGTAATTATAATAAATTAGTATCTCATCGGTTGAAACATAATATCAAGGTCAACATAAGTTAGGTGGGCTATTCCTTTTATCACTAATTGGTTTTATAATGAAACATCAGTTTGACTTATATGTTAGACTTGATGAGACACTGGGCTAAGGATTCTTACAGTTGGTATCATAGACAGAGACAGGTTTAGTCAAGTGATGATGCGGATGGTGTTCCCTCGGTTAAACCCCAGTTTGATGATGTTAGTTGATATCGATAAACCTTGTACCAAAAGGAAGCCGGTTAAAAGGCGGGGTGTTTCGATGGTAAAGGTTGACGACATGAAAAATGTAGGATCATGCCTATAGTCGAAGGGGATGCCATGGTGATTTGGGTTTTAAAGAGGTATTGTTGGGTGTGTAAACTTAATATCTCACATCGGTTGAAACATAATTTCAAAGTCAACATATAAGCTTGATGGGCTACTCTTTCTATCACCAATTGGTATTAGAATGGAACCTCAGTTGGACTTATATGTTAGACTTGGTGAGAGGTTGGGCTAAGAATTCATTCACCGTTTGATGGATGAGCATGCCTTTTAAGTATCCTTAAAAATTAAGTAAGATATAATGAAGTACGAACATCGTAATATGTTTATTGATTGAATAAAGCACCGAAAGAAATGAATGGTTATTCGATAAGAAATGGATTAATTTGTTAGTACAACAATCGATCGGGGTCGAGTACGAATCTAAGTCCCTCGTTAAGAAGTAATTAGATGTCTTGAGTTGTGGTGGATCTTGTAGTATAAAGAGATGTAGTTGACGATTTCCTGCACAAGTAGAGTATACCGTTAGTCCTTACCGTGAGGACGAAACCAACTATTAGACTCCGACGTGAGAGTAAGTATTCATATCGTTAGAGATATATGTGTATGTAAAGATGAGTGAGAAAATCGTACCTTGTTTGGAGTGCAAGAGAGTACTATTTACAGAGGAAAGTACTAGCCTTTGTTCGTTTCTCGAATATTGGGAGTGGGCCTTTGTGGTCCAAAAGCCTGTTTGTCTCTTTATTGTTGAATGGTGACCTATGGACCTGTTCTTTGAGAACTTATCAGTAGTGATCTTTGGACGTGCTTGCTGGGAAGCGTGTCCGGCATTGCGTTGCGGATCCGCTCACTAGGAGGTGATCCGTTGGTGGGCTTTTGTGTACTTGGATCCGGGACCAAGGTTTGGTGTATTGTTTTAGGCCTAGTGGGACATATCCATGGTATACGCCATTAAGTCCCCACGGTCTAGTTGTTCTTGCGTTGTGCGGATGGACTGCTGTACTTTTATAAATGTGACCTCTTTCTTGCCCCTTCATGATGGATTGTTTTGTTTTTTATAATCCGTGGGGTAACAGGCGAACCGTTACTTTATTGTCGGCTGGTATTCTTGAACTTGGCTGGGTGAACTTTAACGGTTGTTTCGCAAGAGTATGTATCCGCATCCTTTTTTGTAGGCCATAGCGTGCTTCTTTTTTGTGA
The DNA here is from genome assembly GCA_025667525.1 of Glebionis coronaria. Taxonomy (NCBI): domain Eukaryota; kingdom Viridiplantae; phylum Streptophyta; class Magnoliopsida; order Asterales; family Asteraceae; genus Glebionis; species Glebionis coronaria. The sequence goes on along the minus strand of JANFOE010000470.1, from coordinate 555,037 downwards.
TCTTGGTGCTCTGGGCGCTCTCAAACTTTTGCTTGGGGTTTTGTGTCCGCGGTTATTTTTTATTCAAGATAATACTGCATGTTACAGTTAGCTATTAATCGTCATTTATTGTTTGAAATGACGATTGTCAGCCACGTTGGTCTATCTGGCTCATGTGACCTTTAGTTATCTCAATTTTGGCCGTTCATTTTGAAAGTGTATTTCGCACGTATGTATCTTGTGCGTTGCACTGATTTATAAATTCATTATCTCCCCTTCATTATTTTTTACTACTTCCACCATTGTTGCTTTTTTGAGGATAAAGATTGTATCATTCTTCATTTCTGATTTTCGTTCTAGGGAGAGCTGTTATTTTGTGCTTTTAATTTGCTTCTTGTAACGATGTTGTTAGATACGTTTAGGTCGGTGCTTACTCAACATCATTTAGATGAATTTTGCAGAAACTATCGTAGTGTTCGTGATGCCCTGCGCCTGGGCATGTTGCTGTCTATACTAGGTTTTTTTTGGCCTTGCTTCATATTACATTCCTTTTTCCTGCTTCTTTCTTGAAGTTTTGAGGCATTTTTGTTTCCACATTTCTCAACTGCATGCTATGGCTGTTGTTAAAATTTTCCAATTTGAGATTTCATATCGTGCTGGGAATATCATTCCTACTATTGGCTTGTTTCGTGTGTTCTATGTGAACATGTTTAAAAATGGGCGTGTTTCGTTTTATCGACGTTCTCCGTATCTTCTTCCTTGTTTTACTAAGGACGTATGTTCACTTAAGGACTGGGCGGATCATTTTTTTTCGTTGATTATGTTGTTGTCCCTTTTCTCATGTATTGGACTAATAGGCCGTTGGTGAAGGACCTGTCCCTCTCATGTATTATGATTTCCAGATGGATCAGGTGAAGTATCTTTTACACCATCGTGTTGCGCTTGCTAAGCATTCTGAAACTTTCTTGTGTGCCATTGGTATTAGTCGCTATTATTCGCTTGGGAAGGATTTTTATCATGTCTTCGTCGATTCTTGTGTGAAAGGTAATTAAGGAGATTACGTTGTTGCATGACAGTTTGTGTGTATACATATGTGTGTATTTTACTCTTCTTCTTTTGTTTTGCAGAAATGTATCTTTGTGATGTTACAGCTTCCACTAAGCCTCACAAGGTGAGGTTTCGCGTTACATGTATGGGGGTTGGCCAGGTTCCTCTTCTTGAGTTTAGTCGTGGCGTTACTGCTCATTTAGAAGGTTTTATTGATCCCCTTGATTTGGTATCGGACCCGGAGGTTGATTCGTCTTGGGCTGCTAGAAGGAGAAGGAAGAGAGTTAGTTCAGATGCGATTGCTGTAGGCATGGGGACCGATCCTGTTGTTGTGCCTGCTTCGTTTGCTGAGACTAGCGATGATAGATGACTTCTCCTTTTGTTTTGTAATAACCACATCCATTGTTATTTTCTAAGATTGTTGTTTTTCTTTGTGGGTGTTGTTCTTGCTACTTATGTTGATTTTCTATTTGTGCCCCCTTCTCTTGATGTTGGTCCTTTAGATTATCTGTGTTCGCTTGATCCTGATTTTGGGATTAACTGGCATTCTCCTTCTCGTGCTGCTTACCCGCCTTTGCTTGATCAGTTTTGTGGTCAAGGATTTGAGTATATGTCGAATTCTCAATTGTTGGGTCTTGTAGGATCAGAGGTTGATGCCCCGAGAGTTAGAGTGTCTGATATTGAGAAAGATGTCACGGTTCCTCATGGCCTATATGGTCAGTTGCTTCTTTGAAGACTATAGAGGTGTATACTTCTTCAGATTTATCGTTTGAGAGGGAAACGAATGCTCTTTTGGAGAGCAAGGTATTAGAGCTCATTAGTGCTCTTGATGCTTCTCGCACTAATATTTGTGGTTTGGAAGCGACATTTGCTACTCCTAGCAGCTAACTGCCGGTATATGTTGCTTCTTTGTCCTTACCAGTGGCGTCTTCTTCTCATGGTAATTTTGCTAGTGCCGCTGGGGGTCCTAGTAGTGATGCTTCTTTTTTAGATATGCAAGAAGTTGTCATTGGTTCGTCGTATGGGGGGATGTGTATCCCTGGCAGCATCGGTGGTTCTCAGGCTTTGGCACCGACTAGATAGTTCGTTTTCTTTGTTAGCTTATTGATTTTCTGTTAAACATTCTGTTAGATATTTTGTTAGTCAGTTTTAACTGAATTTTTCTTGCAACCATTAATGGAAGTTTCAGTTTTTCTATATTCTTCATTCTTCTCTTTCGTCTACTGTTCACACTTAAATTCTTTCTATTGCTCTCTTTATGTTTCTGTTACGTTATGTTACCGTAGTTAGTATAGTTTGTTTAATGATATGATATTGTTCATTTTTGTCCTCTCGTGAGATTTAATTCGTTGACTGAGAAGATTGTCATAGTTGACTGTTCATTTAAGAATCTGAAAATTTCTTTCACTTTCTTTCATTTTCGGTTATGATTTGTGATAGCTTGTTGTTCATTTTCAGTTTCTGTTATAAGTTTCGGTTGATTTCAAAAGCTCATAGTTGTGTCAGTTTGTTAAAATCGGTTAAATCAGTTAAAGTTTTTCTAGTCGGTAGTTGTAACCAGTGATTTCAGAGTTAAATGATTTTCGAGTTTTATTTTCCTAAAATCATGTTTTACTTTCTTTAGATTTCTGCAAATTTAACAATTCTAAGATTCTTTCTAACTATTTTTTTGTTCACTTTTCATGGAGAATATAGAGTAGCGTTTAAGTTTCGATTCGTTATGAGTTCAGTAGAAGCGTTCAGATTTGCTGATAGATTCATTCAGTAATGTTTGTTATCAGTTTAGTTTAAAAGCTTGTTTGTAGTTCGAGGGTGATTCTGATTCCGAATCAAAGGATTTGCGTTGTTTTTGCGTATTTGTTTCAGTTTTGCAGGTTTATTGTTTTCGAGCTTTGGATTTAATAGCCATTGACAAAAGTAGATTAGCAGACAGAAAGTAGTGGTGAATGATTCAAGCTGGCTCAGCGCCGAGCTTCGACTCAAAGGACTAAACGACAGATGTTTGGTAATTCTGTTTTCATTTTCAGTTAATTTTCTAAGTGTAATCTGCTTTTGATACTTGGATTAGCTATTGATTTGTAATTTTGCTGTAGTGAGACTTAGAGTAAAGTTAGTTACTTTCATAACATTCATTCTGTATAAAAGTTGTAGTTTGGTTATCTTAGGCAGTGTTTGGTATTACAGACATAGGAATGATCTTAGTGAATTTTTAAATAATCTGTTGTTATAGTCAGTCAGAATATACTTCATAATAGCTGCATAATATAGACTTGCTTATATCTTTCAATAAAATCAAGTAGTCAAAATCTTAACAGGAAAGATAATTGCTAAGAATTAAAGTTGCTGATATTAGTTGAAGCACAAAGTAGAGTAATTGTAGTTTACCAATTTAAAATTGAGTAAGATTTGGTAAGTATAGTCTGTTGATTTTAGTTGAGAAAGAAGTGTTTTAATTCTGTGCCAGTAGGATTTCATCTTTAGCTTGTTAGTTGAATCAACATAGGCAGTCTATAGTTTAATAGGAGCTGTTATGAGAACTTTTGAATTTGATTTTTATAAAAAACTTAGTAGTAGATTGATTAGTTAGTTTGTTTTTAGATAATTGGATAAAGCTATAAAATAGATCCATGTTAACTTTTTCCAACTGAGAAATAGAGTTCAAAAAAATAGGATATCTGTGTAAATTAGTGATTGCATTTCCAATTTTCATAATGTAACTTTTAAATCTTAGTTTTGATAACTTTCCACCATAGATCCCTTAAGATAAGAGTAGTTACAACAATCGTCCTTTGTAGATTTCTTATGTAAGAAATTCCATTTAGATTGAGTGAACTGCTAGTTGTATCACACTTTTGTGTGCAAGTGATTGGGCTCAGTTAGTGGACTTAATGTTTTCTTTGTATTGGGTTATTTTGAGTTGGGATTTGGATATTAGAATAGGATTTAATTTAGGCTAGCTGCGTTTACTTTTAAAATCATCTAGGGCCATTTAGTTTTAGGAATATTATATTAGTAATTTTCTTTGATTTACGTGCATTTCTTATTTTAGCAATTTTATATCATTTTGCTACGTATTACGTACTAGTATAAATAATAGATTAGGATTTAGTTTTGCGTGCCAAGTAGTTAATAATACCAAACAAGCCTTTTTAACCAAAAACAATTAAGTCAAGCTTGGATAGTTATATCAATTCGATAGATACCGAGACGAAACGATACTTAAAAATGAGTTATTACGACTTCTCACTCTTTTTTATCCGTAGGTCCTCCTTTGGATTTATCTCATTATATCCTTGATTTTCCTGTTGGGAATCCTTTTTAAGATGTATCTTTTTTCCTAGAATGGTTGTTATTCGTGGGACTGATAGAGTCATTTTTGGTGTACATAGTGGCTTGTATGTTTGTAATTGCCCGTGACCATGTGTGGTCCTTGTGCGGGTGTTTTTTTTGTAAGAGGTTTGGTTATCTCCTTTTTGCGCACTTCTTAGTGGGTGTGGCTTGTACATTTTGTGTTTTAAATGTAAGTGTGCTATCTTGTACTACCTCCATTTTACGTTTCCGGTGATAGACTTATTGTTATGATGGGGGTGAAGGTTTATAAACATCATAACAATTATACAAAACCCTAAACAAGATCAAAGCACACATATAGCATAAGCGATTTAACAAGATCTTAATAACAAAATTATAATTAATCGAAGTAGAGTTACGTACCTTTTAGCTATGACAATTCCACAAAATAAGAACGAAGCACCAAAATATCAATAAAACCGTAACACCAAGATATAGTCTAAAGTAAGACTATTACGTTCTTGTACACACGTAATACAACGAGCTAACCGTGATTCTAGCACGTGTAAACCGAGCATCTACGCTTGTGGAAAAATCTTCACAACAACCCTAGAGAGGGGCTAGGAATAGATTATAGCAAAACCAAAAAACTAAACAAAACCAAACGAATCCCCTAGGGGTTTCGTTTGAGTCGACCGGCCAAAGAGGGAGAGAAAGAGACGTGGTGTGTAAAATTATGAGGGTGAGGGGTTGTTTATATAGGCCTAGTAATTCTTGTAGCCCAAGTAAAACAAATAAAAGGAAAGTTTTTCCTTCCTCCCCTTGTTCCCTAACCGACGGTCGAACACCCCTATATGGGGTGTTCCGAAACCTTTCATTCTTCTTTCTATTTATCCCTCTTTCTATTGATTCCACAACGCTCGTTAATACTTAACTCTTAATTATTTAACGATCATTAAAGTTATAGCTCGATTTAATTTAATAAATATAATAAATATATTTATTAAATAAATTAACTCTATACGTATTGAGTGCAATCCCATAATCTCGAGTTCGATCCTATCACACGACTATTAAATATAAGTCCATAAACTTTCAGCTCCTACTTGGACATATTTCGAACATCGTGATTACATTGACTAGCGTCTAGTTACACTAGCAACGTCTCTAGTACAACTCAAGTAAGGTCTCCTGGATAAAACCTTTTAACGATTCATCATTATTATAATCCTTTTATTTTTAATACAACGTTAATAAGGATATGGATCTCAGTCATTCCTTTCATTAACCATTCTGTTTCTCGTTCACAGATTAAGCAAGATTACCAAAACAAATCTGGATGTGGCCACGCAAACATCTTACTAATCCCACGAGGGTCCCAGCTGTATTATACTCCAAAACAAGGAGGAAATAAATTCCATATTGACTACAAGCAAAACTTATGAATTTTGCAACACTTTTGAAAATAATCTTATAGCTACCAGTTACGTTTAACGTTAGATTATTTCACAAAAATGCACTAGATTCAAAACACTTTTCTGGTATCTCGGGTCTCAGGATAACTATTTATGATTTACTTGATGACGAAGATCCACAAGGTAAAATCAAATAGTTAGGATAAGTCCTATATTCAATTCATCGAATATTATCCAAAATCGATCAATATACTTTCAAGTATACTCTATTGCAATTTTGATTTGTCTTAATTTAATAATATTCCCATATTATTAATCGACAACGGACATTTAGCATAACAATTTATTCATGGATTAAGAAAACATGTAAAATAGGATAAAAAATTAAATAATAAGAATAAACAAAATTCAATCTTTATTTCATTAAATAATAAATAAACAAAATTCAATCTTTATTTCATTAAATAATAATGTCTTAACATCCTTTATCCAAATACTAATCACAGACTTATTGCATGAGTTTGCTAGCTAGTTGCAGCCCAATAGCCTTGGCATGCTTAACTATTTTTGGTCTAGGAAAAGCCTTAGTAAAAGGACCAGCTACGTTATCATATGTGTGATATTTTATTAATTTTATTTCACGAGCTTCTACTTGTTCTCGGATGTAATGATGTCTAAGCTTAAAGTGTTTGGCGCCTTTCATGACTCCAGAATCATTGGCGAATATTATTGCAATAGAATTGTCACAATATATATCAATAGGTTCTTTAATTGAAGGCATCAATCCAAGATCTCCAATAAACTTCCTAATCCAAACAGCTTCCATTGCAGGCTTTAGTTATCTCAATTTTGGCCGTTCATTTTGAAAGTGTATTCCACACGTATGTATCTTGTGCGTTGCACTGATTTATAAATTTGTTATCTTCCCTTCATTAATTTTTTACTACTTCCACCATTGTTGCTTTTTTGAGGATAGAGATTGTATCATTTTTCATTTCTGATTTTCATTCTAGGGAGAGCTGTTATTTTGTGCTTTTAATTTGCTTCTTGTAACAATGTTGATAGATATATTTAGGTGGGTGCTTACTCAACATCATTTAGATGAATTTTGAAGAAAGTATCATATTCCTTCATGTGTTCATCCTACTCTGGCTAGTTCAAATAGTAATGTTCGTGATGTCCTGCCAGGGCATGTTGCTGTCTATACTAGGTTTTTTTACCTTGCTTTATATCGCATTCCTTTTTCCTGCTTCTTTCTTGAAGTTTTGAGGCATTTTCGTTTCCCCTTTTCTCAACTGCATACTATGGCTGCTGTTAAAATTTCCCAATTTGAGATTTCATGTCGTAGTGGGAATATCATTCCTACTATTGGCTTTTTTGTGTATTCTATGTGAACACGTTTAAAAATGGGTGGGTTTCGTTTTATCGACGTTCTCCGTATCTTCTTCCTTGTTTTACTAAGGACGCATGTTCACTTAAGGATTGGACGTATCATTTTTTCTTCGTTGATTATGTTGTCCCTTTTCTCATGTATTGGACTAATAGGCCATTGGTGAAGGACCCTGTCCCTCTCATATATTATGATTTCCAAATGGATCTGGTGAAGTATCTTTTACACCACCGTGTTGTGCTTGCTAAGCTTTCTGAAACTTTCTTGTGTGCCATTGGTATTAGTCACTATTATTCGCTTGGGAAGGATTTTTATCATGTCTTCGTCGATTCTTGTGTGAAAGGTAATTAAGGAGATTACGTTGTTGCATGCCAGTTTGTGTGTATACATATGTATCTATTTTACTCTTATTCTTTTGTTTTGCATAAATGTCTCTTTGTGAAGTTACTGCTTCCGCTAAGCATCACAAGGTGAGGTTTCGTGTTGCATGTCTGAGGGTTGGCCAGGATCCTCTTCTTGAGTTTACCAGTGGTGTTACTGCTCATTTAGAAGGTTTTATTGACCCCCTTGATTTGGTATCGGGCCCGGAGGTTGATTCGTCTCGGGCTGCTAGAAGGAGAAGGAAGAGAGTTAGTTGAGATGCGATTGCTTTAGGCGTGGGGACCGATCCTGTTGTTGTGCCTGCTTCGGTTGCTGAGACTAGCTATGATACACGACTTCCCTTTTTCTTTTGTAATAACCACATCCATTGTTATTTTCTAAGATTGTTGTTTTGCTTTGTGGGTGTTGTTCTTGCTACTTCTGTTGATTTTCTATCTGTTCCCCTTCTCTTCATGTTGGTCATTTAGATGATCTGTGTTCGCTTGATCCTGATTTTGGGATTAACTGGGATTCTCCTTCTCGTACTGCTTACCCGCCTTTACCTGATCAGTTTTCTGGTCAAGGATTTGAGTATATATTGGATTCTCAATTGTTGGGTCTTGGAGGATCAGAGGTTTATGCCTCGAGTGTTAGAATGTCTAATCTTGAGAAAGATTTCCTTGTTCCTCATGGCCTCTATGGTCAGTTTCTTTTTTGAAGTCTGCAGAGGTTAATACTTCTTCAGATGTATCATTTGAGAGGGAAACGAATGCTCTTTTGGAGAGCAAGGTATCAGAGCTCATTAGTGCTCTTGATGCTTCTCGCGCTCATATTTGTGGTTTGGAAGCGGCAGTTGCTACTCCTAGCAACCAAATGCATGTATATGTTGCTTCTTTGTCCTTGCCAGTGGCGTCTTCTTCTCATGGTAATTTTGATAGTGCCCCTAGGGGTGCTGGTAGGGATGCTTCTTTTTTAGATATGAAAGGAGTTGGCATTTGTTCGTCGTATGGGGGGATGTGTATCCCTAGTAGCATCGGTTGTTCTCAGGCTTTGGCAACGACTTCTCACTCTTTTTTATCCGTAGGTTCTCCTTTGGATTTATCTGATTATATCCTTGATTTTCCTATTGGGAATCCTTTTTAAGATGTATCTTTTTTCCTAGAATGGTTGTTATTCGTGGGACTGATAAATTCATTTTTGGTGTACATAGTGGTTTGTGCGTTTGTAATTGCCCGTGACCATGTGTGGTCCTTGTGCGGGTGTTTTTTTGTAAGAGGTTTGGTTATCTCCTTTTTGCGCACTTCTTAGTGGGTGCGGCTTGTACATTTTGTGTTTTAAATGTAAGTGTGCTATCTTGTACTACCTTCATTTTACGTTTCCGGTGATAGACTTATTGTTATGATGGGGGTGAAGGTTTATAAACATCATAACAATTATACAAAACCCTAAACAAGATCAAAGCACACATATAGCATAAGCGATTTAACAAGATCATAATAACACAGTTATAATTAATCGAAGTAGAGTTACGTACCTTTTAGCTATGACGATTCCACAAAATAAGAACAAAGCACCAAAATATCAATAAAACCGTAACACCAAGATATAGTCTAAAGTAAGACTATATTACGTTCTTGTACACACGTAATACAACGAGCTAACCGTGATTCTAGCACGTTTAAACCGAGCTTCTAAACTTGTGGATAAATCTACCCAACAACCCTAGAGAGGGGCTAGGAATAGATTATAGCAAAACCAAAAAACCAAACAAAACCAAACGAATTCCCTAGAGGTTTCGTTTGAGTCGATCAGCAAAGAGGGAGAGAAAGAGATGTGGTGTATAGAATTATGAGGGTGAGGGGTTGTTTATATAGGCCTAGTAATTCTTGTAGCCCAAGTAAAATAAATAAAAGGAAAGTTTTTCCTTCCTCCCCTTGTTCCCTAACCGACGGTCGAACACCCCTCTATGGGGTGTTTCACAACCTTCCATTCTTCTTCCTATTTATCCCTCTTTCTATTTATTCCACAACGTTCATTAATACTTAACTCTTAATTATTTAATGATCGTTAAAGTTATAGCTCGATTTAATTTAATAAATATAATAATATATTTATTAAATAAATTAACTCTTTACGTATTGAGTGCAATCCCGTAATCTCGAGTTCAATCCTATCACATGATTATTAAATATAAGTCCATAAACTTTCAGCTCCCACTTGGACATATTTCGAATATCGTGATTACATTGACTAGCGTCTAGTTACACTAGCAACGTCTCTAGTACAACTCAAGTTAGGTCTCCTGGATAAAACCTTTTAATGATTCATCATTATTATTATCCTTTTATTTCTAATGCAACGTTAATAAGGATATGGATCTTAGTCATTCCTTTCATTAACCATTCTGTTTCTCGTTCACAGATTAAGCAAGATTACCAAAACAAATTTGGGTGTGGCCACGCAAACATCTTACTAATCCCACGAGGGCCCCAACTGTATTATACTCCAAAACAAACTTGGAGGAAATAAATTCCATATTGACTACAAGCAAAACTTATGAATTTTGCAACACTTTTGAAAATAATCCTTATAGCTACCAGTTACGTTTAGCATTAGATTATTCCACAAAAATGCACTAGGTTCAAAATAGTTTTCTGGTATCTCGTGTCTGAGGATAACTATTTATGATTTACTTGATAACAAAGATACACAAGGTAAAATCATATAGTTAGGATAAGTCCTATATTCAATTCGTTAAATATCATCCAAAATTGATCAATATACTTTCAAGTATACTCTATCGCAATTTTGATTTTGTCTTAATTTAATAATATTCCCATATTATTAATCGACAACGGATATTTAGCATAACAATTTATTCATGGATTAAGAAAACATGTAAAATAGGATACAAAATTAAATAATAAGAATAAACGAAATTCAATCTTTATTTCATTAAATAATAATGTCTTAACATCCTTTATCCAAATACTAATCACAGATTTATTGCATGAGTTCGCTAGCTAGTTGCAGCCCAATAGCCTTGGCATGCTTGACTACCTTTGGTATAGGCAAAACCTTAGTAAAAGGATCAACTACGTTATCATCTGTGTGAACTTTTATTAATTTGATTTCACGAGTTTCTACTTGTTCTCGGATGTAGTGATGTCTACACATAAAGTGTGTGGCGCCTTTCATGACTCCAAAATCATTGGCAAATCATATAGCTAATGATCTTCGGATTTTCCAAAATTAAGACAAGTCATATAGTTAGGATAAGTCCTATATTCAATTCATTGAATATCATCCAAAATCGATCAATATACTTTAAAGTATACTCTATTGCAATTTTGATTTGTCTTAATTTAATAATATTCCCATATTATTAATCGACAACGGACATTTAGCATAACAATTTATTCATGGATTAAGAAAACATGTTAAATAGGATAGAAAATTAAATAATAAGAATAAACGAAATTCAATCTTTATTTCATTAAATAATAATGTCTTAACATCCTTTATCCAAATACTAATCACAGATTTATTGCATGAGTTCGCTAGCTAGTTGCAGCCCAATAGCCATTGCATGCTTAACTACCTTTGGTATAGGCAAAGCCTGAGTAAAATGATCAACTACGTTATCATCTGTGTGAACTTTTATTAATTTGATTTCACGAGTTTCTACTTGTTCTCAGATGTAGTGATGTCTACGCTTAAAGTGTCTGGCGCCTTTCATGACTCTAAAATCATTGGCGAATATTGTAGCAGAATTGTCACAATATATATCAATAGGTTCTTTAATTGAAGGCATCACTCCAAGATCTCCAATAAACTTCCTAGTCCAAACAACTTCCATTGTAGCTTCTGAAGCAACCATGCACTGAGATTGAGTAGCATGCATTGCAATCGTCGTCTGCTTCTTGCTCTTCCAGTCAACTGCTCCTCCATTGATAACAAACATATAACCCGTCTGAGACTTCATATCGTCTTTATCAAGTTGCCAGGACGCATCACAAAAACCTGTTACATTCTGTTCTGTATTTGGTTTCCTTCTAAATAACAAAAACATATCTTTTGTACTCCTCAAATACTTTAGAATATGTTTAACAGCAGTCTAGTGGAGCTATCCAGGATTCTGTTGGTATCTACTGACCATGTTCTGAGCAAATGCCACATCAGGCCTTGTGCATCTTACAAAATACATAATAGATCCTACAACCGAAGCATAAGGCACCTTCTACATGTATGCCTCATCTTTAGGAGTTGATGCATCCATCTCATGATTTAGATTATGCTTAACTTCCACAGATTGAAAACCTTTTGGAATTATGCATATTATACTTCTTCAATATCTTATCTATATAAGCATCTTGACTTAGACCAATTAACCGTCTTTTCCTATCTCGATATATCTTAATTCCCAGAATGTATGCAGCTTCTCCTAAATACTTCATAGAAAAACATTTACCAAGATAATCCTTAACAACTTTAAGTCTTGTAATGTTACTTCCCATGATTAATATGTCATCAACATATAGGACTAGAAATACTACACCACTCCCACTAGCTTTGCGATATACACATGGCTTATCACGATTTTGAATAAATCCAAACTTTTTGATTTCTTCATCAAATCGTTTATTCCATTGACGTGATACTTGCTTCAAACCATAAAAAGATCTTTGAAATTTACACGTGTGTTTTGGATTCTTAGGATCAACATACCCTTCCGATTGTTGCATATAGATGTCTTCATCTAAGCGACCATTCAAGAAGGCAGTTTTAACATCTATTTGCCATATCTCATAGTCATAGTATGCTACTATAGCTATGAGAATCCTAATAGCTCTTAAGTCTTCTATAGGAAAAAATGTCTCCTCGTAGTCTACGTCAAAAGTTTGAGTAAAACCTTTAGCTACTAAACGAGCTTTATAGGATTGTACTTTTCCATCCATGTCGGTTTTCTTCTTATATATCCACTTATGTCTCACTACTTTAGCATTTGGTGGTAGATCTACAAGAATCCAAACATCATTAACTTTCATGGATTCCATTTCTTTATCCATAGCAACTATCCACTTATCCTTCCCAAGATCAAGCATGGCGGATTTATAATTAGCCGGTTCACCAAGATCCCCTACTTCATCATCATCCTCTATATTCAGACATATATTTCTATTTGCGTTTTTTATCCTTTTGGATCTACGCAGAGGAACTAATTCCGATGGAACCGCCAGACTTTCTGGTTCTACAGGAATTATTTCGCTAGTGTTTTCAGAAGGTAATGTATCTATATGACTCTCTTCAAGATCATAATTTCTCCCACTGAATTCTTGATTTACAAGATCACTTTCAAGGAAGTCTCCATACCTATCAACAGTCACTTTGTTCTCAGGTTGATAATAGAAGTAGTAACCCATAGTTTCCTTAGGGTATCCTACAAAGATACATTGCACAGATTGTTGTTGGAGTTTGTCACCTGAGTCACGTTTCACACACGCCTCGCAACCCCAGACCTTTAAATAATAAAAATATGGCTTCTTTCCATGCCATAGTTCATATGGTGTCTTATTCACCTTCTTTGTGGGAACCATATTTAAAATTCAAACAACAGATTCTAAAGCATAATCCCAAAAGGATAATGATAGAGTTGTTAGATTAAAAATAGATCGCACCATATCTGATAATGTACGATTTCTCCTTTCGAATACACCATTTTGTTTTGAAGTATAGGGAGAAGTAAGATGCTGAACAATTCCATTCTCACTTAAATAATCTATAAGGTCTTGACTTAAATATTCACCACCTCTATCAGATAAAAGATCTTTAATCTTCTTTCCTAATTGCAACTCTACTTCTGCTTTAAACACTTTGGATGTTTCAAATACCTCATGTTTATGCTTAAGTAAATAAACATAACCATAACGGCTATAATCATCTGTAAATGTTAAGAAGTAGCTAGCACCTTTCCTTGACACATGTATTAGTAGTCCACACACATCAATGTGTATTAAACCAAGTAGATCAATAGCTCTTACAATATTGCTATTAAAAGGTTTCTTGGTCATCTTTCCAGAGATACAAGACTCACATTTATCAAATGATTCATCATTGATATTTTCCAAAAGACCTCCACGTTGAAGCTTTTGTATACGAGTCTTCCCAATATGGGCAAGTCTACAATGCCAAAGATAAGAAGAATTTTTGTCAAACTTTCTCTTCTTACTCATGCTAAAAACAGAATAATTATTATACTTGGATTCATTTTCATGCATGTCTATTTCAAACACACCATTCATAGAAATTGCATTAAAATAGAAAATACCATCTTTCCAAACAGAAATTCCATTATTATCAATAGTGTGAATCCATTATTCAACAAACAAGAAAAGGAAATAACACCCGTAACGATCGTAGGTGCATAATGACAATCATTTAAAATCAGTACTAAACCCGAAGGTAAAACTAAATTAAATATTCCTTTAGCTTCAACCACTGCTTGTGTGCCATTGCCCACTTGCAGAAATTGTTCCCCATAGGATAGCTTCCTTTCCAGATTAAATCCCTGCAGCGTATTACAAATGTTAATACCCCATCCCCTATCATATACCCGGGAATTTAATTTGTATGTCAAATTAAATAATTCAATCATAAATAAAGTACCTGAAGCTGCAACGCTCTGCTCAGACTTCTTCTTTATTTCTCGCAATTCTTCGAGGTAAAGAGGGAAATTACTCTTCCAGTGACCACTTGCTTTGCAATGGTGACAAGTCTCATCCTTCTGAGATTTATTCTTCTTGACAAAGTTTTGCTTAGGTTTTGAATAAGTCGCAACTTGCTTGCCCTTATCACCCTTGCCTTTGCCTTTCTTCGTGTTCGCTTGCGGTTTTGGATTACTCACTCTACCCTTTTGTATGGTTAGTACAAGAGGAGTAGAGGTAGATTCTTTGTCCTTTAACCCCTTTTCATAGTCAATGAGCATTTCATGCAAATCATTAACTGTCTTCCCCGTGCAATGCATATTATAGTTTCTAACAAAATCATTGAAGTCCTTGTTAAGGACCTATTGATCAAGTTAATATCCATATTATGATCATAGGGTTGTCCTAGTGCAATGAGCTGTTCCATATAATCCCTCATCTCTAGGTAATGGGCACTAACAGACTTTACAGAAGTTTGCTTGCAGCTATGCAAAGCATCTACTAAGTCGTAGATCTCCACAGCTTGCGGCTTCTCGAACATAGCCTTGAGCTCATCAAGCATTCACTTAGGAGAAAATAGCTCATACTTCTGTTGAAGTGGAGGAGCCATTTTACCTACATTAAGCAAGCTACCTTCAAATGCTTCTTAACATTAGCAGAGTGTTCAAGCCTTTGTGCTTCAGAAGCTCCTTCAGCAAGATCCTCAGGATAAGGAGTGGTCAAGATATCAATAGTACTCGCTACTCTCAAGATAATTCTTAGTGATCAGTACCAATCATTGAAGTTTGGGCCAGTAAGTTTAGGACGATCAAAAAATGTTTTGAACGCAAAACTTATAGTGTTATTGTCGGGTTGAGCCATTTCTACAAAAATAAGTCAAATATTAGTATTTTCGATAAAAAAATACTTTCAAGAAAATAAAATTACCCCGGTATATAAAGCATAGTATTTTCCTTGAATCCTAGAACATATATTGACATAGATCCATTACATCAGTTGATCTGCTAGTAATGAATGTACTCAACATAGCGACTTGTCGAACAATCAATTGACAAACAATTTTCAATTTCTAAATTTTTAAGGGATTTACATTGCCAAAAGAACGTTTTGCATTGTAAACATGTTTCATCCCTTCTGAATGCCTTAAATTTCCAGATCTCACTAAGTAACTTAATTAAGTCGTCTAATCTGAATAACGTAAAACCATCATACGGATTCTCATTCTATGAAAGTTTTCTCTCCATTACAACATCGTCCAAAAATTTCATATGACGATGTAGTAATTTCAAGTGTTCGTCAATCAGATAGCATTCGACTTAAATTTTAAGGGTATAAATTTGATGTCAAAATCAATGTATGGAGAAGCATGCATACAACTCCGTAGCATAAGTTTAATAAAACATTTAGTAAACTTTTCACGAGACTAAATTTCTACAAAAATTATGTTGAGGTATTGGTTAAACCAATCAAAGAATTTTACCCACAACTATTTACAATGTACTTTTTCTAGAACTCGGCTAAAGCACAAAGCAATAAACTTATTCATTGTGCTTCGGATTTGAATTTTCGGCAAATCAACCTTAAGGTATGATGCAAATAATAATCGTAGGTAATTTCAATTTGACGCACATGCGAGCCTGGAATTTGGTCAGCGACTAATGGTATAACACCTCCTTCCTTAACCGGGTACATGACCAGTAGTGCATTATACCCACTTTATAGTTTGTCAAAAGGAGTAGACTGTTAGATTATGATTACAATTCACCTATCAACGTAATTCTATGTAATTTAAATCTCAAAACAAATATTAATTTTAATATGATTTAGTCCATATTATTTATTTTTCAAAAATACCCTTGTTTACAACAATTAATACAATTTTTAACATAAACAAGTAAAAAAAACTAAATCATAAACACATAATAACATTTTATATGTGCGATAAATAAATCAAATATCCACATGCATACGATTTATTCAATAACCTTTAAATCTAGGTTTTTATATTCATATAAAAGTCTTCCCTAATTCAAGATTAATTGAATAAAATAAAGCAAATAGCACATAAAATCATATTAACATTCGATTTTACACTCCATGAAAACATGCACGTTATCATGGATCCACCCACAAATCTTAACAATTAAATCTCTATAGATCGTAACCTTTAATCTACATGACATAACAATTAATCATGCAATTTAATCTAAAATTATCCCACATGTAATTTAGGGTTTCAAAACAATTCTTTTCTTTTTTATAAAATTTCGTCCAAACCCTAATTTTAAAAAACAAAACCCTAATTTTTAAGAAAAACTAAAAACATGTAGTTTTAACTCAAAACTATTATTAGTTAAAAAACATTAGATTTTCGAAAATTATAACATGTTAAAACGACTCTCGATGCCACTAAAGGTTTATAAACATCATAACAATTATAAAAAACCCTAAACAAGATCAAAGCACACATATAGCGGAAGCGATTTAACAAAATCGTAATAACACAATTATAATTAATCGAATTAGTGTTACGTACCTTTTAACTATGATGATTCCACAAAATAAGAACGAAGCACCAAAATATCAATAAAACCGTAACACCAAGATATAGTCCAAAGTAAGACTATATTACGTTCTTGTACATACGTAATACAATGAGCTAACCGTGATTCTAGCACGTGTAAACCGAGCTTCTACACTTGTGGAAAAATCTACCCAACAACCCTAGAGAGGGGCTAGGAATAGATAATAGGAAAACCAAAAAACCAAACAAAACCAAACGAATCCCCTAGGGGTATCGTTTGAGTCGATCGGCCAAAGAGGGAGAGAAAGATATGTGGTGTGTAGAATTATGAGGGTGAGGGGTTTTTTATATAGGCCTAGTAATTCTTGTAGCCCAAGTAAAACAAAAAAGGAAAGTTTTTCCTTCCTCCCCTTGTGACCTAACTGACGGTCGAACACCCCTCTACGGTGTGTTCTAAAACCTTCCAGTATTCTTTCTATTTATCCCTCTTTCTGTTTATCCCACAACGCTCGTTATACTTAACTCTTAATTATTTAATGATCGTTAAAGTTATAGCTCGATTTAATTTAATAAATATAATAATTATATTTATTAAATACATTAACTCTTTATGTATTAAGTGCAATCCAGTAATCTCGAGTTCGATCCTATTACACGACTATTAAATACAAGTCCATAAACTTTCAGGGGAAGCCCAGGTACTAGGCTTGCAATGCCTCTTATGTACCTCTTTGAGGTTTTGGCTAGGAGTTCTCAATTTTTGTTTTTATCACAGAGATAATGTTATGATGGGGGTAGCCCCTGATGCTTGACTTGTAATGCCTCTTATGTGCCTCTTTGAGTTTTTGGCTGGGAGTTCTCGATCTTTGTTTCTATCACGGAGATAATTTTATGTGTACGTGTCTTACCATTTTATAATTTAGACAAGTAATTAATGGTTGTCAGAAAAGAAGAGAAAAAGATGCGGAGGTAGCTAAGCTCCACATTTTTTATTCAAAATTTTTTGAAATGTATAAAAGTTTATTACATAATAATTCTTTAGGAAAGGGTTCCCTCTTGTCAGCAGTTGAGAGTTCATCCATGCATGTGACGTCTTATACTTACTAATGGGACTTAAAATAAGGTATAGAGCTAGATGTAGAACTTCTTTAAGTTGCGGATATTCTAGGTCTGATGCAATATGTTGTCTTCTCTATCTCTGAGTTTATATGCTCTATTTCTGAAGTCTTATATGACTTTGTATGGTCCTTCCCATTTTGGTCCTAGCTTGCCTATGTCTTTAGCATGACTGACATTGTTGTTTCTGCAAATGAATTCTCCTGGTTGAAATGTTTTGCTACGAACTCTTGAGTTGTAGTATTTTTCATCTTGGTTTTTCTTCTTGCTTCTTCGAGCGTAACTTATATTCTTTTTTCTTCTTGGAGGTCAAGGTTTAGCCGGAGCTTTTCTTCGTTTGTAGCCTCATTAACTTCCGTTATGCGGAGTGCCGGCATCCCTATCTCCGCTGGTATTACGACCTCTATGCCGTATGTGAGTGAGAATGAGGTCTCTCCGTTGGTCGTTTTCAGCATTGTCCTATGTGACCATAGAACGTGTGGGATTTCTTCTACCCAGATTTTTCTTCCTTCTAGTCTTGACTTTATCCCTTACCCTAGACACTTGTTTGTTCTTTCGAGAAGTCCGTTTGTTTGCAGATGTTTGACAGAAGCGAAGTGCATAAGCGAAGTGCTGTTTGATACCTTTCTCTTGGCACCAGTCTATAAATGGATTTTCTTGGAATTGCCTGCCGTTGTCAGATATGATTTCTCTTGGTAAACTGAACCTGTGCATGATGTTTTCCCTTATAAAGTTCTCTATCCGGGCTCCTGTTATTGTTGCTACTACTTTTGATTCTATCCATTTGGTGAAGTAATCTATTGCAATAATTCGGAATTTGACTTTGTCTCGTCCCTCCGGTAAGGGTCCAGCTATGTCTATTCCCCATTTGTGAAATGCCCATGGTGAAGTTATTGGTGTGAGGTTTTGTTAGGGGTAATTTGGGATCGGCCTGTGTACTTGACAATTTTGGCATTTGTCTATGATTTCTTTGGCATCTTTGTACATTGTTAGCCAATAGTATCCAGTTCGTATTGCTTTTGTTATTACAAATCTAGTTCCATAATGCATGCTGCATATTCCCTCCTGGATTTCATGTATGATATACTTGGCTTGGGTTGGTCCGACACATCGTCTCCAAGGTTCAAGGAATGATTTCTTATACATGATTCCATTCATGATGTCATACTGTCTTACCTTGTTTTCAGTCTTCTTGCTTTCCTCCTTTCTGCTGGTAATGTTCATTCCGATAGGAAGTTTTATATTGGGGTCATCCAGTTATGCCCTGTTTCTTCTACTACCGCTAGGATTTCTGTTTCCCCAGTCAATTTTTTGGTTAGTACTTCCACTAACACTTGTTTGGCTAGATGCGAGAAGCTTGTTGAAGCAATTTTGCTGAGCACGTATGCTTTTTTGTTTTCACTTCGTAGAACCTGCTTAATTGAGAATTCCTTGAAGTTACTGATCATTGTTTTTATTTTTTCTAAATAATTCTTCATGATTTCCTCCTTGGCTGTGTATGATCCGTTTATTTGTTTTGCCACTAGCCTTGAATCCACGTTTGCCTGTAGGTTCTTGATTCCCATCTCTTTTGCTATTCGAAGTCCGGCTATCAGTGCTTCATATTCTGCCACATTGTTTGAAGTTTCGAACTTGAACCTTAAGGCGTAGGTAAATTCCATTCCTTCTAGGCTGGTTAGTATGAGAACTACTCCTGAACCTTCTGTGCAGGAAGAACCATCCGTGAAGAGTGTCCATGGTTCTGGTTATTGGCTTTGTGCTTCCTTCATGGGAGTATCTTCATTTGGTACTTCAACTATGGAGTCTGCCAGAAATTGTCCTTTTATTGCGGTTCGTGGCTTCTAGTGGATACCTTACGCATCTCGGGTGACACTTCACATCTGCATTCGCCCGACTGTGTCTGGGTTTCACAACACTTGCTTGATTGGCTGGCCTATGATTACCTTCACAGGGTGCGCTTGGAAGTACCTTTTGAGCTTCTCAGCTGCGTGAAATAGAGATAAGATTATTTGCTCGATGGGGAAATAGCTTTTTTCTGGCCCTATTAGGGTTTTGCTTATGAAGTAGATTCATAATTGTTCTGAATTTCTTTCTGTTAGCGGGATCACGCTTATCGTGTATTTGGAGGCGGATAGGTACATTATTATCTCCTCTTTGGGAATAGGGGCGGCTAACATCGACAATCTTTCAATTTTTTTCTTTGATGTCTTGAAACACGTTTTCGACTTCCTTTGTACATAGGAATTCGTTTTTCTTTATGCATCCTTTCATTGTCTTGAAGAGTGGTAGGGATTTCTCCGCTGACTTTGACATGACTCTGCTTAGGCTTGTGAGCTTCTTGTTTAATTCCTGAACTTCTTTGAGGTTCTTTGGTGAAGGCAAATTTATAACTGCCACTATTCTTCCTAGGGATGGCTTTATACCTTTCGTGTTTATTATATTGCCCAAGAATTCTTCTTTCTCTACTCCGAATGTACATTTCTTCGGGTTGAGTTTTATGTTTGCTTTTCTTAACGTTTCGAATGTTTCTTCAATGTCTCTGAGGGATTCTTATTATGTTTGGCTTTTGACGACTATGTCATCTATGTAGACCTCGAGGTTGCGCC
The DNA here is from genome assembly GCA_025667525.1 of Glebionis coronaria. NCBI lineage: Eukaryota > Viridiplantae > Streptophyta > Magnoliopsida > Asterales > Asteraceae > Glebionis > Glebionis coronaria. The sequence goes on along the minus strand of JANFOE010000470.1, from coordinate 534,605 downwards.
TATCTGTTTTTCGAAGGTTTTGTCTATCATTCGTTGATATACGACTCTGGCATTCTTCAGTCCGAAAGGTATTCTTTTGTAGCAAAAGATGCCATGGATTTTTATGAACGCCATCTTTTCCTTGTCCTCCTCTGCTATCTGTATTTGATGGTATCTTTCGTAAGCGTCTAGGAAACACTTGAGAGGGGTATCCGCATGGTGATTCTACTTTCCGGTTGTCTTCGGGAAGTGGGTAGCAGTCTTTTGAGGATGCCCTATTGAGGTTTGTGAAGTCTACGCATACTTTTCAGCTTTCATCATTTTTCTTTATCATCACGTGGTTGGACAACCATGTGTGGTACTGTACTTCCCTTATTATTCCTGCTTCCAGTAGCGTTGTTACTTCTTAGTGTATTGCCTTATTTATTTACGGGGCCTGACCCTTTCTTTCCTGTCTAACTAGGGGATATTCTCCATGATTTTGATATGGTGTTCCGCTATGTTCTTGGGAATGCCAGTCATGTCTTTAGGTACCTATGCAAATATATCAAGGTTCTTTCTTCGAAGATTGCATAAACTTTCCTTTCTCTCAGTCAATAGCTTTCCTCCGATTGTGACCGTTTGATTTGGGTACTCCGGGTGGATTGCTATTTTCAAGCGTCTCTCTATGAGTGAGGTTTTTCCCGAGGGTGTGATCGATTTGTTCACCATTTCACATTAAATTGGCGTTCTTGACTTGGTATGGAGTGTAAGTACGCCTTCATTTACTGGGAATTTGATCAACCCATGCACGGTTGATGTCACCACTTTTGTTTGGCGGATTCCCGGTCTTCCAATAATGAATTTGTAAGGTGAGTGCGAGCGTACTACCATGAATTTCATCCGTGCTATCGATGAATGGTTCCCATCCCTTATTGCTACTTGTAATTCTATCTGCCCCATCGACACATTGTTTCACCGTTAAACCCTAGCAGGGAGGTCATAGCTGGGATCATTCGTCTCTTGATTTCCAGCCAGAGGCGGCTGAAGCAATGTTCGTACATTATTTCGGAGGCCGACCCTACGTCTATATACACTCTGTGGACGCAATGCCCTTCTATCTCTGCTTTGATTATCATTGGCTCTTCTCCCGCTTCTGTTCTGTCTAGTTGTGGAAAAAATATTTCTGGGCTTTGCGAGAAGCTTTTTGTCACTTGTTGTATTGTTGCTTCTTCGCTTGATTGTATCATGAGAATAGCTGTAGTTTTGCCTTTCTTAGATCTGTTATCTTCCTTTTCTTTCTTTACCCACCAAGGTGGTTTTTTTATTTCTGCCTAGTGCATGAATTCTCTTCTTATGTATGTGCATTCGTTGGTGTCGTGCCCTAATTCTTTATGAAATTCACAGAATCCATCCTCCTTCCTTTCTTCTAACGGAGTAGTCATGGTAAGTGGTGTTTTGAGGTTCTTCCTTTCGAGTGACAGGATTTCTGTAGGTGTTTTAAGGAATATGGCCGACTAGTTGCGAGATGCGGCTTCTTGCAACCCCAGAAGTTGGATTTTTTTGCTGGACTGTAGCTATTGGATTTCTTCTTGTCCACAAATAGGATTGGGTATTTTTCCACACATGTTTATCACTGCTGCTTCCCCTCTGAGGAAGGCTTCTGTTGTATTCATTGTTTCATTCATTGTTTTTAGATCGTCAGCACAGAGGCGCTTGATTAACCCGGGATGCATCACCCATCCATAAATCTTGAGATTTGCACGTCTTCTAGGACCTTTTCAGCATATATGTTCTTTCTTTTGAATCGCTCTATGAAATCTCCTATGAGCTATTTTTCTTTTTGCCTTAAATGGTGATACTTGGTGCGACTTTTGATTCCATGACTGTATTTAGCCAGGAATGATGTTGTCAGTTCCCCGTAGCTGCCAATTGTCTCAGATGGGAGGCTATAAAACCATATTCTGGCGTCGCCTGTGAGTCTGGATTTAAACATGTGGCACCATGTTGGCATAACCTATCTTATTACTGAAGCTCTTTCTTGAAAAATCATTACGTACTCTTTTGGATCTCCAGAGCCATCGTATATCTCAATTTGTTCCGGCTTTCGGATTTCCCTCTGAGGGTCAAATCCCTTATGTAGGTCGTGAACGGGTCAAAGTCCCTATCTATCTGTGGTTTGTACGAGTCTTCTCGCCTTGCCGTTTGTTTCTTTTCAAACTTCCAATGTCCACTTTCTGTTTCTTCTACATCAGATCCTTGCTTGTATTCTTGTAGCACGGTTACTCCATAGTGCGTTTAGCTTGTCGAGGGGTTCTTTTTTAGTCGATTGGTCTGTTCGAGGTGGTGATTCTGGCAATTATTTGTGATTGCGCTTTCTTGTTCACCAGTTTTGTAGAAAATTAGAAGGGGGGTTGAATAGTTTTGACCTATTAGTTTTAATTACTTTGAAACTTTTTCTTGATTGTTAATGGATATAGATGAAGTGTGATTAGCAAAGTAATAGGCGTGAAGTAATAAAGAAACAAACCACAATGCACAATGATTTATGGTGGTTCGGCCTAGCAAGATCTCACTTATCTTGCCCCTACTTCCACTCCCCGAGTATCCACGCGAGAGTTCTACTTCACTAGTAAATGAATCTCCTTTACACCGTTGGAGAAACCTTCACACTTAAGCTTACAATCTTTAAAGACACCTATGCTAAGATGTCTTCTTCTTTACAAAGGCACAATAATGCCTTGTACACTATATACTTGTGGTTTACAACACCAACCATACAAATACATAAGTATGTAGAAGAATGGGTACAACAATGGTGATTGTGTAGGTACCTCTTAACACATTCGCACAAAGTGAAGACTTGAAGGATTAAAGCTTAGAATAGAGATTTCTCGTAACCGATCTTGAAATGCTCAAAAGATCTAAATCACAAGAGAGAAATGAATAGACAAGAGTGAAGTTAGAGAGTTAGATATATGTAGAGATAATAGGGAGAAAAGATAGAAAAGGTATGAGGATTAAGCTTGTACAAAGCTTGGTATTTATAGGTAAACATCAGACAGGAACGGAACCCGTCGGCCCCCTTACCCAGGGGTCCGCCGAGTCTAAAGTTTGGTTCCTCATAAATGTTTATCCAAAATCACAAGCAAACAATGTATGTGGCTTTGGTTGACTTTGTATATCTGATAGAAAGAGGTATAAGTCAACATTTTGTCCATTTGTATTTTCCATTTTTAAGTTATATGTTGTATAAACCATTTATAAAATTTTAGAAGATAAGTTTATGGATTTTATAAGGAATTATATGTTGCTTGTAGTTCAAACATATAAATATGTTTGATGTTTTATCATTAACAAAACGTTAAGTATAATTAAAACTTAAATATTGTTTTAGTACGGTATTTGCATTTACAAGTTTCCCTGACGTCTCTATGTATTCTCGAGTTCAGACGATATAACGAACGACCTTTAGGGGTTCCGTCAGGGGATCCCTTATCTTTTTCGCCTAATCTACTAATGACCCCTATGTCTTGCGGATCTAACCTTTTGAAGATAGTGCTTTCGCTTTGATCGTTTGGTTGGGAGTTTCCCAACTTATCTTTGAGAAAACACCAGGACTTGGCTTTTGGCATTTTGGCTTGTCTAGGGACGTTGGACTCTCCCGTCTTTGCGTTCCCTTCACCCTGTGTGTCGTGGACATCGGGTTACGAGGGTTTCGCTAGTTGTGTGGTTTTTCTACGTGCTTTTACCGCGATGTAAGCGATTTTTCAAGGATCTTAACTCTTGAGATTTTGCTTCTCTTCACAAACTTTATCGAGGGGAAATTTGTTTCGACCTGCTTTTCCCATCGTCGTGTTCCACACGGTGGCCGTGTGTACGCTAGGGGGATTTCTTGCCGAGGTGCTCATATAGGAATGAGATCTTTATGGAACGCAATTGTGTACTGGGTCCCACGAATGGCGCCACTTGTTAGTACAACAATTGGTCGAGGTCGAGTACGAATCTAAGTCCCTTGTTGAGAAGTAATTAGATGTCTTGAGTTGTGGTGGATCTTGTACTATCAAGAGATGTAGTTCACGATTTCCTGCGCAAGCAGAGTATACTGTCAAGTCCTTACCGTGAGGACGGACCCCACGATTAGACTCCGACGTGAGAGTAAGTATCCATACCGTTAGAGATATATGTATGTGTAAAGATGAACGAGAAAATTATACCTTGTTTGGAGTGCAAGGGAGTACCATTTATAGGGGAAAGTGACCTTTCCCCATTTCTTGGATAGTACTTGGGAGTGCGCCTTTGTGGTTCAAAAGCCCTCTTGTCTCTTTATTGTCAAACTTGACTTGCGGACCTGTTCTTTGAGAACTTATCCATAGGGATATTCGGACGTGCTTGCTGGGAAGTGTGTCCGGCATTGCGTTGCGGATCCGCTCACTGGGAGCTAATACATTTGGAGCTTTGCCACCATGGTGTGCTTTTGTGTACTTGGGTCTGGGCCCAAGGTTTGGTGTATGGTTTTAGGCCAATGGGTCGTATCCATGCTATACGCCATCATAATTAACGGTTAATCAATTAGAGTCCTAGGGTTTGTACCCCTTTGACCAAAATCTCTGAATTATAATTAGGTTCATTAAATGTGTTTGTGTTTCTAATAATATTAAATAACATTGAAAATGTAAATTATATCTTTAATAATAGAGGGGAATCACGTTCCCCTAGGAACAGTGACCCCCTCACATCCCAAATTAAAAAGTATATTTCCCTATCTCACAACCCTCTCTTCTATCTCTGGAAGAAGCCACACATTCCCTCTAAATTGACCTCTACCGTCGATGATGAGATCCGTTTTATGTTGCCTTCCCGTTATGTTTGCTCCATTTTGTTTAGGTGTGAAATAAACAAGTGCCACCCTTGGGTCTGTTAGTGGTAAAAACAGATCCGTTCTCCGCTTGGTTTGATATCAAAGAAAAAACATTTGCCCGTTGGATTTTTCAAGAGTCGTTTATTGGTGGAAACGAAATGGAGTTTTTCAAGGGGCATTTATTGGTGGATTTTTGATGTATTGATAAAAAATAATGGGTCTCCTCTCACATATACTCTCATCTCCCACCTAACTAAAACACTGATCTAAGATCCCTCCGATCTAATCATTGATGTGTGTTTTTGTTATGATGGTTTATTGGGGTTTTCTTTCGATCTTACATATAAGATTGGTCTAGATTTATAGTATGGTTTGATGATCAAATGATGCGATCTCCCTCTCTAAGTTTATCCAGGTTGGTTGATTAATCGCGTTTTGTTGATTGTCTCTTGGATCAACAAGATTTTACGCTCTTACTAACTTTTTGTTTACCCTTTTTTAATGGTTTAACTTTCGATTGTTAGGGTATCATCAATTGATTTATCGGAAAACCCAGCTCAAATCAAATGCTTCTGTCTTTGATCCAGGTTTATATCACCCACACCCTTCAATGTCGCGGACCTCTTTGTTGCCGCCGGACTTGGTGTGTAGCGTTGGTGGTCAGCTGGCGATGATGGGTAGCTTAGGTGGGTGTTTTTATAAGCTCTTTTGATTTGTTACTTTTTTGATGCCCATGTGACACCGCTGGGGTTTTTGGGCATTTGGTGATTGTTGATGTTGCCGAATATTTTGGGCATAATAAGCTTTAGGTAAAGAAAGTAGTGTTTATAAAAGTTGTCATGCTTTGTGTTTCTTACCTTTGCTGCCACTTCTCACCTATGAGCTGATTATAAATTCAAAGTGGGAATTGATGCAATAAATTGAGAAGTAGGCTTGAAAAATGCTCATGGTATATAAGCCGCGTGGAATAAGCTTATATGCTGCTAATTGAGCATATTGTAACGTAATGGCCACAAATGGCAAAGAAAACTGCTAAAGATGCTGCCATTTTTAGGCATACAAGAACTCATGCCACTAAATATTGTTCGTATTTAGAATGGAGGGTTAAATAGTCTACGACAATTTGACCAACCCCATGAGAACTGTTTATGTGCTAACAACGTCCGCATCTTGGCGGGGAAACCTTATTGGGTTTTCATCCATGTCGGATGTGGCGGGGCGAGTTTTTTTTACCCGCGCCTATGCTATGTTTTGCAACGTGATGCACCATTAATATACTGTTTACCTTTCACACAACCGATTTTGTGTGTGTGAGGCGAAAGCAACCATCTCAACCGTTGATTCAGTGCGTGTAGGGAGACACAAGTGTATTGTGAATCGTATATTTACGTTCTGTGACATACTATGTGCTGCAATATGAGCATGTATCCTGTGAATATGAGATTACTTGGGCTATGATGAGTTTTAACGACACGGTTAAATCTGAGATTACGCGCATCTTGGCGGGGTAACCTGTCGAGGTTGCAGCCATGGCGTTTTTCCCGAAACAGTGCCATATCTGAGCCTATAATGAAATAGCTAGTTGATATATTATTGTTACTGCATGTTGGTCAGCAGGTTTCGATACACCCATCTTATTCATTGTTGATATTTATGGCGTGAGATGATAGTCACGGGTCTGTGAAAATGCTGATACGACCGTGAGCTGCTAAACATACCGACATGTGGTTGTTCAATCAAATAAATATAATGAAACAATTGATCTTTTGTGCTTAGAATGGACTTATGTAAGTTAAAAATTTTCATATTTATTATAATACATATAAAGCATAACGTATAATATGTTTCCAATTGCTCCCATTTGTCGTTTGTACAGGTCCTGTGTGTCGTCCGTTGCCACACAGCAGCCAAAACCCCCTCTCAAAGGGATGTTTGGTTGGTGTTAAACCAGGAACCAAACACCACTTCTGTTGTAAAAGGGGTGTTTAGTTATTAAATCATGAACCAAACGCTCATGCTGCAAAAGAAAGTGCTCATCGGAAATGCACATACAGGGTAACCATGTTTTCTTAGCTCTCTTTTATTATTCTTCATATTTTTATTCTTTTTTTAAGGTTCGCTTTTGTTTTAAGGTTCATATCAGTTTAAACCGCGAGGAGAAAAAAGACAAAGCTGGAACATCAGGTATTGGGGTGTATCTTTATTGTCAGTTGTGCGTTGAAACAGTTGTGAAGTCACTTATAGGATATTATGGTAATCAATTTACAATTACGATTTCATTTTCTCATGATTACTGCTTTTTAAGAAGATTTGTTTCACTAAAAATTATTTAGTTTAAATTAGTGTTAATGATGCATTTATTATGTGTAGAAGTGGTTGAACCAAATAGGAATGATAATCGGCTGACTGTGAAAGGGAAGAATTGAGCTAATCAGAATTGAAGAGCAGGTCAAATGTAAGGGCGGGCGCCAATAAGTCTACAACTCCCCAACTTTACGCATTATGTAAATTATATAATTATGAGTCATTTAGAGTTAGCTTATTCTAATTTGGTTTTGCAGGTTGCAAACGGGTCACTTAATTTGGTGTTGCAACTTATTATAACACCAATACTATAGTCGAACCAACAATGGTGATCAAATAATGGTAAGATGTCTGTATAATCTAATCATATTTTGAAATTTATGATGCAACTTTGTAAGTGGACTAAACTATAAAGTAGTCAAACTTTGTAAAAATAGACCGATGATTGCATTTTTAAATTTCAGCCAACGTGTATCTGGAGCTAGAGACTACAACACACCTTTTTTAGTGGTGGGGTGTGTTGTGTTTGGGATTGCAGATATGCTTCTAATCACAAAAGAAAGTGCTTTTAAAAGTATTATTTCGGGTTGTTAAAAAAAATGAAAGAAAATGCAGATAAATTGGTTGTTGTTGAAATTAGTTAATTAGATCCATTTACAACAAAAACTATTGGGTTCATGTTTTTGTTGCTGCTTGATATATCCCGACACTTCTACCAGATCATAAACAAAACACACACATAACCAAACGACACTGATTCGGCTCAAAGTTGAAGGGGATTCCAGATTTTCAGGATTCAATAATATTGCATGTAAGTTACTTTATCTTAATCAATAACTATATTGTTGCTTGATTTAATTAGATTGTTTGTGTTATTGTGAGTTATTAATGCACATTTAGGACTTATGTAAATTAGGGGTTTTAGTTTTTATGTTTTGAATAGTTGAAATCTAAGCCTATTTTTCTGATTGATGGTTTGGGCTATTGATTGCATATTTAGGGGGTTTCCGTTTTATAAATTTTGTGGGGTTCAAATGTTTGGGCGTAAATTAGGAAGAACAGTCATATGGCTCCTACACAATTTTCGGTAAGCTTAGTTTAATATATTTTCCACTAATACCAGTGTCACAGAATTGCTTGCTAATAAAATTCTATCTTCATCCATTTATCTCTCACACAATACTCAATCTCGATTATTGTTTATGATTTGGTTAAAAAAGTCGCAGGTTCCTCATATGGGATTCTTTCCGACTGTTTATGCAATTAAGCTGATGCATCTCCGAATCCAGACAATCCAATGATGTTGGTGTTGTATTTCATTATCAATTGTTATATATTTGGTTTTAGTATTCCAAAATTTAGCTTACTAGATTCTGATTTTCATAAATTTGTACAGTTAACAAGACGAGTTGTAACGGTGTATAACAACTGATAATTCGCTTACATCTACATCATTTTTGGACAAAGATAGGCGGAGCCTACATGTGCGCACAAACTCAAAAGGACTGTGCGTGACACCTATTCAAGATATGCAGGTATGGTAAACCTTAATTACGCCTCTGATATGGTGATAGGTATACTCCCTCTACATTGCGAGTGTGAGGAATTTGAGAGTCAACTTCTAGAGCTTCATGTATCCAACAATAGAACATCGTCTTCTTTACAGGTCCTTTTTCAAAATAGTCGATATTTGTATTCCTTTGCTTTTGGTTTATCGTTGGGAAATGGTACAACGGTTACATTAAAAAACCCGATATACCACTTTAAATTCAGGTAGTATTTGGATGTGCGATCCGCAATTTAGATGACAAAGATAAAATAATCAACTACAGAGTATAATAGAACATGTTGCAGATTATAGTGCTCAAATTTCTTTACGTTGACCTGTTAACAAATTTCCGTGTTTCTATGAGCTTTCGAGTGATGAATATTATATAAAAGGACTGTTGTGAAGTGCACGAAAAAAAAACTAATTGGTCAACCCAACCCGTTTGTCCCGTTCACCAACCTGACCCTCTTCGTCCTACCTTTTTTATACCTCTTATTTTTACATTCGTTTGTTAGTGCTAGATTAAGTTCATTTCTTTGTTGCAGGTTGCAACTGGACAGATTTCTAGCACTAGAATGGTTGTTCTTGGCTATTTTATTGAAGTGTCAGAAGAAGTAAGAAGCACATTCATATTAATTTATAACTGCAGCTCTGGATTTTTATAACCCAATTATTATATTAAACCTATCATCTTTTCTATAGGTTTCTTTTCCATCCGATTTATAGCAGCAGCAGCCGATGTCTGTCCATGGTAAGTCTCATCTTCGTTTTATGTTCACTAAAACAATGCTGCTCTTAAATGCAATTTAACGGACCTACAAAAACCGTCGTAATGTTCGTTTATTAGTTAGCCGTCGTAGTTCCGGTGCATGATAGATACGTGTCATGATTAGAGGTCAAGAAATGCATTTTTATGGTATTTAAAATAATCATTTTTAAGTTATGTAATGTAAATAAGCAGTTATATGTGATATGCTGTTGCTAACATTTTTGCTGCAATGTAATTCACAGGATGATGTCACCCGGAAAAGTGGAGTAGCGTATAGAAATTCCAGAGATAGCGACTCCCTGCCCTGTTGTTGCTCGACCATTAGCCAAAAGGCTACGTTTTCCCCTTATCAAGTTTGAGCCTCAGCATACGTAGTTTGCATCAACCAAAAATGTACGCCCATGGTAAGTGTCGTGTTCGTTTTACCTTTTCTAAAACAGTGTTGGTCCTAACCACAACTTAGCGGACCTAAAAAACCATCAAAATATTAATCCATTAGTTTGCAGTTGTAGTTCCTGTGCATTACAGAAAAATCACGGGATGATATTTTCAAATACCAAAATCTTGGAATGAAATAGGTAATTCATTGGAACATTAGGCCGTTGCGTTTGTCACATTAATGTTTTATTGTCAGATGAAAGAAAATGATCATCATGTAACATATTCACACACAAGAACTACTTTTAGTACAAGAAGTTGAATGAAAATAAAAAAAAGCACTCCCGGAAAATGATATGTAGTGCTACGTCGTCGCTTCACTTCTAACCGTTCTCACCAGATCTCAAGTCTTTAATAAACCCCTATTTTTCTCTTCACAACTACACATGCATTACGTGCTACAACTTTACTTTGATTTAGTTAAATACAATTACTGTTGGGTTTCATTTATGTCATCTCTAATGTGTGTTTATTACACATAGCATATTTAAATACCTTAGTTGCATATAGGTGACTGGAATGATTTCGAATCTTCGCGCTTAATGTGTGCCATTTTTAGCTTCAAAGTTAGTAGAAAATGAAGTTTTGCAATATTAGCTTATATGTTTGGTGTTTCATTTTTACAATATTACAATCAATAGTTTTGTGTATTTAATTAAATTGGGCTAATAACTAAAATGTGATATCCAGGTTTGATATATTTTTCTTTCGGATAATTCGTTACTGTATGTATACACATATGATTTTAGCATTAAGGAATTGTGATAACAGAGATTAGAAACACATCTAGCTAGATTGCCTTGCCTCATGGATCATATGTATGCTTTTCTACATGAGCAGTTACATAATTGTGTTATAAATTACAAATCATTTTTAATGACACCAACTTGATTAGCTGGTATGACTTTAAATAAGCTTTTCATATTAATGATTCAATTTGCAATTTTTTGCATATGTAACGAAATAATTGTAATGTCTTTAATCATAGCAGCGGAAAAACTTGGAGTAATAAGTATCCTGCTACAAAGAACTTTGTTGAAGCATTTAGTCTGTTTTTAAAACATTTCAATAGTCTGTTTACGACGTGAAGTGTCGTCATTTGTCCGAGATTTCTATAAATGTATGTCTATAGATGTTAAAATGAAACCAATGTAAAAATTTACCTCCTGGTGCACGTATTGCATGTGTAGACAAATGACTTTTGTAATGTATCTATTGTGTGACTAACTACTTGCCGTGCTGCTTGCCCGTAACAAACAATTAGACCAACGTGTGTACTTTTTGTGTTGGATATAATAGCTAAATTACTTTCTGTAACAATGTTATTGTCCACCAACTTATCCACAACCAAATGACAAACGGTGTTCGAAAGTATAATAAAACCCTTGCAAAAAAGGTCTCCCTGCGCCGCGGCGAAGCCCGGGCAAAGACCCTAGTGATATTAAAATTTTGAATTTTACTCTCCTTCCCGTACACGTTTTTACTCTCTCTCTCTCTCTCTCTCTCTCTCTCTCACTTTTCTTCCACAAATATATTACCACCATTAATATCTCCGGCCACTATATTCCGGTCGACTTACTTCAGGCAAAAAACCAGTATTACAACCTTCATCGTAGTTGTGCCACCACCATCAGAACTATGTTGCCTCTGTCTACCTCACTATCGGGCACCAAAATCTCTGGTGATCGCCGACTCTGGTCAACGCCATGCACATCCGGTTACAAAAAATGATGCAAAGGTGGTGCTTAGATTTTTTACAAGTATATTTTAGATTTGATATTTTTTTGGTGAAAACTGATTTTATAATTCAAGATCCAAAACCCACTAAGCAACCCAACAACAACACTGACATCAATCAAACCACTATAAACTGTTAATGGCAGTGTAGTGTAGGCTGGAGATGCTTATGTTCATATTGATAGAGAGATAAAAGTGGTAGTAGCTTGAGATAATGAAGAAGAGAAAAAAAAATTATGGAAAACAAAAAATTAAGTGAGAGGTCTTGGTGTTGGTTTTTTCACTGATATTAATTTTATGGTCAAAGGAGATGTGGTATTAATCCTATATAGGTGGGATGGGAACCCATCAAGCCATCAGTTATAAAGATCGTAACATCCTTATAGAGTGTCCTAAGAACGAAAAGAAATAATGTTTATAAAAGAAAATAAAATTAAGCAAATTACCACAATAACAAAGTAAAAGAAATTAATGAATTATAAACGTGATGATCTTCATAATTTTTTCGAATAGAAAATAACGTTCACATTGGAAATAACATACTAATCAACCCATTTATTATAGACACTACAATAGCAGTAGCCATAGTTATCTGCAAAGATAACAAAATCCAACTACAATAGCTTTAGAAAGTGGTGAATGTAAGTAACTTTAAAGATAACTGCAAAACATTTTGAAGATATCAAAAATTTAATTGCCGAAACAGGATCAAGCTATTAGCTATATGTATACCGTGTTTATTGCAGCTTGAAATTTGACCTTTCCCTAGGTTTATGTATTATAAAAGGTGTCATTAGAGCTACTTTTTTTTCTGTCTATATTGAGCACACATCATTAAAAAGGGTCACACAACATAAGACTGATATATTGGTCTATGGATATAGAACACAACGTTTGAGAAAACTGAGAAGAATAATATAGAGTAACAAATAAATCTTTGAACATGTTCTTGATCTCAGTTGCAATCCAAAAGTGATCATGTTCTCACATGTGCTTTTTTGTTTTTACAACAAAAAGCAAATATTACCCGCTGGATAAAAACTTTGGCCCAACATCTCATCAAGTCTATCATATAAGGCTAACAAGGTTGCATTCTAAAACGAATTGGTGATAGAATGAGTAGCCCACCAAGCTTATATGTTAACTTTGAGATTATCTTTCAACCGATGTGGGATATTCGGTTTGCACCCCTAACAATACCTCCCTTAAACCCAAATCACCATGGGCATTCCCTTCAACTATTGCCACAATCCCACCTTTTTCATACCGCCGACCTTTTACCATCGGTACACCCCGCTTTTTAACCGGCTTCCTTTCGGTACAAGGTTTATCAGGATCTACTTATACCGTCAAACCGGGGTTTAACCAAGGGAACACTATCCACACGGCCACTGGGCCCAACCCGACTCTAATTTCAATTGTAGGAATCCTTGTCTCAGCATCTCTCTAAGTCTAACATATAAGCCCAAGTGAGGTTCTGTTATAAAACCAATTGGTGATAGAAGGAGTAACCCACCAAACTTATATGTTAACTTTTGAATTATGTATCAACGAATATGGGATACTCGATTTGCACCCCTAACAGACTGTTTTTCATGTAACATCTTGATAAGAACTACATGAGACAGTCAATCTCAAGCAAAAAATTAAGGAACAAATTACTACTCTACTTTAAAACAACTACTTCAACTAAACATATTGCTATTTCATTTCTTCTCTACTTACATAAAACTGAAACACACTATATATAGGAAAGAAAATAAAACTGCCATCCTAAGATTAAGCGAGGAAGTAAACATTGAAAGATGCAACTAACTAAACGTGTGTAGTGCATGGGAATATTAATTCAAAGTAGGATGACTCTTGTTACAAATGTACAAATAAGCTTTTTAAAGCTAATAAGCAGTTTTAATTGCTGAAACGACTTATTTTATTTCAAAATAAGGAGACTTAATCCCAAACACCCCATATATATCAAACACCAATAAAAAGAATCAGATGGTGACGTCGTTGCTGCCTGATCCGGTGGTGTCCATGGCTGTGATTTCCAGTGTAGAAGACGAGGATACATAATAAAGGGTCGTTTTTGTAAAATCACGTCCAAAGTTACTCATAATGGGACAAAATTTGAATTTAGGTGTAACTTGTTGGAATTTAAACTGACATATTTAGCACTTAGAACGTTTTTATTAAGTGGCCACTAAAAAAAAACATTCATTACTCAATCATTTTGGTCTATAGCTTATTAAATGAATGTTTTTAATAAGTGGCCGCTCAAGAAAAAACATTCATTACTCAATGATTTTAGCATTAGGCAACATTCAGCTTCATATTCACGGATTTCTATACTTTCAAACTGTGTATTTTGAGCCTGGTGGTATCAATGATGTTCTTATACACCTCTAAACCGATTATTTTTTCCTTGAAAAAGGCTTAAGTTCCTCTGGTGACATACAAAGTACACAGTAGTAGCAACATCAAGCCTTCTAAGGATGATACATACACTTTTATTCAGATGCATTACACTTAACTGCACAATGATATCATTCCATTTTCACCTTCCTGTTTTTATGTTAATCATCTTCTATATATGTATATCCCTCCATTTTTTCGAATTATACTCGAACTCAAAGAATAAATGACAATTAGAATCATTGCCCTGATTATAAACCGTCAGTCCATCTTGTGTTTGTAGTCTTTCTAAAAACTACGCGCTCCAGAGAAAAATGAATGTCACATGAGGCATGTAGTTCTCCTCCAACAGAATACACGCCTAAAGCATCAATACCATATTTTAAAATGAGGAACAGACTGAACGTACTTAGAAGTTTTTCGAACAAGAAATGTAAAACAAAAGTAATTTTTGGATCTAATTTATCACCTTAAGCCAAAGATCCATGCGAACATACATAGAAACGACAAGAATCCCATACCTAAACTTCATTTAAGACCAAACAAATGCTCTTTACCTGATAAGTCTTGCATGAATGACAAAGTCCTAAAAGATTTCCTGCCTATCCGGCTCAATGTCCTCGTACATTCTCACTTCAGGCTAAGATAATCAAGGGATCAAACTTTAAAGAACATCCACCCTACAATAGGGTCGAAATAGTTGGATCATGTTTTGGGTCAAAATGGGCCTATTAATATCTACAGGTGAAAAATGGATGATATGGGTCAGTAGTCAAAATAATAATTTTATAATCTAATTTCAATATTGAAACTTCAACATTTAGACTTTTATGACAGTTTGAGTATCTTTTGACTAGTCATCCCAATTAACCATTCTTCCATATTAGGTTAGTGTTTCGCACAACATAATGAATGCGTTTTTTTACTCTAATGCTAACTTATCTTTTGTTTTTTTGGGTACTAGAAGCCGTTGAAGAGGCTGCCAAAGACATAGTCACCGTTCAAGAAAAGCAAAATGTGGGTCGAGATAAAAAGATTATTGTTCTTACATGAGCGAATTCTTTACTTTGCCAGATGCTATGTAGTTGCCAATTTCAATTCAAGTACTAAATACATTCTTACTATGAAAGAGGAAGAAAATGGTACAGAAAGTTATTATGTACTTCTTTTTGTGATTTTTGATTAAATCTTTGTAATAAAAACCATTAATTAAGATGGTTTTGGGAATTATTACTTTTCAAAGCTTATTAGGCCGAGTTATTAGGTTTTTGAACTTTTGAAATGCTCGTGAGTTCAAAATTGGGCTCATAATATTGCTAACTGCTTTTATTCCGGAATGATGTCTATGCGTGTTTAATAGAAGACACAAGAAAGAGGAGAAACAAAACCTTACGACAACCCACACTCATAAGGGTACGACTTTGAGCATCAAGGCACACATCTTAAATAACCCTTTAATATCACCTACTTTGCTTTCATTTAACTAGAAAATTCGAAAAGCAATTATTATAAACTTGTTTGAATTTTCTAGTTTGATGCAAACAAGGAAGGTGATATGAAAGGGTTATTTAAGATGTGTGCATTGATACTCGAATTTGTATCCTTATAAGCCTCCGTGGTCTTGAGGTTGTGTTTTCCCTCCTTCTTCTACCTTGTGTTGAACACACCTAGACATCATTGTAAGAATAAAAATAGTTAGCAATCTTGTAAGCCCAAAATTTTGAGCTTATAGTCATTTCAAAAGTTCAAAACCCAATTAGCCGGCCTAATAACATCAATTTTTTCCCAAAAAACACCTTAATTAATGGTGTTCATTATTAATATTTGATTAAAAAGTTACAAAAAGGAAATACACAAGAAATTTCTATACCTTCGGCCTCCTCTTTCAAAACAAGAATGTATTAATTATTTGCGTCGAAATTCACAACTACATAACACCTTTCAAAATAAAGATTCCGTAAGAACAAGAAGCTTTTTATTTTGACGAGATCTTTTGCATCCACACTTTGCTTTTCTTAAACGGTGACTATCTCTTTTGCACCCTCCTTCAATGGCTTCTAGTACAAAAAATACGAAAGATAAGTAAGCAATAGAAAAATAAACACATTCATAATGTTGTGTAAAACACTAACCTACGCATGTACAAAACACATTCATAATATTCCTATTCTGTTGCATGTATCAGAACACCCTTGAGTTTTGTTATAAAAATAACACTTGAGTAACATCTCTCCAGCTACGCTTAGAGCGGACCCACACAAGAGTCGGGTGTAACACTGTTCACATCCGATTTAAGGCTATGAAGTATAAATTTTTTGAAAAAGTACCGTATTACTTTTTCTAGCATGTGTACCACCAAAAAAACTCGTGCTACTTTGGTTTAGACTAAAATTATTTATAATGTAAATTTTATTGTTTATAATGAACGAAAATATGTGCAACACTTCTAAAAATAATTTGTGCAACACTCGATAAAAATATCCTGGGTCACACACAACTCCAACCAAGTGTTTAATGAAAAGCTTAAGACCCATGTTCTGCATGCTCATCATACTTATTTAGGATCTGAAATGTAAGATGGAGAGAGAGATTATGAGCTAGGTTTGTGAATCAGAAAGAGTGTGTGAAAATGTGGGAAAGAGAGTGAGGATTGATTGTTGCTTTTATATACTTTGAGAATGGTTTATACTTGTACGAAAAACGTATATAAATTTATGTATATGAGACTAGTATGGTATATGAGTTTGTGTATAATATTGTATATTGTTGTATGTTGTGTGTGTTTTTGTACTTTGTGTGTGTATTTCAACAGCTAGCTAGTGTTGCAGGTGAAAATAAAAGAGACGAGCCTTTAAGACTAATTAGCTCAGAATGGAAAGGCGTGTTTTAATGTAGTATACCCTTATTTTATGCTAACAAAATATATGTCAAATCGTATAGTTTTATATCGTACGGAGTATATATAAAGGTAGGAATAATTCTTTCTTGAATACTATGCCATAATAATATATAAAGGTAGGAAAATATATGTTCCTCTAATTCATTCGTAGAGGTTCAATTTTGATTATAAAGGTAAATTTAGGAAGCATACTTGCATAGTACTATATTCTCTGAATGTTGTAAACTGATTATGTAAATAATCTGAGTAACTTACATGCATAAAATTTGAAAGATGTAATCTACACAAGATTTTGGGAAAATTTGCCATCTGTATATGTTAAATATAGGAGTGACGGTAGGCTAATTATTTACTAGGGAAACATCTATAGGTTAACAAAGATTCATAGACTTTATCAAACGTACGTTACATATAATGTTTCATCTAATACTTTCATGATGAACATCGCAGCGCGGCCATTTTTTTAGTCTCATTTTATGTTAAATAATTAAACCGTACACAAGGTAGACATGTGCAAGGCATACGCCATTAAAAGTACTTCAAAGAGAAGTAGTTGTGAAAATTTAAGACTTTGAAGTCCATTTAATATGATGGTCTGACTTGGTAGATAAGTTGGTATATGTAAATATAAATGTTTGAGTTGAAAACTTTGTGATAGGTTTAGAAATAAATGCGGATTTGAGTTGCAAAGTTTTGTGGTAGATTTAGAAGTAATTAAATGCATAAGTTGATTCAAAAGGTTTTGAGACGATAAACTATGTGTATCTGTGTGTTTGTATTTTGTGAGGCACTAATCCTTAATTGATGACAAATAAGTGAAATGTTTATAGAAAATTTTCTCTTTTTTATGTTCGATTCAAGACCATGTTTGTCGTTAGGCAAGTTCTTGATATTCATAGACGAGTAAATTAAGGTGAAGCACCTTTTGGGCACTATTTTCCATTAGAGGAGTAGTTATTGAAAATATGTGTTCCATAGTTTCTTTAGTGAACCACGTACCACAAACAGCTATCGCTTCGGTAGCATGCTTTTGAATAATTAACTAATCAAGGCGACAAACGCCAAATCAACGTCCATAGACTAATAGTTTATTTATAATTTGAAAAAAATTCACACAATTTGCAGAACAGGTTCTCAAATGGTGGAGGAGGACAAAATGGTAATGTTGACAATACGCAAAAAGGTGACGTTTCAAACGGGGTTAGTCCTGATGAAGTTACATCAGCGCCTCCTCTCAGAAAAGAGGTTGAGATGAAAAATTTCTGGAGATAGTTGTGGCACGAAGGATATGAATGCTGTGACAGAATATAACTTATTTGCAGCAAGTAACACGATTAAATTTTTTCGTTCTTATAAATACAAATTTGAGAAGATTTTAAGATATTGGTTTATATCCAAAACGCGGAATCGCTGAGGTACCCATTTTTTATTTGGTATGCAATAATCTTGTGAAACAAATCAACATGTTTTTTTTTTCTTTTTTTTTTATCATTGTTTCGGTCCATGAATCAGTTTTGATTGTTTTATACCCTTCGTTGTAGAGTGGTATTTGTATTTGAGGTATTTTCTTTTTATATAGCAAAATGATAGACAGGTTATCATACAGTTTTCTACACAACGAATTTGTTTTTATATTTTCTTTTACCATTTTGTTGTACACTTTGTTGGAGCATGAAAGAGGAAAATGCTGAAGAAATTTTACCTAATATTTCTTTTTAAAGCATAAAGTGGTTTAATTTTTGTATGGTGAATTTATTTGCGCTTTACGGTTTATGTTACAGAGTTGCCATGGTTTGAAGCACTAGACGGATTGTTCATCTGGTTTAGTTCATTTGCTCCTTTGATAGCATGATTTGATTAGTTGTGAAACGATACATATTAATTGCCTCAATCTGGCTTGTGTTTTTGTTCCAAACATATGATGCAACATGGAATCCAAGTTGGTGGGATCGGTTGGAAACTCTGAATACGTTATAAGGCACTTTGTCGCGTAGAAGTGTAGTATAGTTTCAAATCGTTGTGAACCAGAGACAAGAAATTCTATGGAATTTTTTTGTTTTAAGTTTAAACTTGCATAGTGAAATTCATGAATCACAATTAGGCCCTCAGAGTATTTTAAATAAATAAAGTAACCAAGGGTATTCTCTGGGAAGAAATCAGGAGACAAAACGACCATGTGCACTTATAAAAAATTAGGAGACAAAACGACCATGTGAACTTATAATAAACTGTATAATGTTACAAACAACATTTTTAGGGACCAGTTTCATTTAACAAAAATCTAACAAAACTCGATGTTTTTTTTAACAAATTTAACACTACGTAATAAAAACCTATGGGTGTCCCGGGACTTCCCGGGACCCACCCTAGTTCCGTCCCTGAGTATTCTTGGGGAGATATTCTTGGAGATATCTCAAGTTCGAGTCTCACCAACGACCTTAAGGGACCAAATTAAATAGAAGCAGGAGTGGGGTTTATCCTATAAATAAGAAGGTTTGAGGCTTATCCCCTAAAGGAGAAGGTTCGAGGCTTACATACATCTTGCTTGACGGTTGTGTAGATATGTGTTCATGGGACATACTAACGGAGTAACGGTTATCTATTTTTCAATTTGTATAGGCTGCAATGAAGTGCTCCGCCAGTGCTAAAAGCATAAGATCAAACGAGGACCAACACATCCATATCGATGATGTAGCTAAGCATCTCAGTCATGATGTTTACAAGTGGGCAAACCTCCCGAGTTCCTTTTATGCTGTTTTTGATGGTAATAGACGGGCTGAAGCAGCATCATATGTCAAAGAACATGCCATGAGATTATTCTTTGAGAGTTCTATCTACCAAAAAGCAACAAAATTTGATGAATTAGTGGATGAATTATTCGTATTGCAAAGCATTTTTACAAACTGACCAGGACTGAAGGAATTAGTGATTATTGTGGAACCACGGCTTTGACTGTTTTAATACTCGGGAGACATTTATTGATATGGAGGCTGCTGTGCGGTTATTTCTAGGAAAGGCGTGCAAGGCAATTCTCAAATGACCACACACTGCCTAATATAGTAGAAAAGATGGTGGAGGAACTAGGTGGTTACTTTGAAGATGGGTACCTGAATGGCGAACTTGCTGTGACACGAGCCCTTTAATTTGAGACAGATGCATGAAATCAGAATCACCTCTGATTGCTGAACCGGAGATGACACATTTTTGACGAATGATGATGAATTTATGATATTTGGATGTGACGGGATATGAGATCTTATGTCAAATGAAGAAGCAGCGGGTCTTTGTTTGTAGACAACTAATGCAACACCATGACCCTCAACAGAACTTATTAACCAAGCGCTACACGTTCACACAAGCGATAATCTCACTTCTATTGTCGCATTGAGCCTCCTAAACCTTGGTGTCCAAAGCGTGGATTCAGATAAAGGCATAAAGCGCACAGTAGACATTGAGCTGGTGAAATTATTTTTTTTTCTTCTTTAATTTTAATTGAGTTCCCTTTTGTTATTGCTGCTTCGATTTTTAAATAAATCATTAACTGTGTTAATTAACAGTTGCACTGCAGATGTCTTAAGACAACATACCATCATATTAGCAAGAAAAGACGAGATGGAAGGAACTAGGAATTTGCTATGAAGAGGAATATCTAATGAACTTGTTGCGAAACAAGCCTTTGGATATTTCACAATGACCTTTGATTGCTGAAGAAGAGATGACAGAATTGCTATCGGCAGATGCGATGAATAAATGATAATAGGAATATAGGATGTAATGGGATCTGGAGTGTGATGTTAAATGAAGAAACGATGGCTCTTGTTCAAAGACAACTAATGCAAGACAATGATACTTAAAGGTGTTACTTTACACCGAGCCTCCTCCGACTTGGTGCCCCGAAATTTGGGTGAAGAGGAAGCCAACAATAGACATAGAAGTCTACTTAGAGACAGCTGAGACATATAAAATGTGACTGCAATTTCATTTTATTTTTTAACCATTTTGATGTGCACGTCAAAGGTGAATGTATATAACTCAAAGACAAGGGCATTCCATGTAAGTGTGAAAATAAGTTTTTCTTTTTAGATCGTTTTTGATAATTGGCAGCTTAAAGAAAAAACATTCACTTTACTCAATGATTTTAGTATCTTTTGATTCAATTCCTTTAGCATTAGGCAACATTCAGGGATATCTTTACTTTCAAACTGTGCAGTTTGAGCCTGCTGGTATCAATGATGTTCTTATACACCTCTTAACGAATTATTTTTTACATACAAACTACACAGTAGCAGCAACACCAAGCCTTCTAAGGATTATACTCACACTTTTATTGCACTGATTACAAACCGTCAGTCTATCTCGTGTTTGTAGTCTTCCTAAAACTACCATCCATAGAAAAATGAATGTCACAGGAGGCATGTAGTTCTCCTGTAACGAAATCCACGCCTGAAGCATCAGGACAATATTTTTAAACGAGGAACATACAGAATTTAGAAGTTTTTAAAACAAGAAATTTAAAAAGAAAAGTACCTTTGGGATCTTATCTATCTCATTCAACGAAAGTTCCCTGCGAACATAAACAGAAACGACAAGAATCCTATTAACCTAAACTTTATTCAAGACCAAACTAATACTGTATCTATAAAGGGTAAACTCTTTACGTGATCAGCCCTCCATAAATGACAACACTCTTAGGATCAGTAAGGGTTGTGTCCAAGTCCTTATGGTTTTAAACCCGCCTAACTTGACTATCGTTTGCTTCCGGTCGATTCCGCACGATTGTTACTTGAGATATTTCCTTCTTCTCAATTTGCTTAGATGAAAATGGTACGACATAAGTCATGGGTGATCATTGGTCCGATGCTTCGGGCGAAACCTATTCCCGGGGTACGATGGATGTCGGTCGGTGTTTACATGTCGTGGTACATATTCACCGTGGCATTCTGATCCCCAATTACTGCTGAAAGTTTTGAGTCTTGAAATTGACAGATTCAATTGTAGCTGAGTCCACGGGAATGATATTCATTAAGTCGTACCCAAAGTTTTCATAGGCAGGAAAATTTTTGGTAAGAGTCAATGGACATCATTTTCGGACGACTCGCAACAATTCAGAGGTCCCCGTACATTCTCACATGGCCGGTCCATCGAAGAAAACCACATGCATGTGTATGATAATAACTAAATCAAAATATAAAGAACATCAATGGGTCGAAATGGTTGGGTCATTTTATAGGTCAACACGGGTCAATTAATATGTACAGGTGAAAAATGGATGGGTCAATTAGTTAGTTCAAAGAGTATTTACAATATGAGTCATTTTCATTACTGACTTAAACAACTTCGAGTTTGGCTAGCCCCATAAATTTTTTGTTTGATTTTTTAACTTCCTAAATATAGTAATAAAATAATTAACTCAGATTATAACAAACCCAATTTAACATTTTTCCCGATTAAATTTGAGATCTTAAATCCAAATGAAACATTTGACTCATTTAACATTAAATTAAACACATATCAACCCACTTTTATGTCAAATGGGTACCTTCTAAACAATGCAATAAAGAAAAAAAAAGAGATATAGAAACTTAGTCCAAAATCCTCTCCAGGCTGAGGATGAGTGACAAAAGGAACACTATCATTCAGAGTTAGGCACCGAGGTTCCCACCAGCGTGATATGATCCAATGAAATTAGTAAAAATTAACCTCAAACGAATGGCGTGACTTAAAATAACAACAAAATGACATGGTTACTACCATTGTCAGCAAATCTATGATTATATTAATCAATGTTGCAAAACAACGACTACAAGGCCGATTAATCTCTGATTAGCCGCTGCAAGGCCATCAACCTTTCCGATTTATGTAAAGGCGTTTAGTGGCGGTCAACTATGGTCAATACTTGTCGGAAACTTGCAAATCTTGCCGAAAATACCAAAAACTCGCTATAAACTTGTGTTTATCACTTATAGTAACTATTTGTATGTATGAAAAGCTGGATTGTAAGAATAGTAATGACTAAAATACCTAAAACTCGTTAAAAATGCTCAAAATTGCCGAAAATACCCAAAATTTGAGACGATCCGATTAATCCCACCTAGAACGCTTACAAGCTACAATTGAAAGAGTCAAGAGTGTTAATTTGTGTTAACAAGAAGAGGGTCATAAACACTAATTAAAATCCACAACTCACTTTTTCGGGTGAGCTCAAATATGTAAATCAATGCATCTTTGATATGTTTTAGATAAAAGCCCAGTACTTCCATTCCACCTCCTTGACATCCTTGAAATAGATACCCACCACCCGCGACAGGCTGACAGCATGATTTTTTATTTTCAATGTTTAATATTAGGTAAGAAGCATATCTCAAGTCCCTTCGTTGCATTTACGTGAAATATTTTGTGAGCCTTTTCAATATTTGTTTTTAGTTTTGATGTTTACCACATCTAACAGATCCACACCAAGGCAAAGCGTAGCCTTATAATCCTTAAAAGCTCGGAATGTCTTTAAGTTGTGTCATCTTCCTTCTTGTACTTATTACTAAACTCACTAAAAAAACATTCATGGATAAAAAAGTTAGCAATAAGCCGACTTCCTATTAAAACTCACCTAAAAATCATTCAAAAGAGTTTTATACATTCATTCGCCTCTTCTTGAATGATTTATAGGTGAATTCGATAGGAAGTCGCGTCATTACTAATTTGTTTTAAACTTTAATTATTTTTAGGTAGGTTCAATAATAAGTACAAGAAGAGGGGAACACAACTTAAAACAATCCTGGATTTTAAAGATTACAAGGCTACGCTCCGCTTTGGTGTGGATTCGTTAGATGTGGTAAACATCAAATTGAAAACAAAAGTTGAAAAAGTCGACAGAATATTTCACGTAAATACAATCGAGGAGATTGAGATATCCTTTTTAAGAAGACCCACATTGAAAATAAAAAATCATGTTGCGGTGGGTATCTATTTCAAGGATGTTAAAGAAGATTAGAAAAAATCTCCCAAAATAAAGATTACTTTCATGTAAGAACAAGAACTTCTTTATCTCTAGGAGATCTTTTGTGGACACCTTTTGGCAGCGTCTTCAACGACCACCAAATTCATAATATATGATGGGGGTGGTAGTTGTAGTCAGTGTTGGTTAAAGTAGTCAAGTATTTTATGAATGCTAGGTAGGTTATTTACATTGAAGTATAATGAATGTGAGGTAGGTTATCTGCATTTAAAACTCACCAACACTAATGCACACACTTATATGGCTATATCTTTGTATGGATACACATCCACTACTACACAAACAGCTTTTACCCACGAAAATTTTCCCACGGAACAAAAACCGTGGGAAATTTGACACGGTATTCCGACGAATTTTCCACAGAAATGACAAAAAAACATTCTGTGGGAAATCCGTGGGAAATTTCCCACGGATTTTCGACAGAAGCATTGACCAAATTTTCCGTGGGAAAGCCGTGACAAATTACCCACGAATTGCAAATTACCCACGGATTTCCCACGGAGTACAAAATTATTTTTGTTATTTTACACATCCGTGGGAAAGTTGTGGCAAATTACCCACGGATTTCCCACGGAAAACAAATTATTTTTTTATTTATATATCCGTGGGAAATGTGTGGGTAAATTACCCACGGATTACAGATTTCCCACATATTACCTACATATTTCCCATGGACTACCAATATTTTGTGATTTATACATCCGTGAGAAAGTTGATAAAAGTTTATTCAATAATACATACAAATTACATTATAAAGTCGATAAAAAGTTAAACAATAAAACATACGAATTATATTACAAAGTCGAAAAAACATACGAATTACATTAAAAAGATGATAAAACATACGAATTACATTACAAAGCCGATAAAACATACGAATTACATTACGAAGTAGATAAAACATAGGAATTACATTACGAAGTAGATAAAACATACGAATTACATTACGAAGTCGAGATGCTAAATTGACTAAATGACAAACTACTGTAAACTAATGTTCCCCACGCTATTATAAAGCTCATGTACTAAACGACAAACTACTCCTTTGAACATCTCGTATACAACGATACCCTATCGACTACTCCTTTGAAAATCTCGTATACAGCGATACCCCTTTGAACATCTCGTATACAACAATACCCTTTGAACATCTCGTATCGACTACTCCTTTGAACATATATTATACAACGATACCCTATCGACTACTCCTTTGAACATCTCGTATACAACGATACCCTATCGACTACTCCTTTGAACATCTTGTGTACAACGATACCATATCGACTACTCATTTGGACAACTCGTTTACAACGATACCCTTTGAACATCTCGTATACAACGACACCCTATCAACTAATCCTTTGGACATCTCGTATACAACGATACCCTTTGAACTCTCGTATCGACTACTCCTTTGAACATCTCTTATACAACGATACCCTATCGACCACTCCTTTGAACATCTCGTATACAACGATACCCTATCAACTACTCCTTTGAACATCTCGTGTACAACGATACTCTATCGACTACTCATTTGAACATCTCGTATACAACGATACCCTTTGAACATCTCGTATACAACGATACCCTATCGACTAATCCTTTGAACATCTCGTATACAACGATACCCTTTGAACATCTCGTATACAACGATACCCTCTTAACATCTCGTATACAATGATACCCTTTGAACATCTTGTATACAACAATACCTTATCGACTACTCCTTTGAACATCTCATATACAATGATACCTTTGAACATCTGGTATAAAACGATACCCTATTGAATACTCCTTCGAAAATCTCGTATACAACGATACCCCTTTGAACATCTTGTATCGAATACTCCTTTGAACATCTATTATACAACGATAACCTATCGACTACTCCTTTGAACATCTCGTGTACAACGATACCTTATCGA
Source organism: Glebionis coronaria (assembly GCA_025667525.1). Taxonomy (NCBI): domain Eukaryota; kingdom Viridiplantae; phylum Streptophyta; class Magnoliopsida; order Asterales; family Asteraceae; genus Glebionis; species Glebionis coronaria. The sequence continues at coordinate 508,738 of JANFOE010000470.1, read as the reverse complement.
GTTCTAATTTGAACATCTCGTGTACTACGATACCCTATCGACTACTCATTTGAACATCTCGTGTACAACGATACCTTATCGACTACTAATTTGAACATATCGTGTATAACGATACCCTATCGACTACTCATTTGAACATCTAATGTACAACGATACCTTATTGACTACTAATTTGAACATCTCGTGTACAACAATACCCTATCAACTACTCATTTGAACATCTCGTGTACAACGATACCTTGTCGACTACTAATTTGAACATCTCGTGTATAACGATACCATATCGACTACTCCATTGAACATCTTGTTTACAATGATAGCTTATTGACTACTCCATTTAACATCTCGTGTACAACGATAACCTAGCGACTACTCATTTGAACATCTCGTGTACAACAATACCTTATCGAATACTAATTTGAATATCTCGTGCATAACGATACCTTATCGACTATCGAATACTAATTTGAACATCTCGTGTACAACAATACCCTATCGACTACTTATTTGAACATCTCATGTACAACGATACCCTATCAACTACTCATTTGAAATCTCGTGTACAACGATACCTTATTGACCACTAATTTGAACATCTCGTGTATAACGATACCATATCGACTACTCAGTTGAACATCCTGTTTACAACTACCTTATCGAATACTAATTTGAATGTCTCGTGTACAACGATACACTCTCGGCTACTACGTTGAACATCTCATGTATAAAGATACCCTATCGACTACTCATTTGAACATCTCGTATACAACGATACCCTTTGAACATCTCGTATCGACTACTCCTTTGAACATCTCGTATACAACGATATCCAATCGACTAATCCTTTGAACATCTCGTATACAACGATACCCTTTGAACATCCCGTATCGACTACTCCTTTGAACATCTCGTATCGACTACTCCTTTGACGTCTCGTATACAACGATACCCTTTGAGCATCTCGTATCGACTACTCCTTTGAACATCTCTTATACAACGATACCCTATCGACCACTCCTTTGAACATCTCGTATACAACTATACCCTATCGACTACTCCTTTGAACATCTCGTATACAACGATACCCTTTGAACATCTCGTATACAAAGATACCCTTTGAACATCTCGTATACAATGATACCCTTTGAACATCTCGTATATAACAATACCTTATCGACTACTCCTTTGAACATCTCGTATACAACTATACCTTTGAACATCTGGTATACAACGATACCATATCGAATACTCCTTTGAAAATCTCGTATACAACCATACCCCTTTGAACAACTCGTATACGACGATACCCTTTGAACATCTCTTATCGAATACTCCTTTGAACATCTATTATACAACGATACCCTATCGACTACTCCTTTGAACATCTCGTGTATAATGATACCTTATCGAGTTCTAATTTGAACATCTCGTGTACTACGATACCCTATCGACTACTCATTTGAACATCTCGTGTACAACGATACCTTATCGACTACTAATTTGAACATCTCATGTATAACGATACCCTATCGACTAGTCATTTGAACATCTCATGTACAACGATACCTTATCGACTACTAATTTGAACATCTCGTGTACAACAATACCCTATCGACTACTCATTTGAACATCTCGTGTACAACGATACCTTGTCGACTAATAATTTGAACATCTCGTGTATAACGATACCATATCGACTACTCCATTGAACATCTTGTTTACAATGATAGCTTATTGACTACTCCATTTAACATCTCGTGTACAACGATAACCTAGCGACTACTCATTTGAACATCTCGTGTACAACGATACCTTATCGAATACTAATTTGAACATCTCGTGTATAACGATACCTTATCGACTATCGAATACTAATTCGAACATCTCGTGTACAACAATACCCTATCGACTACTTATTTGAACATATCGTATACAACGATACCCTATCAACTACTCATTTGGACATCTCGTGTACAACGATACCTTATCGACTGCTAATTTGAACATCTCATGTATAACGATACCATATCGACTAGTCCGTTGAACATCTTGTTTACAACGATACCTTATCAAATACTAATTTGAACATCTCGTGTACAACGATACACTCTCGGTTACTACGTTAAACATCTCATGTATAACGATACCTTATCGACTACTCATTTGAACATCTCGTATACAACGATACCCTTTGAACATCTCGTATCGACTACTCCTTTGAACATCTCGTATACAACGATATCCAATCGACTAATCCTTTGAACATCTCGTATACAACGATACCCTTTGAACATCCCGTATCGACTACTCCTTTGAACATCTCGTATCGACTACTCCTTTGACGTCTCGTATACAACGATACCCTTTGAACATCTCGTATCGACTACTCCTTTGAACATCTCATATATATCGATAACTTATCGACTACTCCTTTGAATTTCTCGTATACAACAATAGCCTATCGACTACTCCTTTGAACATCTCGTATACAACGATACCCATTGAACATCTCGTATCGAGTATTCCTTTGAACATCTCGTATACAACGATACCCTATCGACTACTCCTTTGAACATCTCGTATAGAACGATACCCTATCGACTAATCCTTTGAACATCTCGTATACAATGATACCCTTTGAACATCCCGTATCGACTACTCCTTTTAACATCTCGTATCGACAACTCCTTTGACATCTCGTATACAACGATACCCTTTGAACATCTCGTATAGACTACTCCTTTGAACGTCTCTTATATATCGACTACTCCTTTGAATTTCTCGTATACAACGATACCTTATCGAGTATTCCTTTGAACATATCGTATAGACTACTTCTTTGAACGTCTCTTATATATCGACTACTCCTTTGAATTTCTCGTATACAACGATACCTTATCGAGTATTCCTTTGAACATCTCGTATACAACGATACCCTATCGACTACTCCTTTGAACATCTCGTATATAATGATACCCTATCGACTACTCATTTGAACATCTCGTATACAACGATACCCTATCGGCTACTCCGTTAACATTTATTTTGTCTATTGATGTATTTAATGTCGACATGCGGATGTGTAATGTGTGAATGCTTAACTATATCAATAAAAGTAAAGAGAAACGATCATGGCAGTGGGAAAGTTGTGGGTAATTTCTCATAGATTTCCCACGAACATTATAAACCCGTGGGAAATTTGTTGGTAATTACCCACAGATTTCCCAACAAAAAATATCCGTAGGAAAGCAGTGAGTATTTTCCCACAGATTTCTCACGGATATGATAAGTCCGTGGGAAAATCGTGGGTACTTACCTAACTTTATCATAATTATAAAAAATAACCGTGGGAAAATCGTGGGTAATTTCTCACAAATTTCCCACGGATATGATAATTTCGTAGGAAAACCGTGGGTATTTACCTAATATCCCTCCTAAAATTTTGACTAGTCCCGCTATAATATTTCCCAAAATTCAAATCTAAGTTTGATAAAAAAAAGAACCATATTCAAATGGCTATTATCCAAAAAATCAAAACCGGATCTCACCAAAAAAACATCCCCACCCTTATCCTATCTCATCCCAGATTCTCTCTATTCACTACCCCAGATTCATTATCGATCCACTATTCCACACCAGAGATCAACTCCTTTCCTGTTGGTTATTCTGATTTTCTCTTCACTGGTCACATCCTGTCGAATCAACCATCATAGTCTGGCGATTAAACAATATCACTCCTAATTTTATGTCATGTATCGAAAGACGAGGTATTTGAATGTGTTATATATTTAATTGAATCATCAATTCGAGGTCTTTATGCGTAAATTTATTGTTTGCGTTTCAAGAAATAGGGTTCATGTAAGCCCGAATCTGTATGATATTGGAACATGTTTTTTATTAAGTCATAATGTTTCACTTTATGTTTTGTGCATATAGTTTGTCCTTTATTTTGTTAATGGTGCCAACTTCACGGTTCTTGCTCTAATCTTGCATGTTTCAATATTCAGAAAATGGACATGGGACCATGCCCGAAGGTGCACTCGTTTCAGCTGAGGAAAGAGTATCCTTTTTTTTCACCCTTATTATATTTTCCTGGGCTGTCATGTTGATTATTGTTCATGGGTATGCTGAGCATGTTATCTCATTAATGGAGCACTTTATATGATTTCCAGATGTGACAATCCGTCAATTTATGGTTGATATTTTATTCTCAAATATTATTTGAAAACATTATTTTAATGTTACAATATGAACTCACTTATTTTTGGAAGTAATTTGGATTTACATCTTGAAGTAGCGTCGACTACGTCTAAACCGGAGGATTCTACGTTACGTGCTTACGTTTACATACACCGTCTTTGGTGACAGTCCGACATTTCAGAAAATAAATTTATCTGTGAATATTATTTTGGAGTTTTAAATTTGTGTTGGTTCATACACTCACAAATTTACGAGAAGAGATTAGGACTTACGATTTTATTTTAACGTCCTTTACGACTAAACCGAAAACCCTAGGATTACGTATTTACGTTTTCGAACTCCGTTTTTGATGAGACAATTTTTATTAGATTCGTTTTGTACCGTTGATTCATAATTTATAAAAAAGTTTTTCGTAAAACGACCCGAGGGCACGCAAATCGAGGAAACTAGAATCGAGGAATACCCGTAAATTAGTGAGGTGGGACAAAATACATTATCCCACCCCACTAATAAACATGGGACGGCACACATGACACCACATCTTAGGATGTGGCATCATGTTAGCATAAAACTTACAAGTGTAAGTAAGCTTACACTTTAAGCTAGTTACTAACTCAAAACCATCAAACCATTTCTCATTACCACCATTTACACATGCAAAACAAACTCAAAATCCTCTCAACCATCATCACCTTGCCGTCCACTTTGAAGAACAAACACCCCATTTTGATCTTTTCTAGCCATGAAATACTTGTTAACTAGCTCTATCTTGGAGTTACCTTGAAGCCTTGATCATTTGGTGGCCATTTTAACAACAAAGGAGGTGATTTGATTGTGTCCTAGGGCTGATTTCTCAACTATTGTTCTTGGTGTTTGATGATCTTGGAGTTACTTTTGGTGTTCATCAAGTTCTTGTCTTCCAAAAATAAGAAATACACTTGGTTGGTAAAGAAGATCATCCTCTCCATTTTCTCTTGTTATTTTTGTAAAGAACAAATGTATTTTCTTTCTTATTGTATATGTATATGATGAATATATGATGATAAAAATGTTGTGTGGGGATCAAGTGTTGATAAATATGCTTAAAAAGGTTAATAACTATAAGAAATAAGGCTAAAGTCATGATTATTTAGTTGGCTGTATAAAAACAGTATATAACTAAAACTTGAACTGATAAACTTGCATGGTATGATCCATTTACAGTAAGCTATGAGTCTTGTACACATGTGAGAGTTGGCCATGCAATGAAATCATTGTAATGAGTGAGATATGATCAAAACAAGTTTAAAGTACAAATCTGAGTTCACTGTTTTGGACGATTTTTAGAAAATACTTAGAGGATGATTCAACAGTAGCTATAGAAGAGTTAAATGGAGCACATATCATGTAGTTTATGTGATAAAAATTTGAGCTTCTATCTCCATATAGAACTCTAGATATGACAGTTTTGGTGAACATGAAAATAAAAATCAGATTTTGAGAATTAATGTTTATTATTATTATATAAGCACTCAAAATTATATTGTATAAAATGTAAAATAAAAACCCACTAACTTATGGATTTTATTTATATAAATATGTAAAAGGTTAAATAAGTGTATAAATTATAAAAATGGTAAATAATACTTATAAGTAATAAAAACTATAAACTTGATTTTTACGACTTTTTCGGCTATTACCGTAAAACTAACGTTTTTGCTAAATAAAACTTAGACGGTTGGACCCGTCTAATGTAAACTTTATAAAACTAATATACTGATATATAAACATATATAACAAGTAAAAACGATAAAACCCGAACTATAGGACATACGGACATAAACGAGCTAAGTAAACATATTGGACTAATAATTGGATTAAATAAGTTAAACACTTATAAAAAGAACTTATTGGGCTTAACCCATTTAGGCCCAACTTGTAAAGTGTAGATACTGATAATATAAGTATAACATGGATTAATACAAGTTAAAGAACTTATAATAAGCTTATTGGACTTAAAACACGTAAATAGGTAAAACTAGTATAAAAGTTATCGACACATAACACTAAAATGAGTAAACGAGAATATGTAGACCCACTTGATCATCATATATAAATAATCATCATATGTATACATAATTGTTATTTTTATAAAGTCATTGGACATGAGTCTAAGACGAGTATTATTTGTCTAGGTTTCCGTGATTGAAGCACGTACCGTACGTCCGAATTGCCGATAACCCGCCTTCCCATATCAACGTGAGTTCATAGCCTCGCACTCTTTTAAATGTTTTTATGAAATGTTTTAGAAACCCGCGAGGGAGATAACATGTTAGTTTTTATAAAATAGGACACCATTTGTCCCGATTGTTTGATTATTGATTTGGACCCGAATGATTGTATGACCCGATTGTATGACCCTATGAATGATTAAAGGACCCGATAGATGAAATAAAAATGGATTATTAAAGTTAGGTTATGTCACTAAAAGTCCCATTAGCATGAATTGTGAACTACCGGGATTTGGTAGACGCTTATGCATTTAATAGTACTATTTGGGGACGATCACCCCAGTTCGCGCCTTGACCGTTGATCCCCGTCGTGCCACATTGATTGGTAAGCGAATTTATGTATGAGAAGATTTCCATAGCGTGACCTTTGTGACGACACGCTACTTTAGATGGGAAAATTGAGTATCGGGTTAGCTACCCGTTGTTGGTTTAGTAAGGTAACAATGTCATGCGGCTTATAATAATCCAAATTAACAAAATACTACTAGACGCTCCGAATTACGACGTGTTGCCTGACTAGCAATACGGGGTCATACTATTGATATTATGTTTGTGTTTTGGTTTTCATAACCATATTCATATAACGGTTTTTATTTAACTTTATACAACGTCGTAAGACGTATTGTATGATGTTTTTACGACATTGGCTCGTATAATGATTTTTAAGGCAAATGCCTATATTATGATTTTCGATAAAGATTTGTATAAAATGACTTTAGCTATTTTATGGCCTATTAAAATGATTTGTACAAAATGATTTTCAGTAATAATTTTATACTGATATTATATTGATGGATTTTATTAAACTCTATGAATTCACTCGGCGTTATCGCTGACCTTTTCTTTTAACATGTTTTATCTCAAGTACTTGAAGGTAATTCTCGGGAAGACAACAAGAACTCATGGCCCGCACCTAAATACTTATTTCCATTCAAATGCTTTGTAAAACTTTGTATGAAATAATATGACTTGGGTCCTATGTAACTTTGATGTTTATGAATGAAAATGCTTTATTATTAAAACGACGTGACTTTTAAGCGTTGTCTATGATGTGAGTAATGTGCTATCCCGTAACACCAACGAGTCTTCCGCTGTATTGAGTTGTATAAATTTGGGGGTGTTACAGTTTGGTACCAGAGCTCTCGTTATAGAGAACGAAAGATTTTTAAAACCAAGGTTTTGAATAAAACATTTCAAAATCTTTTAACTATAAACATTTTTCTAAAAATGTCTAAAAATATTTTGACTATAACGGTGCCGAAGAATTCCCGAGTTACTGACAAGGCCAGACTGAGAAGTGTTATTTTAATATATATAACTTGGATTATATATATATATATATATATATATATATATATATATATATATATATATATATATATATATATATATATATATATATATATATATATATATATATATATATATATATATATATATATATATATATATATATATATATATATATATATATATATATATATATATATATATATATATATATATATATATATATATATATATATATATATATATATATATATATATATATATATATGATGTAATTTTATTACATGATTGTTTGATGATTATTTTGATATTTATACGAGGTATTTATACGACGTAGATTGTCACAAGAAACCCTAAATCCCCTAGTAAATTAATCGAAGCTATTCTCGTAGGAATTCTAGCTATCCTAGATCTAAACCAAGTTGCGGATATTTATGATCCCAACAAATGGTTGATATTCGTAGAAATGTAGATATTAGTTGATTGTGATATTGAAAAAGAATTGGCGAGATTAAATCTGATATCGATGTCATGACGATCTTTCCTTATAAAGTGGAGTTTTACAAAACGTTACCACCTAGAAAGATGTCATCTGATTCGTTGTCATCCAATTCTTAAATTGAAATCGAAAGGGTGAATGTTGCACTTGAGGCTGTTATTGGAACCATTACCCAAAAGCCTCATGCCACTAGTACCTTTCCGAGAAGTCTAATTGAATGTATGAGTCATTTCATACTAGAGACTCATTTGATAACTATTGATGAAAGAGCTATAGGATTGGAAATTAAATGTTGTTCATATCGAGCTTTTATTGCCCTATTAAGATTTATAAATAAGGTTGAAACTTGAATAAAGTAAAATTTAACCCGTATGGAATATGAAATTGTTAAGAGGAAGTCGTTAAGTTCTGTGATTGAATTATGAGGTTTTAAATGATTGTAGGTTCGTGTTAAGAGTTGTTCCTAGGCCATTGTCCACTAATGTGGAACACCTAATGACTCTTGTAGATTAGTATTCATTGTGGTATCTTTTAAAAATAATCCCTAACTTAACTGAGACATTAGTTGGCAGGATGAGTTCATGGAATTGTATGACATAGTGACACGTAATGTGTTACGGTACAATTTGACTTGTTTGCGATTAATGAAAAACTACCTTTGATTGCTAAAATCTACATGTATCGATGATATTTATCTTTTCTTGCTTCTTCCTAATGCTCGCATTAGTGATGCAACCATTGAACAAGTACTCATCTCGATTTGAGTTACGTTGTGCATTATTCTTTTGAGTGCCATCGAGATCATGAACCTCATGATTATTTGGCTAAGCTCATTTCCTATCATATCGTAGTTAATTCTTGGTGAACAAGCTTTCATCACTCTTTTGCAGATCACACCTTGTTTTTATAAAGTTAAAACGGTATCCTTTGAGAAAATTTAATTTTCATCACTATAAGGATTGTTCATAGTGAGATTTATAAGTGATTGTTATTGAAATGAAGTTGTTTATAAAACACTTTGGAAAACCTAATTGTTTTCATAATAAGGAAAATCTTTGTAAATTTATTTTGATTCTTATTTAAGAATTAAGCATGAAAATGTTTTCATTATAAACATAATGATAAAATTTTGACGAACTGAGTATTGCATCGTTAATCTTGAAATTGTATATAGTTGCGCGCCTACATACAATTTGGAATGGACCATGCAAGGCTGATTAGTAGTCACCATAAAACTAATTAATAAACACTACATTTTCTTTGAAGATTGTGAAAGATTAAATTTTATGAGATCTACAAGAAGTGTAAAATAAGGACATAATATTAGGGACACTACATATGTGCCTGTAGCATCTATTCTTCTGAGTCGAATTTACTCATCTGTGGAAATTGTCTTATTTGACAATTGACAATTCTTTCTTGTCCAATTCTTCCGTAGTGAGATTCTTAGGAAAAGTATCTGATTACCGAGTGTTGATACCCGACTGGATGTATCAACGTTCCTATCATTTCTTATGATTTGATTTCATTTGAATGACCTGGGTAACGATCCGAGGAGCTTTCGAATGCGTACTCAAATTATGAAAACATGGGATATATATTCGTTAAATGCTTTCGTCTGTATCTGATTTGAAATTCTATCGCGTAGATTATGCGTTGACCTTACTCTTTAATGGTAGTTGTGTCTCCATATATCCTTGAATTTGTGAAGGATTATGAATTATTATTAGTCTTTTGAGAAGTTCACATCTTGTCAACAACAATGAAACTGGAAAGTTGATAGTGCCAGTAGAATGGATTGATTGATTATGACATGACGACATTGTCTTAATTGATGGGAACTCGTGTAGGTTTCCCCTAAATGATAAGATGTTGATTATCAAAAGTGATCTAAATAATTCTTGATGGATGACCATATCCTGCATTTAGACTTGAAATTATATTGTGAATGGTTGTGAATTAGTCATAGATATTATAATCTAGAAAGAACTTAAAAGTGAATTTATTAAAAGATGTTTCTGTTATCTGAAACTTTAGGAGGTATTTGTTGGTAAATTACCTAGACTTTTGCTATTAAGGCAGACTGAAATTGGTATTGATTATATTCCCGGTGCTGCACCTGTGGCTTGTGCACTGTACGTCAGCACCATCTAAATTAAAGGAATTACCGTACAACTGAGAGAGTTGTCGGAGAAAGATTTTATTCTACCGAGCTCGTCATCATGAAGAGCTATGGTGTTATCATTCCTTATATTTATAGATTACTGTGAACTGAGTAAATTGACAATCGAAAACGAAATCCATAACTCGAAATGGAAGATTTGTTCGATCATTTACAAGGTTCTAGCGTATGTTTTAAAGATTTGATCCACGGCATGGTTATCATCAACTTCGCATCTGCGGAAAAGATTATGTATTCCAATCACTACATCCGGTACTTGTAATGAACAATATGAGTTTCACGTGGTGACGTTTGGATTGACTAATACACATGTAGCATTCATAAATTTGGTGAATCACGTGTGTAGGCTGTAATTTGATAAATTCATGCTCGTGATCATTAAGGACTATTTGTTTGTTTATAAGAATAAGAAAGAAGTTAATAAAATTATGAATTGGCCGAATAATTAAAACTTGTACCTTGAATATTTAACATAAGACTTAAGACTTAATACTTTACATGATTTAACCGTGTGATTAATAGATAATGGAATATAAATTGACTCTTCAAAATTTAGAAGTCATTTAAGACTTTGAGTATACTAAAAAGAAAGTGCAAATATATTTTGACAACTGTTTTAACAAAGGATTTTTAGGGATTATTCCCTTATACACAAACCATTTAACTAAACTTCTGTTTAGGGGTAAATGTTTGTGTATACTTCTAGACAACTTAAGAAGAATTGAGAAAACTACATAAACCTTGACTTAAATGTTGAAACGACAATTTTTGCTTTTCAACTAAGAAAATTTCGACCAAAGTATAACCAAAGATTTTTTTTTCAAACATTTACGAATCTTATTAATTATTTTCGATAAATCAACAAAAATCTTGTTAATTAAATTCAAATTTATTTTTGAACATTTTTATAATTGGTCGAACTAAGAAAATTAAAATTTTTGCGTTATGTTTCATAAAAATTAAATGTTTATTATTTAATTAGTTGTAATAATTATGGACGCTTTAGACGTCAGATTGAGTAAAACAGATAAAGATAATAGTAAAGACGAAACTTAAACATAGAAGATATGAAGAAAGAATTTTGAATAAATACGGTTATGATAATTATTTCATCAGGAAAGTGAACGTGATTACTGACACATTATGTATAAAAGATAAAGAACCAATTAGGACATGCTTCCTTAATAATGAAGGTGCAAAATAAATTGCCGAACAATTTAAAAATAAACGATGTTTGTAAAAAGGATAATATGGATAATAAAAGGGGGTTCGTGGCTAATGTGAACCATTAGAATTAAGAAGCCGATGGCGTTAAATGTTTTAAAGACCACTTGTGATTGTCTAAATATAGAGGATTGTGAGATATAGTTATGTTGGAATTTGTAAGTATAAGTATTATATGTATGTCATTTTTGACTAAAAGTATCTTTGTCTGAAGAAGTTGTACTAATGACAAATTATGAAGACAGAGATCGCCTCATACATTAGTAAACGTATAACTATTGCAAAGGTCATCATCTGAATTTGATTCGATTTGGGTCATCGTCGACAGACTGACCAAATCTGCTAATATCATTCCCGTTAATGATACATGCAAAAGAGTTATGTAAACATAGTGTGCCTGTATCGAACATCTATATCAAGATCCTCGCTTCGCATCGGATTTCTAGAGATTTGCTAAGAAATCATTGAGAACGAACCTTGATGAGAGTACTATGTACCACCCCAATCGAAGGGACGAGGTAAAGTAACGATACAAAATACTATAAGTGTTGTTTTATATTTGAATGATTGACCTTTGGTAATAAACCGCAAAATCGTTTTCCTTTGGAAGGATTATCATTGATAATTATCATATTAGGATCGAGATCTAATCTTGTTAGGATCTATATTAGAGCATCTGTAAGTAGGAGTTGAGATGAAGACACCCGACATACACCCACTGTGAGTTGGACATGTCTTTTAGGTTTAAGGTTTCCTATGATGGCGAACCTAACCTTACAAAATACTCGACCCGCGAGACCTAAAATGATTGTTGAAATTAGGATCTGATTATTGACTGCCGGTAGTAGGTAGGAGGTTATGTGAATATGAAATGTAGATCTTGAAGTGCCAGATGGGTAGCGAAGTTATGCCAAAAAATTTTTTAACCTTGGAGAAATGAATTAATGATCTGACAAATCATCGGATATAAGTCCCCGTTGTATGGGACCATTGAGATGATGTGAAAGATTGGTTTGAAAGGCATATAAGCTGGATCTACCCTAGGACTTCAAAAGCTGCGTGAATTATGTTTCGTAGATCGAACTTGATAAAATGTCTATCAAGTGAAAATCTGAATTCTTCTTAGTAAAGTTTAGATCGGCAAAAAGTTGCATTCATCAGAAACCCGCGAACATCATGGATAGAGAAAGTAAGTCAACATTAAGCCTGATCTTATTCCCGTAGTTATGTTTGATGAAACTCGCGTATTGTAATGAATTACACTTGTGAGAAAAGACCGAATGTGGAGGAAATACCCACATGGCTTTAACTCTATAAGAAGCGAGTAGTAAGGTAAGATGATCTTTGAGGACAAAGATCCTGTTTAGGGGTAAATGCTATGACAATCCGTCAATTTATGGTTGATATTTTATTCTCAAATATTATTTGAAAACATTATTTTAATGTTACAATATGAACTCACTTATTTTTGGAAGTAATTTGGATTTACGTCTTGAAGTAGCGTCGACTACGTCTAAACCGGAGGATTCTACGTTACGTGCTTACGTTTACATACACCGTCTTTGGTGACAGTCCGACATTTCAAAAAATAAATTGATCTGTGAATATTATTTTGGAGTTTTAAATTTGTGTTGGTTCATAAACTCACAAATTTACGAGAAGAGATTAGGACTTACGATTTTATTTTAACGTCCTTTACGACTAAACCGGAAACCCTAGGATTACGTATTTACGTTTTCGAACTCCTTTTTGATGAGACAATTTTTATTAGATTCGTTTTGTACCGTTGATTCATAATTTATAAAAACGTTTTTCGTAAAACGACCTGAGGGCACGCAAATCGAGGAAACTAGAATCGAGGAATACCCGTAAATTAGTGAGGTGGGACAAAATACATTATCCCACCCCACTAATAAACATGGGACGGCACACATGACACCACATCTTAGGATGTGGCATCATGTTAGCATAAAACTTACAAGTGTAAGTAAGCTTACACTTTAAGCTAGTTACTAACTCAAAACCATCAAACCATTTCTCATTACCACCATTTACACATGCAAAACAAACTCAAAATCCTCTCAACCATCACCACCTTGCCGTCCACTTTGAAGAACAAACACCCCATTTTGATCTTTTCTAGCCATGAAATACTTGTTAACTAGCTCTATCTTGGAGTTACCTTGAAGCCTTGATCATTTGGTGGCCATTTTAACAACAAAGGAGGTGATTTGCTTGTGTCCTAGGGCGGATTTCTCAACTATTGTTCTTGGTGTTTGATGATCTTGGAGTTACTTTTGGTGTTCATCAAGTTCTTGTCTTCCAAAAACAAGAAATACACTTGGTTGGTAAAGAAGATCATCCTCTCCATTTTTTCTTGTTATTTTTGTAAAGAACAAATGTATTTTCTTTCTTATTGTATATGTATATGATGAATATATGATGATAAAAATGTTGTGTGGGGATCAAGTGTTGATAAATATGCTTAAAAAGGTTAATAACTATAAGAAATAAGGCTAAAATCATGATTATTTAGTTGACTGTATAAAAACAGTATATAACTAAAACGTGAACTGATAAACTTGCATGGTATGATCCATTTACAGTAAGCTATGAGTCTTGTACACATGTGAGAGTTGGCCATGCAATGGAATCATTGTAATGAGTGAGATATGATCAAAACAAGTTTAAAGTACAAATCTGAGTTCACTGTTTTGGACGATTTTTAGAAAATACTCAGAGGATGATTCAACAGTAGCTATAGAAGAGTTAAATGGAGCACATATCATTTAGTTTATGTGATAAAAATTTGAGCTTTTATCTCCATATAGAACTCTAGATATGGCAGTTTTGGTGAACATGAAAATAAAAATCAGATTTTGAGAATTAATGTTTATTATTATTATATAAGCACTCAAAATTATATTGTATAAAATGTAAAATAAAAACCCACTAACTTATGGATTTTATTTATATAAATATGTAAAAGGTTAAATAAGTGTATAAATTATAAAAATGGTAAATAATACTTATAAGTAATAAAAACTATAAACTTGATTTTTACGACTTTTTCGGCTATTACCGTAAAACTAACGTTTTTGCTAAATAAAACTTAGACGGTTGGACCCGTCTAATGTAAACTTTATAAAACTAATATACTGATATATAAACATATATAACAAGTAAAAACCGATAAAACCCGAACTATAGGACATACGGACATAAACGAGCTAAGTAAACATATTGGACTAATAATTGGACTAAATAAGTTAAACACTTATAAAAAGAACTTATTGGGCTTAACCCATTTAGGCCCAACTTGTAAAGTGTAGATACTGATAATATAAGTATAACATGGATTAATACAAGTTAAAGAACTTATAATAAGCTTATTGGACTTAAAACACGTAAATAGGTAAAACTAGTATAAAAGTTATCGACACATAACACTAAAATGAGTAAACGAGAATATGTAGACCCACTTGATCATCATATATAAATAATCATCATATGTATACATAATTGTTATTTTTATAAAGTCATTGGACATGAGTCTAAGACGAGTATTATTTGTCTAGGTTTCCGTGATTGAAGCACGTACCGTACGTCCGAATTGCCGATAACCCGCCTTCCCATATCAACGTGAGTTCATAGCCTCGCACTCTTTTAAATGTTTTTATGAAATGTTTTATAAACCCGCGAGGGAGATAACATGTTAGTTTTTATAAAATAGGACACCATTTGTCCCGATTGTTTGATTATTGATTTGGAACCGAATGATTGTATGACCCGATTGTATGACCCTATGAATGATTAAAAGACCCGATAGATGAAATAAAAATGGATTATTAAAGTTAGGTTATGTCACTAAAAGTCCCATTAGCATGAATTGTGAACTACCGGGATTTGGTAGACGCTTATGCATTTAATAGTACTATTTGGGGACGATCACCCCAGTTCGCGCCTTGACGGTTGATCCCCGTCGTGCCACATTGATTGGTAAGAGAATTTATGTATGAGAAGATTTCCATAGCGTGACCTTTGTGACGACACGCTACTTTAGATGGGCAAATTGAGTATCAGGTTAGCTACCCGTTGTTGGTTTAGTAAGGTAACAATGTCATGCGGCTTATAATAATCCAAATTAACAAAATACTACTAGACGCTCCAAATTACGACGTGTTGCCTGACTAGCAATACAGGGTCATACTATTGATATTATGTTTGTGTTTTGGTTTTCATAACCATATTCATATAACGGTTTTTATTTAACTTTATACAACGTCGTAAGACGTATTGTATGATGTTTTTACGACATTGGCTCGTATAATGATTTTTAAGGCAAATGCCTATATTATGATTTTCGATAAAGATTTGTATAAAAGACTCTGGCTATTTTATGGCCTATTAAAATGACTTGTACAAAATGATTTTCAGTAATAATTTTATACTGATATTATATTGATGGATTTTAATAAACTCTATGAATTCACTCGGCGTTATCGCTGACCTTTTCTTTTAACATGTTTTATCTCAGGTACTTGAAGGTAATTCTCGGGAAGACAACAAGAATTCATGGCCCGCACCTAAATACTTATTTCCATTCAAATGGTTTGTAAAACTTTGTATGAAATAATATGACTTGGGACCTATGTAACTTTGATGTTTATGAATGAAAATGCTTTATTATTAAAACGACGCGACTTTTAAGCGTTGTCTAATGTGCTATCCCGTAACACCAACGAGTCTTCCGCTGTATTGAGTTGTATAAATTTGGAGGTGTTACACCAGACCTTCTATATTTTCTTTTTATTGCTTGGGAAATTGGGACATGTTTGAGATTATTGGACAAGGATTGGCGAACTTTGTTTCTATTTTTTTTATAGATTACAGTTTGCTACATGCCTGTTCTCGTCACTTTAGGATTTACATGCTGGCGTTATTTTTAGGAATAAAATACTGTTACATGTACAAAGCGTGTATCTTATGTAAGATATGCGAGATTTGAACGTTTTTGATGTCATTGCTACTTAACTACAATTAGATACCAAGAAGCTAAGGCGAAAGGCAAAGACAATTATGATAAGAAAATTAGAGGATGTTATAGACAAGCTCATTGTTGAATGTGATAGAAAAATTGCCAGAGCTTTGAAACGTGTTAGCGAGGAGGACGCCAAAGCAGCTATAGCCATATCTGTGGATGAGGTTGCACAGGTAGATTAAACTCACTCCTCAAGGTCTTTCTGGATCAACTTTTTTTTGCACATTTGTACTAAATTATATACATGTCTTACCAATATTTTGTATGTGCAGACCTTGAGATTCTTGAGTTGTCAAAGCAAATAAAGGAGAAGCTAAAAGAAGCTGATCTATATGGTAAGCTTTTCTTTACAAGTCAACTTTATATATTTTTAAGGATATAAGAGATTTTTTCTCACAAAATTAGTATGTATTGCAAACTCTGAAGCTTTTTAATGACTGATTTAAATGTATGACGGCATGTGTGGTCCACAGGTGTTGCGAATCGTATTGTGGTGGATTTCATGAAGCAAAAGAACAACGGAGGCTCAAAGAGCAGCGAACATACTAGCAAAATTGAGCGACCTGCTTAAATCAGGTCATAGCTAGTTTGATTTAGCATTAGGCTTTAGTGTATGCGTTAGAAGTTAGAACTATTGGGTTTTTGTAGTACGTCGATAGCAGTTTAAGGATACGGATTTATATCCACCGTGTAATGTATTTGTATATTTTGGTAATTTATTTATGGATTTTATTGTTTGAGATACCAATTTTTCATATTTATAGATTTTGGAATCTGGAAAATGTCGAATTAAATTGTGGGAAATTTGTAGGAAATACGTGGGAAGTATGTGGGAAATATTTGTGGGAAATCCGTGGGAAAATAGTTACTAGAAATTGTGGGAATATTTCCGTGGGAAATCCGTGAGAAATAACTGTAGGAAATATGTGGGAAAATAGTTGTTAAAGTTTGTGGGAAATCCGTGGGAAAATGTTTGTGGGAAATTAGTGGGAGAATGTTCGTGGGAAATCTGTGGCAAAAACCCATTCCTTTTGTGTGATGTTTGGTTGATAAAAACCGTGGGAAATCCGTGGGAAAATAGTCAACGCTCCGTGGGAAAAATATTTACCCACGGGGTTTTTAGCAACGGAATGATTCCGTGGGAAATTTGTGGGAAAGGGCCCTTTCCCACGGAATTTCCCACAGATCTTGCTGTGGGAAAAAGCTGTTTGTGTAGTAGTGATCTACACGTTTTCTGTCTTTGTCTATCTTTATTGTTAACTTATACATGCAATTCTTATATGAGTTTAGTGTGTTAGTGTAAATTCTTTTATCCTTGTTGTATATCAAAAGTTTGCTCTTGCATAAATATAAATATAAATTTTTATTTTTGTATTAAGGAGAAACGTTTTTGGGATACATACCAGGCAAAAAAGATTATAATTTATCAAATCAAAACTGATGAGACTTTGTTTGTATTTATCATACACCTTTTATTAATTACTGCAATAATATGCCTAATGATGAGTAGTTTGGGACTTATCAGTTAGGTTTTGTTTTTGAACCAATTATGGTTTTACACTTTGCAGTTGAGAAATTTATGTTTTTGACTCTTTGTGTAAGTTTGAGTGTGACGAAGAATAAGACTTTAAACCTTTACGTATTTGGAATGTGATTTGTATGTTTTAGTTATTGTTTGCATTGATTTGAAAGATCAGGAAATATGGTTGCGGAAATTGGTTGGAAAACCCGGGAAAACGTCTAGGAATTGCCGGAAAGCTGCACAAACCTTTCGTAAACTACATGTCATCGCTAAATATATCATCGTTCTGGCCGGTAAATAACAACAAAAATTTTCACGTAGTTGCCAAAAGTTGTCGATAAAGGTTTTGGTCAATATACTCATATACTATGGCCACCGCGTCTAGTCGCTAAAGGTGGTCTAAGCCACTAAAGTAATTGAAGTGATAATAAATTTTTTTAAACTTAGTATGATATGCATGGAGCTTAGTTGAGATAAATGTAGAACCGGAATTTAGTAAAGACCCAATAAAACTCCTAATCGTTCACGCCTCGAGTATTTTTTTAGTAGATAGGCAATTCACTACACATTTGACGATTTTTTTTTCTGTTACGTCTGAAACAATCGCATGTGATTTTAAAAAATCACATGTGATTGTGATTTAAAATCATACTTTACAAATCACATGTGATCTCGTAACTAAAAAATGCAAAAAAAAAGTTCGTTGAAACTATATAGTCGACAAAAAACGATTTAATTCTTTTCGTGATGATATGTTTTGTTTTGTGTAACAGTTAATGATTTGAGAAATATTTAATTTAAAGAAAGTGATGAAAATTTAAAGAAAAAACGAATGACTAGAATTGGTAGAACGGACATTTACTAAATTTTGAGTTTATTAAACTCTTGTATTGTACGGACTTAGTTTTTTTCTTCTTTTCATATTTCTAGATCGGATATAACAAGGGAGTGAAGTGGTGGTGTGGTATTATTGTACCATTTTTATACGTGTATTAATGTAATATCTGTACACCTATATAAGCTCAAATTAACATCATAAATTTTAATGTAAGAGTTCTTTGTATGTATGTATGATATTTGGACACAACTTGACCGACGGTCGCTAGTCCAAAGAACAAAATAAGATGTAAAAACATAAAATTAAGGACGACACACGTATCAAAATGGGACTAAACTAGTATTTTGTGTATAATCTTAGGGACGAACAATGTATTTGATACCATGCTAGAATCATTATGTTGCATATGCACATATATGTTAAGAAGATTGGCACTTCAGATTGTTTAACTTCGTCCATTTTGTGACATAACATAATTGTAAAACGGTAAAATAAATATACTAATACAATTGTTTTTTATGACATAAGATTGTTTTATATGTAATTATAATAAATTAGTATCTCATCGGTTGAAACATAATATCAAGGTCAACATAAGTTAGGTGGGCTATTCCTTTTATCACTAATTGATTTTAGAATGAAACATCAGTTTGACTTATATGTTAGACTTGATGAGATGCTGGGCTAAGGATTCTTACAATTGGTATCAGAGACAGGTTTAGTCAAGTGATGATGCAGATGGTGTTCCCTCGGTTAAACCCCAGTTTGATGATGTTAGTTGATATCGATAAACCTTGTACCAAAAGGAAGCCGGTTAAAAGGCGGAGTGTTTCGATAGTAAAGGTTGACGACATGAAAAATTTAGGATCATGCCTATAGTCAAAGGGGATTCCATGGTGATTTGGGTTTTAAAGAGGTATTGTTGGGTGTGTAAACTTAATATCTCACATCGGTTGAAACATAATTTCAAAGTCAACATATAAGCTTGATGGGCTACTCTTTCTATCACCAATTAGTATTAGAATGGAACCTCAGTTGGACTTATATGTTAGACTTGGTGAGAGGTTGGGCTAAGAATTCCTTCACCGTTCGATGGATGAGCATGCCTTTTAAGTATCCTTAAAAATTAAGTAAGATATAATGAAGTACGAACATCGTAATATGTTTATTAATTGAATAAAGCACCGAAAGAAATGAATGGTTATTCGATAAGAAATGGATTAATTTGTTAGTACAACAATCGCTCGGGGTCGAGTACGAATCTAAGTCCCTCGTTAAGAAGTAATTAGATGTCTTGAGTTGTGGTGGATCTTGTAGTATAAAGAGATGTAGTTGACGATTTCCTGCACAAGTAGAGTATACCGTTAGTCCTTACCGTGAGGACGAAACCAACTATTAGACTCCGACGTTGATATATGTGTATGTAAAGATGAGTGAGAAAATCGTACCTTGTTTGGAGTGAAGTTCGTTTCTCGAATAGTACTTGGGAGTGGGCCTTTGTGATCCAAAAGCCCGTTTGTCTCTTTATTGTTGAATGGTGACCTATAGACCTGTTCTTTGAGAACTTATCAGTAGGGATCTTTGGACGTGCTTGCTGGGAAGCGTGTCCCGCATTGCGTTACGGATCCGCTCACTAGGAGCTGATCCGTTGGTGGGATTTTGTGTACTTGGGTCAAGGACCAAGGTTTGGTGTATGGTTTTAGACCTAGTGGGACATATCCATGGTATACGCCATTAAGTCCCCACGGTCTAGTTGTTCTTGCGTTGTGCGGATGGACTGCTGTACTTTTATAAATGTGACCTCTTTCTTGCCCCTTCATGATGGATTGTTTTGTTTTTTATAATCCGTGGGGTAACAGGCGAACCGTTACTTTATTGTCGGCTGGTATTCTTGAACTTGGCTGGGTGAACTTTAATGGTTGTTTCGCAAGAGTATGTATCCGCATCCTTTTTCGTAGGCCATAACGCGCTTCTTTTTTGTGATCTTGGTGCTCTGGGCGCTCTCAAACTTTTGCTTGGGGTTTTGTGTCCGCGGTTATTTTTTATTCAAGATAACACTGCATGCTACAGTTAGCTATTAATCGTCATTTATTGTTTGAAATGACGATTGTCAGCCAAGTTGGTCTATCTGGCTCATGTGACCTTTAGTTATCTCAATTTTGGCCGTTCATTTTGAAAGTGTATTCCGCACGTATGTATCTTGTGCGTTGCACTGATTTATAAATTCATTATCTCCCCTTCATTATTTTTTACTACTTCCACCATTTTTGCTTTTTTAAGGATAAAGATTGTATCATTCTTCATTTCTGATTTTCGTTCTAGGGAGAGCTGTTATTTTGTGCTTTTAATTTGCTTCTTGTAACGATGTTGTTAGATACGTTTAGGTAGGTGCTTACTCAACATCATTTAGATGAATTTTGCAGAAACTATCGTTCCTTCATGTGTTCATCCTACTCTGGCTAGTCCAAATAGTAGTGTTCGTGATGCCCTGCCTGGGCATGTTGTTGTCTATACTAGGTTTTTTTGGCCTTGCTTCATATTACATTCCTTTTTCCTGCTTCTTTCTTGAAGTTTTGAGGCATTTTTGTTTCCACATTTCTCAACTGCATGCTATGGCTGTTGTTAAAATTTTCCAATTTTAGATTTCATATCGTACTGGGAATATCATTCCTACTATTGGCTTGTTTCGTGTGTTCTATGTGAACACGTTTAAAAATGGGCGTGTTTCATTTTATCGACGTTCTCCGTATCTTCTTCCTTGTTTTACTAAGGACGTATGTTCACTTAACAACTGGGCGGATCATTTTTTTTTCGTTGATTCTGTTGTTGTCCCTTTTCTCATGTATTGGACTAATAGGCCGTTGGTGAAGGACCTGTCCCTCTCATGTATTATGATTTCCAGATGGATCAGGTGAAGTATCTTTTACACCATCGTGTTGCGCTTGCTAAGCATTCTGAAACTTTCTTGTGTGCCATTGGTATTAGTCGCTATTATTCGCTTGGGAAGGATTTTTATCATGTCTTCGTCGATTCTTGTGTGAAAGGTAATTAAGGAGATTACGTTGTTGCATGGCAGTTTGTGTGTATACATATGTATGTATTTTACTCTTCTTCTTTTGTTTTGCAGAAATGTCTCTTTGTGATGTTACAGCTTCCGCTAAGCCTCACAAGGTGAGGTTTCGCGTTACATGTCTGGGGGTTGGCCAGGTTCCCCTTCTTGAGTTTAGTCGTGGCGTTACTGCTCATTTAGAAGGTTTTATTGATCCCCTTGATTTGGTATCGGACCCGGAGGTTGATTCGTCTCGGGCTGCTAGAAGGAGAAGGAAGAGAGTTAGTTCAGATGCGATTGCTGTAGGCATGGGGACCGATCCTGTTGTTGTGCCTGCTTCGTTTGCTGAGACTAGCGATGATACATGACTTCTCCTTTTGTTTTGTAATAAACACATCCATTGTTATTTTCTAAGATTGTTGTTTTGCTTTGTGGGTGTTGTTCTTGCTACTTCTGTTGATTTGCTATTTGTGCCCCCTTCTCTTGATGTTGGTCCTTTAGATGATCTGTGTTCGCTTGATCCTGATTTTGGGATTAATTGGCATTCTCCTTCTCGTGCTGCTTACCCGCCTTTGCTTGATCAGTTTTGTGGTCAAGGATTTGAGTATTTATGTCGAATTCTCAATTGTTGGGTCTTGTAGGATCAGAGGTTGATGCCCCGAGTGTTAGAGTGTCTGATATTGAGAAAGATGTCACGGTTCCTCATGGCCTATATGGTCAGTTGCTTCTTTGAAGACTACAGAGGTGTATACTTCTTCAGATTTATCGTTTGAGAGGGAAACGAATGCTCTTTTGGAGAGCTAGGTATTAGAGCTCATTAGTGCTCTTGATGCTTCTCGCACTAATATTTGTGGTTTGGAAGCGACATTTGCTACTCCTAGCAGCTAACTGCCGGTATATGTTGCTTCTTTGTCCTTGCCAGTGGCGTCTTCTTCTCATGGTAATTTTGCTAGTGCCGCTGGGGGTCCTAGTAGTGATGCTTCTTTTTTAGATATGCAAGAAGTTGGCATTGGTTCGTCGTATGGGGGGATGTGTATCCATGGTAGCATCGGTGGTTCTCAGGCTTTGGCAGCGACTAGATAGTTCGTTTTCTTTGTTAGCTTATTGATTTTCT
Source organism: Glebionis coronaria (assembly GCA_025667525.1). Classification (NCBI taxonomy): domain Eukaryota; kingdom Viridiplantae; phylum Streptophyta; class Magnoliopsida; order Asterales; family Asteraceae; genus Glebionis; species Glebionis coronaria. The sequence continues at coordinate 485,509 of JANFOE010000470.1, read as the reverse complement.
GTTAAACATTCTCTTAGATATTTTGTTAGTCAATTTTTTAACTGAATTTTTCTTGCAACCATTAATGGAAGTTTCAGTTTTTCTATATTCTTCATTCTTCTCTTTCGTCTACTGTTCACACTTAAATTCTTTCTATTACTCTCTTTATGTTTCTGTTACGTTATGTTACCGTAGTTAGTATAGTTTGTTTAATGATACGATATTGTTCATTTTTGTCCTCTCGTGAGATTTAATTCGTTGACTGAGAAGATTGTGATAGTTGACTGTTCATTTAAGAATCTGAAAATTTCTTTCACTTTCTTTCATTTTCGGTTATGATTTGTGATAGCTTGTTGTTCATTTTCAGTTTCTGTTATAAGTTTCGGTTGATTTCAAAAGCTCATAGTTTTGTCAGTTTGTTAAAATCGGTTAAATCAGTTAAAGTTTTTCTAGTCAGTAGTTGTAACCAGTGATTTCAGAGTTAAATGATTTTCGAGTTTTATTTTCCTAAAATCATGTTTTACTTTCTTTAGATTTCTGCAAATTTAACAATTCTAAGATTCTTTCTAACTATTTTTTTTGTTCACTTTTCATGGAGAATATCGAGTAGCGTTTAAGTCTCGATTCGTTATGAGTTCAGTAGAAGCGTTCAGATTTGCTGATAGATTCATTCAGTAATGTTTGTTATCAGTTTAGTTTAAAAGCTTGATTGTAGTTCGAGGGTGATTCTGATTCCGAATCAAAGGATTTGCGTTGTTTTTTGCGTATTTGTTTCAGTTTTGCAGGTTTATTGTTTTCGAGCTTTGGATTTAAAAGCCATTGACAAAAGTAGATTAGCAGACAGAAAGTAGTGGTGAATGATTCAAGCTGGCTCAGCGCCGAGCTTCGACTCAAAGGACTAAACGACGGATGTTTGGTAATTCTGTTTTCATTTTCAGTTAATTTTCTAAGTGTAATCTGCTTTTGATACTTGGATTAGCTATTGATTTGTAATTTCGCTGTAGTGAGACTTAGAGTAAAGTTAGTTACTTTCATAACATTCATTCTGTATAAAAGTTGTAGTTTGGTTATCTTAGGCAGTGTTTGGTATTACAGACATAGGAATGATCTTAGTGAATTTTTAAATAATCTGTTGTTATAGTCAGTCAGAATATACTTCATAATAGCTGCATAATATAGACTTGCTTATATCTTTCAATAAAATCAAGTAGTCAAAATCTTAACAGGAAAGATAATTGCTAAGAATTAAAGTTGCTGATATTAGTTGAAGCACAAAGTAGAGTAATTGTAGTTTACCAATTTAAAATTGAGTAAGATTTGGTAAGTATAGTCTGTTGATTTTAGTTGAGAAAGAAGTGTTTTAATTCTGTGCCAGTAGGATTTCATCTTTAGCTTGTTAGTTGAATCAACATAGGCAGTCTATAGTTTAATAGGAGCTGTTATGAGAACTTTTGAATTTGATTTTTATAAAAAACTTAGTAGTAGATTGATTAGTTAGTTTGTTTTTAGATAATTGGATAAAGCTATAAAATAGATCCATGTTAACTTTTTCCAACTGAGAAATAGAGTTCAAAAAAATAGGATATCTGTGTAAATTAGTGATTGCATTTCCAATTTTCATAATGTAACTTTTAAATCTTAGTTTTGATAACTTTCCACCATAGATCCCTTAAGATAAGAGTAGTTACAACAATCGTCCTTTGTAGATTTCTTATGTAAGAAATTCCATTTAGATTGAGTGAACTGCTAGTTGTATCACACTTTTGTGTGCAAGTGATTGGGCTCAGTTAGTGGACTTAATGTTTTCTTTGTATTGGGTTATTTTGAGTTGGGATTTGGATATTAGAATAGGATTTAATTTAGGCTAGCTGCGTTTACTTTTAAAATCATCTAGGGCCATTTAGTTTTAGGAATATTATATTAGTAATTTTCTTTGATTTACGTGCATTTCTTATTTTAGCAATTTTATATCATTTTGCTACGTATTACGTACTAGTATAAATAATAGATTAGGATTTAGTTTTGCGTGCCAAGTAGTTAATAATACCAAACAAGCCTTTTTAACCAAAAACAATTAAGTCAAGCTTGGATAGTTATATCAATTCGATAGATACCGAGACGAAACGATACTTAAAACATGAGTTATTACGACTTCTCACTCTTTTTTATCCGTAGATCCTCCTTTGGATTTATCTCATTATATCCTTGATTTTCCTGTTGGGAATCCTTTTTAAGATGTATCTTTTTTCCTAGAATGGTTGTTATTCGTGGGACTGATAGAGTCATTTTTGGTGTACATAGTGGCTTGTATGTTTGTAATTTCCCGTGACCATATGTGGTCCTTGTGCGGGTGTTTTTTTGTAAGAGGTTTGGTTATCTCCTTTTTGCGCACTTCTTAGTGGGTGCGGCTTGTACATTTTGTGTTTTAAATGTAAGTGTGCTATCTTGTACTACCTCCATTTTACGTTTCCGGTGATAGACTTATTGTTATGATGGGGGTGAAGGTTTATAAACATCATAACAATTATACAAAACCCTAAACAAGATCAAAGCACACATATAGCGTAAGCGATTTAACAAGATCTTAATAACAAAATTATAATTAATCGAAGTAGAGTTACGTACCTTTTAGCTATGACAATTCCACAAAATAAGAACGAAGCACCAAAATATCAATAAAACCGTAACACCAAGATATAGTCTAAAGTAAGACTATTACGTTCTTGTACACACGTAATACAACGAGCTAACCGTGATTCTAGCACGTGTAAACCGAGCATCTACGCTTGTGGAAAAATCTACCCAACAACCCTAGAGAGGGGCTAGGAATAGATTATAGCAAAACCAAAAAACTAAACAAAACCAAACGAATCCCCTAGGGGTTTCGTTTGAGTCGACCGGCCAAAGAGGGAGAGAAAAAGACGTGGTGTGTAAAATTATGAGGGTGAGGGGTTGTTTATATAGGCCTAGTAATTCTTGTAGCCCAAGTAAGACAAATAAAAGGAAAGTTTTTCATTCTTCCCCTTGTGCCCTAACCGACGGTCGAACACCCTATATGGGGTGTTCCGAAACCTTTCATTCTTCTTTCTATTTATCCCTCTTTCTATTGATTCCACAACGCTCGTTAATACTTAACTCTTAATTATTTAACGATCGTTAAAGTTATAGCTCGATTTAATTTAATAAATATAATAAATATATTTATTAAATAAATTAACTCTATACATATTGAGTGCAATCCCATAATCTCGAGTTCAATCCTATCACACGACTATTAAATATAAGTCCATAAACTTTTAGCTCCTACTTGGACATATTTCGAACATCGTGATTACATTGACTAGCGTCTAGTTACACTAGCAACGTCTCTAGTACAACTCAAGTAAGGTCTCCTAGATAAAACCTTTTAATGATTCATCATTATTATAATCCTTTTATTTTTAATACAACGTTAATAAGGATATGGATCTCAGTCATTCCTTTCATTAACCATTCTGTTTCTCGTTCACGGATTAAGCAAGATTACCAAAACAAATTTGGATGTGGCCACACAAACATCTTACTAATCCCACGAGGGTCCCAGCTGTATTATACTCCAAAACAAGGAGGAAATAAATTCCATATTGACTACAAGCAAAACTTATGAATTTTGCAACACTTTTGAAAATAATCCTTATAGCTACCAGTTACGTTTAGCGTTAGATTATTTCACAAAAATGCACTAGATTCAAAACACTTTTCTGGTATCTCGGGTCTCAGGATAACTATTTATGATTTACTTGATGACGAAGATCCACAAGGTAAAATCATATAGTTAGGATAAGTCCTATATTCAGTTCATCGAATATTATCCAAAATCGATCAATATACTTTCAAGTATACTCTATTGAAATTTTGATTTGTCTTAATTTAATAATATTCCCATATTATTAATCGACAACGGACATTTAGCATAACAATTTATTCATGGATTAAGAAAACATGTAAAATAGGATAAAAAAATTAAATAATAAGAATAAACAAAATTCAATCTTTATTTCATTAAATAATAAATAAACAAAATTCAATCTTTATTTCATTAAATAATAATGTCTTAACATCTTTTATCCAAATACTAATCACAGACTTATTTCATGAGTTTGCTAGCTAGTTGCAGCCCAATAGCCTTGGCATGCTTAACTATTTTTGGTCTAGGAAAAGCCTTAGTAAAAGGACCAGCTACGTTATCATATGTGTGAAATTTTATTAATTTTATTTCACGAGCTTCTACTTGTTCTCGGATGTAATGATGTCTAAGCTTAAAGTGTTTGGCGCCTTTCATGACTCCAGAATCATTGGCGAATATTATTGCAATAGAATTGTCACAATATATATCAATAGGTTCTTTAATTGAAGGCATCAATTCAAGATCTCCAATAAACTTCCTAATCCAAACAGCTTCCATTGCAGGCTTTAGTTATCTCAATTTTGGCCGTTCATTTTGAAAGTGTATTCCACACGTCTGTATCTTGTGCGTTGCACTGATTTATAAATTTATTATCTTCCCTTCATTAATTTTTTACTACTTCCACCATTGTTGCTTTTTTGAGGATAGAGATTGTATCATTCTTCATTTCTGATTTTCATTCTAGGGAGAGCTGTTATTTTGTGCTTTTAATTTGATTCTTGTAACAATGTTGATAGATATATTTAGGTGGGTGCTTACTCAACATCATTTAGATGAATTTTGAAGAAAGTATCATATTCCTTCATGTGTTCATCCTACTCTGGCTAGTTCAAATAGTAATGTTCGTGATGCCCTGCCAGGGCATGTTGCTGTCTATACTAGGTTTTTTTGACCTTGCTTCATATCGCATTCCTTTTTCCTACTTCTTTCTTGAAGTTTTGAGGCATTTTCGTTTCCACTTTTCTCAACTGCATGCTATGGCTGCTGTTAAAATTTCCCAATTTGAGATTTCATGTCGTGCTAGGAATATCATTCCTACTATTGGCTTTTTTCGTGTGTTCTATGTGAACACGTTTAAAAATGGGTGGGTTTCGTTTTATCGACGTTCTCCGTATCTTCTTCCTTATTTTACTAAGGACGCATGTTCACTTAAGGATTGGACGTATCATTTTTTCTTCGTTGATTCTGTTGTTGTCCCTTTTCTCATGTATTGGACTAATAGGCCATTGGTGAAGGACCCTGTCCCTCTCATATATTATGATTTCCAAATGGATCAGGTGAAGTATCTTTTACACCACCGTGTTGTGCTTGCTAAGCTTTATGAAACTTTCTTGTGTGCCATTGGTATTAGTCACTATTATTCGCTTGGGAAGGATTTTTATCATGTCTTCGTCGATTCTTGTGTGAAAGGTAATTAAGGAGATTACGTTGTTGCATGCCAGTTTGTGTGTATACATATGTATCTATTTTACTCTTATTCTTTTGTTTTGCATAAATGTCTCTTTGTGAAGTTATTGCTTCCGCTAAGCATCACATGGTGAGGTTTCGTGTTGCATGTCTGAGGGTTGGCCAGGGTCCTCTTCTTGAGTTTACCTGTGGTGTTACTGCTCATTTAGAAGGTTTTATTGACCCCCTTGATTTGGTATCAGGCCCGGAGGTTGATTCGTCTCGGGCTGCTAGAAGGAGAAGGAAGAAAGTTAGTCCAGATGCGATTGCTTTAGGCGTGGGGACCGATCCTGTTGTTGTGCCTGCTTCGGTTGCTGAGACTAGCTATGATACACGACTTCCCTTTTTCTTTTGTAATAACCACATCCATTGCTATTTTCTAAGATTGTTGTTTTGCTTTGTGGGTGTTGTTCTTGCTACTTCTATTGATTTTCTATCTGTTCCCCTTCTCTTGATGTTGGTCATTTAGATGATCTGTGTACGCTTGATCCTGATTTTGGGATTAACTGGGATTCTCCTTCTCGTACTGCTTACCCGCCTTTGCCTGATCAGTTTTGTGGTCAAGGATTTGAGTATATATTGGATTCTCAATTGTTGGGTCTTGGAGGATCAGAGGTTGATGCCTCGAGTGTTAGAATGTCTGATCTTGAGAAAGATTTCCTTGTTCCTCATGGCCTCTATGGTCAGTTGCTTCTTTGAAGACTGCAGAGGTTTATACTTCTTCAGATGTATCATTTGAGAGGGAAACGAATGCTCTTTTGGAGAGCAAGGTATTAGAGCTCATTAGTGCTCTTGATGCTTCTCGCGCTCATATTTGTGGTTTGGAAGCGGCAGTTGCTACTCCTAGCAACCAAATGCCTGTATATGTTGCTTCTTTGTCCTTGCCAGTGGCGTCTTCTTCTCATGGTAATTTTGATAGTGCCCCTGGGGGTGCTGGTAGTGATGCTTCTTTTTTAGATATGAAAGGAGTTGGCATTTGTTCGTCGTATGGGGGGATGTGTATCCCTAGTAGCATCGGTTGTTCTCAGGCTTTAGCAACAACTTCTCACTCTTTTTTATCCGTAGGTTCTCCTTTGGATTTATCTCATTATATCCTTGATTTTCCTATTGGGAATCCTTTTTAAGATGTATCTTTTTTCCTAGAATGGTTGTTATTCGTGGGACTGATAAATTCATTTTTGGTGTACATAGTGGTTTGTGCGTTTGTAATTGCCCGTGACCATGTGTGGTCCTTGTGCGGGTGTTTTTTTGTAAGAGGTTTGGTTATCTCCTTTTTACGCACTTCTTAGTGGGTGCGGCTTGTACATTTTGTGTTTTTAAATGTAAGTGTGCTATCTTGTACTACCTTCATTTTACGTTTCCGGTGATAGACTTATTGTTATGATGGGGGTGAAGGTTTATAAACATCATAACAATTATACAAAACCCTAAACAAGATCAAAGCACACATATAGCGTAAGCGATTTAACAAGATCATAATAACACAATTATAATTAATCGAAGTAGAGTTACGTACCTTTTAGCTATGACGATTCCACAAAATAAAAAAGAAGCACCAAAATATCAATAAAACCGTAACACCAAGATATAGTCTAAAGTAAGACTATATTACGTTCTTGTACACACGTAATACAACGAGCTAACCGTGATTCTAGCACGTTTAAACCGAGCTTCTACACTTGTGGAAAAATCTACCCAACAACCTTAGAGAGGGGCTAGGAATAGATTATAGCAAAACCAAAAAACCAAACAAAACCAAACGAATTCCCTAGAGGTTTCGTTTGAGTCGATCGGCCAAAGAGGGAGAGAAAGAGATGTGGTGTATAGAATTATGAGTGTGAGGGGTTGTTTATATAGGCCTAGTAATTCTTGTAGCCCAAGTAAAACAAATAAAAGGAAAGTTTTTCCTTCCTCCCCTTGTTCCCTAACCGACGGTCGAACACCCCTCTATGGGGTGTTTCCCAACCTTCCATTCTTCTTTCTATTTATCCCTCTTTCTATTTATTCCACAACGTTAATTAATACTTAACTCTTAATTATTTAACGATCGTTAAAGTTATAGCTCGATTTAATTTAATAAATATAATAAATATATTTATTAAATAAATTAACTCTTTACGTATTGAGTGCAATCCCGTAATCTCGAGTTCAATCCTATCACATGATTATTAAATATAAGTCCATAAACTTTCAGCTCCCACTTGGACATATTTCGAATATCGTGATTACATTGACTAGCGTCTAGTTACACTAGCAACATCTCTAGTACAACTCAAGTAAGGTCTCCTGGATAAAACCTTTTAATGATTCATCATTATTATTATCCTTTTATTTCTAATACAACGTTAATAAGGATATGGATCTTAGTCATTCCTTTCATTAACAATTCTGTTTCTCGTTCACAGATTAAGCAAGATTACCAAAACAAATTTGGGTGTGGCCACGGAAACATCTTACTAATCCCACGAGGGCCCCAGCTGTATTATACTCCAAAACAAACTTGGAGGAAATAAATTCCATATTGACTACGAGCAAAACTTATGAATTTTGCAACACTTTTGAAAATAATCCTTATAACTACCAGTTACGTTTAGCATTAGATTATTCCACAAAAATGCACTAGATTCAAAATAGTTTTCTGGTATCTCGTGTCTTAGGATAAGTATTTATGATTTACTTGATGACAAAGATACACAAGGTAAAATCATATAGTTAGGATAAGTCCTATATTCAATTCATTAAATATCATCCAAAATCGATCACTATACTTTCAAGTATACTCTATCGCAATTTTGATTTTGTCTTAATTTAATAATATTCCTATATTATTAATCGACAACGGATATTTAGCATAACAATTTATTCATGGATTAAGAAAACATGTAAAATAGGATACAAAATTAAATAATAAGAATAAACGAAATTCAATCTTTATTTCATTATATAATAATGTCTTAACATCCTTTATCCAAATACTAATCACAGATTTATTGCATGAGTTCGCTAGCTAGTTGCAGCCCAATAGCCTTGGCATGCTTAACTACCTTTGGTATAGGCAAAGCCTTAGTAAAAGGATCAACTACGTTATCATCTGTGTGAACTTTTATTAATTTGATTTCACGAGTTTCTACTTGTTCTCGGATGTAGTGATGTGTACACTTAAAGTGTGTGGCTCCTTTCATGACTCCAAAATCATTGGCAAATCATATAGCTAATGATCTTCGGATTTTCCAAAATTAAGACAAATCATATAGTTAGGATAAGTCCTATATTCAATTTATTGAATATCATCCAAAATCGATTAATATACTTTCAAGTATACTCTATCGCAATTTTGATTTATCTTAATTTAATAATATTCCCATATTATTAATTGACAACGGACATTTAGCATAACAATTTATTCATGGATTAAGAAAACGTAAAATAGGATACAAAATTAAATAATAAGAATAAACGAAATTAAATCTTTATTTCATTAAATAATAATGTCTTAACATCCTTTATCCAAATACTAATCACAGATTTATTGCATGAGTTCGCTAGCCAGTTGCAGCCCAATAGCCATTGCATGCTTAACTACCTTTGGTATAGGCAAAGCCTTAGTAAAAGGATCAACTACGTTATCATCTGTGTGAACTTTTATTAATTTGATTTCACGAGTTTCTAATTGTTCTCAGATGTAGTGATGTCTACGCTTAAAGTGTCTGGCGCCTTTCATGACTCTAAAATCATTGGCGAATATTGTAGCAGAATTGTCACAATATATATCAATAGGTTCTTTAATTGAAGGCATCACTCCAAGATCTCCAATAAACTTCCTAGTCCAAACAACTTCCATTGTAGCTTCTGAAGCAGCCATGTACTGAGATTGAGTAGCATGCATTGCAATCGTCGTCTGCTTCTTGCTCTTCCAGTCAGCTCCTCCATTGATAACAAACATATAACCCGTCTAAGACTTCGTATCGTATTTATCACATTGCCAGGACGCATCACAAAAACCTGTTACATTATGTTCTGTATTTGGTTTCCTTCCAAATAACAAAAACATATCTTTCGTACTCCTCAAATACTTTAGAATATGTTTAACAGCAGTCTAGTGGAGCTTCCCAGGATTCTGTTGGTATCTACTGACCATGTTCTGAGCAAACGCCACATCAGGCCTTGTGCATCTTACAAAATACATAATAGATCCTACAACCGAAGCATAAGGCACCTTCTACATGTATGCCTCATCTTTAGGATTTGATGCATCCATCTCATGACTTAGATTATGCTTAACTTCCACAGATTGAAAACCTTTTGGAATTATGCATATTATACTTCTTCAATATCTTATCTATATAAGCATCTTGACTTAGACCAATTAACCGTCTTTTCCTATCTTGATATATCTTAATTCCGAGAATGTATGCAGCTTCTCCTAAATACTTCATAGAAAAACATTTACCAAGATAATCCTTAACAACTTTAAGTCTTGTAATGTTACTTCCCATGATTAATATGTCATCAACATATAGGACTAGAAATACTACACCACTCCCACTAGCTTTGCGATATACACATGGCTTATCACGATTTTGAATAAATCCAAACTTTTCGATTTCTTCATCAAATCGTTTATTCCATTGACGTGATACTTGCTTCAAACCATAAAAAGATCTTTGAAATTTACACGCGTGTTTTGGATTCTTAGGATCAACATACCCTTCCGATTGTTGCATATAGATGTCTTCATCTAAGCGATCATTCAAGAAGGCAGTTTTAACATCTATTTTCCATATCTCATAGTCATAGTATGCTACTATAGCTATGAGAATCCTAATAGCTCTTAAGTCTGCTACAGGAAAAAATTTCTCCTCGTAGTCTACGTCAAAAGTTTGAGTAAAACCTTTAGCTACTAAACGAGCTTTATAGGATTGTACTTTTCCATCCATGTCGGTTTTCTTCTTATATATCCACTTATGTCTCACTACTTTAGCATTTGGTGGTAGATCTACAAGAATCCAAACATCATTAACTTTCATGGATTTCATTTCTTTATCCATAGCAACTATCCACTTATCCTTCCCAAGATCAAGCAGGGCGGATTTATAATTAGCCGGTTCACCAAGATCCCCTACTTCATCATCATCCTCTATATTCAGACATATATTTCTATTTGCGTTTTTAATCCTTTTGGATCTACGCAGAGGAACTAATTCCGATGGAACCGCCAGACTTTCTGGTTCTACAGGAATTATTTCGCTAGTGTTTTCAGAAGGTAATGTATCTATATGACTCTCTTCAAGATCATAATTTCTCCCACTGAATTCTTGATTTACAATATCACTTTCAAGGAAGTATCCATACCTATCAACAATCACTTTGTTCTCAGGTTGATAATAGAAGTAGTAACCCATAGTTTCCTCAGGGTATCCTACAAAGATACATTGCACATATTGTTGTTGGAGTTTGTCACCTGAGTCACGTTTCACACACGCCTCGCAACCCCAGACCTTTAAATAATAAAAATATGGCTTCTTTACATGCCATAGTTCATATGGTGTCTTATTCACCTTCTTTGTGGGAACCATATTTAAAATTCAAACAACAGATTCTAAAGCATAATCCCAAAAGGATAATGATAGAGTTGTTAGATTAAACATAGATCGCACCATATATGATAATGTACGATTTCTCCTTTCGGATACACCATTTTGTTTTGAAGTATAGGGAGAAGTAAGATGCTGAACAATTCCATTCTCACTTAAATAATCTATAAGGTCTTGACTTAAATATTCACCACCTCTATCAGAACAAAGATCTTTAATCTTCTTTCCTAATTGCAACTCTACTTCTGCTTTAAACACTTTGGATGTTTCAAATACCTCATGTTTATGCTTAAGTAAATAAACATAACCATAACGGCTATAATCATCCGTAAATGTTAAGAAGTAGCTAGCACCTTTCCTTGACACATGTCTTAGTAGTCCACACACATTAGTGTGTATTAAACCAAGTAGATCAATAGCTCTTACAATATTGCTATTAAAAGGTTTCTTGGTCATCTTTCCAGAGATACAAGACTCACATTTATCAAATGATTCATCATTGATATTTTCCAAAAGATCTTCACGTTGAAGCTTTTTATACGAGTCTTCCCAATATGGGCAAGTCTACAATGCCAAAGATAAGAAGAGTTCTTGTCAAACTTTCTCTTCTTACTCATGCTAAAAACAGAATAATTATTATACTTGGATTCATTTTCATGCATGTCTATTTCAAACACACCATTCACAGAAATTGTATTAAAATAGAAAATACCATCTTTCCAAACAGAAATTCCATTATTATCAATAGTGTGAATCCATTATTCAACAAACAAGAAAAGGAAATAACACCCGTAACGATCGTAGGTGCATAATGACAATCATTTAAAATCAGTACTAAACCCGAAGGTAAAACTAAATTAAATATTCCTTTAGCTTCAACCACTGCTTGTGTGCAATTGCCCACTTGCAGAAATTGTTCCCCATAGGATAGCTTCCTTTCCAGATTAAATCCCTGCAGCGTATTACAAATGTTAATACCCCATCCCGTATCATATACCCAGGAACTTAATTTATATGTCAAATTAAATAATTCAATCATAAATAAAGTACCTGAAGCTGCAACGCTCTGCTCAGACTTCTTCTTTATTTCTCGCAATTCTTCGAGGTAAAAAGGGAAATTCCTCTTCCAGTAACCACTTGCTTTGCAATGGTGACAAGTCTCATCCTTCTGAGATTTATTATTCTTGACAAAGTTTTGCTTAGGTTTTGAATAAGTCGCAACTTGCTTGCCCTTATCACCCTTGCCTTTGCCTTTCTTCGTGTTCGCTTGCGGTTTTGGATTACTCACTCTACCCTTTTGTATGGTTAGTGCAAGAGGAGTAGAGGTAGATGCCTTGTCCTTTAACCCCTTTTCATAGTCAATGAGCATTTCATGCAAATCATTAACTGTCTTCCCCGTGCAATGCATATTATAGTTTCTAACAAAATCATTGAAGTCCTTGTTAAGGACCTATTGATCAAGTTAATATCCATATTATGATCATAGGGTTGTCCTAGTGCAATGAGCTGTTCCATATAGTCCCTCATCTCTAGGTAATGGGCACTAACAGACTTTACAGGAGTTTGCTTGCAGCTATGCAAAGCATCTACTAAGTCGTAGATCTCCACAGCATGCGGCTTCTCGAACATAGCCTTGAGCTCATCAAGCATTCACTTAGGAGAAAATAGCTCATACTTCTGTTGAAGTGGAGGAGCCATTTTACCTACATTAAGCAAGCTACCTTCAAATGCTTCTTAACATTAGCAGAGTGTTCAAGCCTTTGCGCTTCAGAAGCTCCTTCAGCAAGATCCTCCGGATAAGGAGTGGTCAAGATATCAATAGTACTCGCTAATCTCAAGACAATTCTTAGTGATCGGTACCAATCATTGAAGTTTGGGCCAGTAAGTTTAGGACGATCAAAAAATGTTTTGAACGCAAAACTTATAGTGTTATTGTCGGGTTGAGCCATTTCTACAAAAATAAGTCAAATATTAGTATTTTCGATAAAAAAATACTTTCAAGAAAATAAAATTACCCCGGTATATAAAGCATAGTATTTTCCTTGAATCCTAGAACATATATTGACATAGATCCATTACATCAGTTGATCTGCTAGTAATGAATGTACTCAACATAGCGACTTGTCGAACAATCAATTGACAAACAATTTTCAATTTCTAAATTTTTAAGGGATTTACATTGCCAAAGAACGTTTTGCATTGTAAACATGTTTCATCCCTTCTGAATGCCTTAAGTTTCCAGATCTCACTAAGTAACTTAATTAAGTCGTCTAATCTGAATAGCGTAAAACCATCATACAAATTCTCATTCTATAAAAGTTTTCTCTCCATTACAACATCGTCCAAAAATTTCATATGACGACGTAGTAATTTCAAGTGTTCGTTAATCAGATAGCATTCGACTTAAATTTTAGGGGTATAAATTTGATGTCAAAATCAATGTATGGAGAAGCATGCATACAACTCCGTAGCATAAGTTTAATAAAACATTTAGTAAACTTTTCACGAGACTAAATTTCTACATAAATTATGTTGAGGTATTGGTTAAACCAATCAAAGAATTTTACCCACAACTATTTACAACGTACTTTTTCTAGAACTCGACTAAAGCATAAAGCAATAAACTTATTCATTGTGCTTCGGATGTGAATTTTCGGTAAATCAACCTTAAGGTATGATGCAAATAATAATCGTAGGTAATTTCAATTTGACGCACATGCGAGCCTGGAATTTGGTCAGCGACTAATGGTATAACACCTCCTTCCTTAACCGGGTACATGACCAACAGTGCATTATACCCACTTTATAGTTTGTCAAAAGGAGTAGGCCGTTAGATTATTATTACAATTCACCTATCAACGTAATTCTATGTAATTTAAATCTCAAAACAAATATTAATTTTAATATGATTTAGTCCATATTATTTATTTTTCAAAAATACCCTTGTTTACAACAATTAATACAATTTTTAACATAAACAAGTAAAAAAAACTAAATCATAAACACATAATAACAATTTATATGTGCGATAAATAAATCAAATATCCACATGCATACGATTTATTCAATAACCTTTAAATCTAGGTTTTTATATTCATATAAAAGTCTTCCCTAATTCAAGATTAATTGAATCAAATAAAGCAAATAGCACATAAAATCATATTAACATTCGATTTTACAATCCATGAAAACATGCACGTTATCATGGATCCACCCACAAATCTTAACAATTAAGTCTCTATAGATCGTAACCTTTAATCTACATGACATAACAATTAATCATGCAATTTAATCTAAAATAATCCCACATGTAATTTAGGGTTTCAAAACAATTCTTTTCTTTTTTATAAAATTTCGTCCAAACCCTAATTTTAAAAAACAAAACCATAATTTTTAAGAAAACCTAAAAACACGTAGTTTTAACTCAAAACAATTATTAGTTAAAAAACATTAGATTTTTGAAAATTATAACATGTTAAAACGGCTCTCGATGCCACTAAAGGTTTATAAACACCATAACAATTATACAAAACCCTAAACAAGATCAAAGCACACATATAGCGGAAGCGATTTAACAAAATCATAATAACACAATTATAATTAATCGAATTAGTGTTACGTACCTTTTAACTATGATGATTCCACAAAATAAGAACGAAGCACCAAAATATCAATAAAACCGTAACACCAAGATATAGTCTAAAGTAAGACTATATTACGTTCTTGTACATACGTAATACAATGAGCTAACCGTGATTCTAGCACGTGTAAACCGAGCTTCTACGCTTGTGGAAAAATCTACCCAACAACCCTAGAGAGGGTCTAGGAATAGATAATAGCAAAACCAAAAAACCAAACAAAACCAAACGAATCCCCTAGGGGTATCGTTTGAGTCGATCGGCCAAAGAGGGAGAGAAAGATATGTGGTGTGTAGAATTATGAGGGTGAGGGGTTGTTTATATAGGCCTAGTAATTCTTGTAGCCCAAGTAAAACAAAAAGGAAAGTTTTTCCTTCCTCCCCTTGTGACCTAACCGACGGTCGAACACCCCTCTACGGTGTGGTCTAGAACCTTCCAGTATTCTTTCTATTTATCCCTCTTTTTGTTTATTCCACAACGCTCGTTAATACTTAACTCTTAATTATTTAATGATCGTTAAAGTTATAGCTCGATTTAATTTAATAAATATAATAATTATATTTATTAAATACATTAACTCTTTATGTATTAAGTGCAATCCAGTAATCTCGAGTTCGATCCTATCACACGACTATTAAATACAAGTCCATAAACTTTCAGGGGGAAGCCCAGGTACTAGGCTTGCAATTCCTCTTATGTACCTCTTTGAGGTTTTGGCTAGGAGTTCTCAATTTTTGTTTTTATCACGGAGATAATGTTATGATGGGGGTAGCCCCCGATGCTTGACTTGTAATGCCTCTTATGTGCCTCTTTGAGTTTTTGGCTCGATTTTTGTTTCTATCACGGAGATAATTTTATGTGCACGTGTCTTACCATTTTATAATTTAGACAAGTAATTAATGGTTGTCAGAAAAGAAGAGAAAAAGATGCGGAGGTAGCTAAGCTCCACATTTTTTATTCAAAATTTTTTGAAATGTATAAAAGTTTATTACATAATAATTCTTTAGGAAAGGGTTCCCTCTTGTCAGCAGTTGAGAGTTCATCCGTGCATGTGAGTCTTATACTTACTAATGGGACTTAGAAGAAGGTATAGAGCTAGATATAGAACTTCTTTAAGTTGCGGATATTCTAGGTCTGATGCAATATGTTGTCTTCTCTATCTCTGAGTTTATATGCTCTATTTTTGAAGTCTTCTATGACTTTGTATGGTCCTTCCCATTTTGGTCCTAGCTTGCCTATGTCTTTAGCATGACTGACATTGTTGTTTCTGTAAATGAATTCTCCTGGTTGAAATGTTTTGCTACGAACTCTTGAGTTGTAGTATTTTTCATCTTGGTTTTTCTTCTTGCTTCTTCGAGCGTAACTTATATTCTTTTTTCTTCTTGGAGGTCAAGGTTTAGCCGGAGCTTTTCTTCGTTTGTAGCCTCATTAACTTCCGTTATGCGGAGTGCCGGCATCCCTATCTCCGCTGGTATTACGACCTCTATGCCGTATGTGAGTGAGAATGAGGTCTCTCCGTTGGTCGTTTTCAGCATTGTCCTATGTGACCATAGAATGTGTGGGATTTCTTCTACCCAGATTTTTCTTCCTTCTAGTCTTGACTTTATCCCTTCCCCTAGACACTTGTTTGTTCTTTCTAGAAGTCCGTTTGTTTTCGGATGTTTGACAGAAGCGAAGTGCAGAAGCGAAGTGCTGTTTGATACCTTTCTCTTGGCACCAGTCCATAAATGGATTTTCTTGGAATTGCCTGCCGTTGTCAGATATGATTTCTCTTGGTAAACTGAACCTGTGCACGATGTTTTCCCTTATAAAGTTCTCTATCCGGGCTCCTGTTATTGTTGCTACTACTTTTGATTCTATCCATTTGGTGAAGTAATCTATTGTAATAATTAGGAATTTGACTTTGTCTCGTCCCTCCGGTAAGGGTCCAGCTATGTCTATTCCCCATTTGTGAAATGCCCATGGTAAAGTTATTGGTGTGAGGTTTTGTTAGGGGTAATTTGGGATCGGCCTGTGTACTTGACAATTTTGGCATTTGTCTATGATTTCTTTGGCATCTTCGTACATTGTTAGCCAATAGTATCCAGTTCGTATTGCTTTTGTTATTACGAATCTAGTTCCATAATGCATGCTGCATATTCCCTCCTGGATTTCATGTATGATATACTTGGCTTGGGTTGGTCCGACACATCGTCGCCAAGGTTCAAGGAATGATTTCTTATACATGATTCCATTCATGATGTCATACTGTCTTACCTTGGCTTTCAGTCTTCTTGCTTTCCTCCTTTCTGCTGGTTAATGTTCATTCCGATAGGAAGTTTTATATTGGGGTCATCCAGTTATGCCCTGTTTCTTCTACTACCGCTAGGATTTCCGTTTCCCCAGTCAATTTTTTGGTTAGTACTTCCACTAACACTTGTTTGGCTAGATGCGTGAAGCTTGTTGAGGCAATTTTGCTGAGCACGTATGCTTTTTTGTTTTCACTTCGCAGAACCTGCTTAATTGAGAATTCCTTGAAGTTACTGATCATTATTTTTATTTTTTCTAAATATTTCTTCATGATTTCCTCCTTGGTTGTGTATGATCCGTTTATTTGTTTTGCCACTAGCCTTGAATCCACGTTTGCATGTAGGTTCTTGATTCCCATCTCTTTTGCTATTCGAAGTCCAGCTATCAGTGCCTCATATTCTGCCACATTGTTTGAAGTTTCGAACTTGAACCTTAAGGCGTAGGTAAATTCCATTCCTTCTGGGCTGGTTAGTATGAGAACTACTCCTAAACCTTCCGTGCAGGAAGAACCATCCGTGAAGAGTGTCCATGGTTCTGGTTATTGGCTTTGTGCTTCCTTCATGGGAGTATCTTCATTTGGTACTTCAACTATGGAGTCTGCCAGAAATCGTCCTTTTATTGCGGTTCGTGGCTTCTAGTGGATACCTTACGCATCTAAGGTGACACTTCACATCTGCATTCGCCCGACTGTGTCTGGGTTTCACAACACTTGCTTGATTGGCTGACCTGTGATTACCTTCACAGGTTGCGCTTGGAAGTACCTTTTGAGCTTCTCAGCCGCGTGAAATAGAGTTGAGATTATTTGCTCGATGGGGAAATAGCTTTTTTCTGGCCCTATTAGGGTTTTGCTTATGAAGTAGATTCATAATTGTTCTGAATTTCTTTCTGTTAGCGGGATCACGCTTATCGTGTATTTGGAGGCAGATAGGTACATTATTATCTCCTCTTTGGGAATAGGGGCGGCTAACATCGGCAATCTTACAATTTTTTTCTTTGATGTCTTGAAACGCGTTTTCGACTTCCTTTGTACATAGGAATTCGTTTTTCTTTATGCATCCTTTCATTGTCTTGAAGAGTGGTAGGGATTTCTCCGCTGACTTTGACATGACTCTACATAGGCTTGTGAGCTTCTTGTTTAATTCCTGAACTTCTTTGAGGTTCTTTGGTGAAGGCAAATTTATAACTGCCACTATCCTTCCTAGGGATAGCTTTATACCTTTCGTGTTTATTATATAGCCCAAGAATTCTTCTTTCTCTACTCCGAATGTACATTTCTTCGGGTTGAGTTTTATGTTTGCTTTTCTTAACGTTTCGAATGTTTCTTCAATGTCTCTGAGGGATTCTTATTATGTTTGGCTTTTGACGACTATGTCATCTATGTAGACCTCGAGGTTGCGCCTATCTGTTTTTCGAAGGTTTTTTCTATCATTCGTTGATATACGACTCTGGCATTCTTCAGTCCGAAAGGTATTCTTTTGTAGCAAAAGATGCCATGGATTTTTATGAACGCCATCTTTTCCTTGTCCTCCTATGCTATCTGTATTTGATGGTATCTTTCGTAAGCGTCTAGGAAACACTTGAGAGGGTATCCGCGTGGTGATTCTACTTTCCGGTCGTCTTCGGGAAGTGGGTAGCAGTCTTTTGAGGATGCCCTATTGAGGTTTGTGAAGTCTACGCATACTTTCCAGCTTTCATCATTTTTCTTTATCATCACGTGGTTGGACAACCATGTGTGGTACTGCACTTCCCTTATTATTCCTGCTTCCAGTAGCGTTGTTACTTCTTAGTGTATTGCCTTATTTATTTACGGGGCCTGACCCTTTCTTTCCTGTCTAACTAGGGGATATCCTCCATGATTTTGATATGGTGTTCCGCTATGTTCCTGGGAATGCCAGTCATGTCTTTAGGTACCTATGCAAATATATCAAGGTTCTTTCTTCGAAGATTGCATAAACTTTCCTTTCTCTCAGTCAATAGCTTTCCTCCGATTGTGACCGTTTGATTTGGGTACTCCGGGTGGATTGCTATTTTCAAGCGTCTCTCTATGAGTGAGGTTTTTCCCGAGGGCGTGATCGATTTGTTCACCATTTCACATTCAATTGGCGTTCTTGACTTGGTATGGAGTGTAAGTACGCCTCCATTTACTGGGAATTTGATCATCCCATGCGCGGTTGATGCCACCACTTTTGTTTGTCAGATTCCCGGTCTTCCAATAATGAATTTGTAAGGTGAGTGCGAGCGTACTACCATGAAGTTCATCCGTGCTATCGATGAATGGTTCCCATCCTTTATTGCTACTTGTAATTCTATCTGCCCCATCGACACATTGTTTCACCGTTAAACCCTAGCAGGGAGGTCATAGCTGGGATCATTTGTCTCTTGATTTATGGCCAGAGGCGGCTGAAGCAATGTTCGTACATTATTTCGGAGGCCGACCCTACGTCTATATACAGTCTGTGGACGCAATGCCCTTCTATCTCTGCTTTGATTATCATTGGCTCTTCTCCCGCTTCTGATCTGTCTAGTTGTGGAAAAAATATTTCTGGGCTTTGCGAGAAGCTTTTTGTCACTTGTTGTATTGTTGCTTCTTCGCTTGATTGTATCATGAGAATAGCTATAGTTTTGCCTTACTTAGATCTGTTATCTTCCTTTTCTTTCTTTACCCACCAAGGTGGTTTTTTTATTTCTGCCTAGTGCATGAATTACTCTTCTTATGTATGTGCATTCGTTGGTGTCATGCCCTAATTCTTTATGAAATTCACAGAATCCATCCTCCTTCCTTTCTTCTAACGGAGTAGTCATGGTAAGTGGTGTTTTGAGGTTCTTCCTTTCGAGTGACAGGATTTCTGTAGGTGTTTTAAGGAATATGACCGACTAGTTGCGAGATGCGGCTTCTTGCAACCCCAGAAGTTGGATTTTTTTGTTGGACTGTAGCTATTGGATTTCTTCTTGTCCCCAAATAGGATTGGGTATTTTTCCACACATGTTTATCACTGCTGCTTCCCCTCTGAGGAAGGCTTCTGTTGTATTCATTGTTTCATTCATTGTTTTTAGATCGTCAGCACAGAGGCGCTTGATTAACCTCGGATGCATCACCCATCCATAAATCTTGAGATTTGCACGTCTTCTAGGACCTTTTCAGCATATATGTTCTTTCTTTTGAATCGCTCTATGAAATCTCCTACGGGCTATTTTTCTTTTTGCCTTAAATGGTGATACTTGGTGCGACTTTTGATTCCATGACTGTATTTAGCCAGGAACGATGTCGTCAGTTCCCCGTAGCTGCCAATTGTCTCAGATGGGAGGCTATAAAACCATATTCTGGCGTCGCCTGTGAGTCTGGATTTAAACATGTGGCACCATGTTGGCATAACCT
This sequence comes from Glebionis coronaria, assembly GCA_025667525.1. Taxonomy (NCBI): domain Eukaryota; kingdom Viridiplantae; phylum Streptophyta; class Magnoliopsida; order Asterales; family Asteraceae; genus Glebionis; species Glebionis coronaria. The sequence goes on along the minus strand of JANFOE010000470.1, from coordinate 465,241 downwards.
ATCTTATTACTGAAGCTCTTTCTTGAAAAATCATTACGTACTCTTTTGGATCTCCAGAGCCATCGTATATCTCAATTTGTTCCGGCTTTCGGATTTCCCCCTGAGGGTCAAAATCCCTTATGTAGGTCGTGAACGGGTCAAAGTCCCCATCTATCTGTGGTTTGTACGAGTCTTCTCGCCTTGCCGTTTGTTTCTTTCCAAACTTCCAATGTCCACTCTCTGTTTCTTCTACATCGGATCCTTGCTTGTATTCTTGTAGCACGGTTACTCCATAGTGCGTTTATCTTGTCGAGGGGTTCTTTTTTAGTCGATTGGTCTGTTCGAGGTGGTGATTCTGGCAATTGTTTGTGATTGCGCTTTTTTGTTCACCAGTTTTGTAGAAAATTAGAAGGGGGGTTGAATAGTTTTGACCTATTAGTTTTAATTACTTTGAAACTTTTTCTTGATTGTTAATGGATATAGATGAAGTGTGATTAGCAAAGTAATAGGCGTGAAGTAATAAAGAAACAAACCACAATGCACAATGATTTATAGTGGTTCGGCCTAGCAAGATCTCACTTATCTTGCCCCTACTTCCACTCCCCGAGTATCCACGCAAGAGTTCTACTTCACTAGTAAATGAATCTCCTTTACACCGTTGGAGAAACCTTCACACTTAAGCTTACAATCTTTAAAGACACCTAAGCTAAGATGTCTTGTTCTTTACAAAGGCACAATAATGCCTTGTACACTATATACTTGTGGTTTACAACACCAACCATACAAATACATAAGTAGGTAGAAGAATGGGTACAACAATGGTGATTGTGTAGGTACCTCTTAACACATTCGCACAAAGTGAAGACTTGAAGGATTAAAGCTTAGAATAGAGATTTCTCGTAACCGATCTTGAAATGCTCAAAAGATCTAAATCACAAGAGAGAAATGAATAGACAAGAGTGAAGTTAGAGAGTTAGATATATGTAGAGATAATAGGGAGAAAAGATAGAAAAGGTATGAGGATTAAGCTTGTATAAAGCTTGGTATTTATAGGTAAACATCAGACAGGAACGGAACCCGTCGGCCCCCTTACCCAGGGGTCCATCGAGTCTAAATTTTGGTTCCTCATAAATGTTTATCCAAAATCACAAGCAAACAATGTATGTGGCTTTGGTTGACTTTGTATATCTGATAGAAAGAGGTATAAGTCAACATTTTGTCCATTTGTATTTTCCATTTTTAAGTTATATGTTGTATAAACTATTTATAAAAGTTTAGAAGATAAGTTTATGGATTTTGAAAGGAATTATATGTTGCTTGTAGTTCAAACATAAAAATATGTTTGATGTTTTGTCATTAACAAAACGTTAAGTATAATTAAAACTTAAATATTGTTTTAGTACGGTATTTGCATTTACAAGTTTCCCTGACGTCTCTATGTATTCTCGAGTTCAGACGATCTAACGAACGACCTTTAGGGGTTCCGTCAGGGGATCCCTTATCTTTTTCGCCTAATCTACTAATGACCCCTATGTCTCGCGGATCTAACCTTTTGAAGATAGTGCTTTCGCTTTGATCGTTTGGTTGGGAGTTTCCCAACTTATCTTTGAGAAAACACCGGGACTTGGCTTTTGGCATTTTGGCTTGTCTGGGGACGTTGGACTCTCCCGTCTTTGCGTTCCCTTCACCCTGTGTGTCGTGGACATCGGGTTACGAGGGTTCCGTTAGTTGTGTGGTTTTTCTACGTGCTTTTACCGCGATGTAAGCGATTTTTCAAGGATCTTAACTCTTGAGAGTTTTGCTTCTCTTCACAAACTTTATCGAGGGGCAATTTGTTTCGACCTGCTTTTCCCACCGTCGTGTTCCACACGGTGGCCGTGTGTACGCTAGGGGGATTTCTTGCCGAGGTGCTCATATTGGAATGAGATCTTTATGGAACGCAGTTGTGTACTGGTTCCCATGAATGGTGCCACTTGTTAGTACAACAATTGGTCGAGGTCGAGTACGAATCTAAGTCCCTTGTTGAGAAGTACTTAGATGTCTTGAGTTATGGTGGATCTTGTACTATCAAGAGATGTAGTTCACGATTTCCTGCGCAAGTAGAGTATACTGTCAAGTCCTTACCGTGAGGACGTACCCCACGATTAGACTCCGACGTGAGAGTAAGTATCCATACCGTTAGAGATATATGTATGTGTAAAGATGAACGAGAAAATTATACCTTGTTTGGAGTGCAAGGGAGTACCATTTTTAGGGGAAAGTGTCCTTTCCCTATTTCTTGGATAGTACTTAGGAGTGGGCCTTTGTGGTTCAAAAGCCCGCTTGTCTCTTTATTGTCTAAACTTGACTTGCGGACCTGTTCTTTGAGAACTTATCCATAGGGATATTCGGACGTGCTTGCTGGGAAGTGTGTCCGGCATTACGTTGCGGATCCGCTCACTGGGAGCTAATACATTTGGAGCTTTGCCACCGTGGTGTGCTTTTGTGTACGTGGGTCTGGGCCCAAGGTTTGGTGTATGGTTTTAGGCCAATGGGTCGTATCCGTGCTATACGCCATCATAATTAACGGTTAATCAATTAGAGTCCTAGGGTTTGTACCCCTTTGACCAAAATCTCTGAATTATAATTAGGTTCATTAAATGTGTTTGTGTTTCTAATAATATTAAATAACATTGAAAACGTAAATTATATCTTTAATAATAGAGGGGAATCACGTTCCCCTAGGAACAGTGACCCCCTCACATCCCAAATTAAAAAGTATATTTCCCTATCTCACAACCCTCTCTTCAATCTCTGGAAGAAGCCACACATTCCCTCTAAATTGACCTCTACCTTCGATAATGAGATCCGTTTTATGTTGCCTTCCCGTTATGTTTGCTCCGTTTTGTTTAGGTGTGAAATAAACAAGTGCCACCCTTGGGTCTGTTAGTGGTAAAAACAGATCCGTTCTCCGCTTGGTTTGATATCAAAGAAAAAACATTTGCCCGTTGGATTTTTCAAGAGTCGTTTATTGGTGGAAACGAAATGGAGTTTTTCAAGGGGCATTTATTGGTGGATTTTTGATGTATTGATAAAAAATAATGGGTCTCCTCTCACATATACTCTCATCTCCCACCTAACTAAAACACTGATCTAAGATCCCTCCGATCTAATCATTGATGTGTGTTTTTGTTATGATGGTTTATTGGGGTTTTCTTTCGATCTTACATATAAGATTGGTCTAGATTTATAGTATGGTTTGATGATTAAATGATGCGATCTCCCTCTCTAAGTTTATCCAGGTTGGTTGATTAATCGCGTTTTGTTGATTGTCTCTTGGATCAACACGATTTTACGCTCTTCCTAACTTTTTGTTTACCTTTTTTTAAGGGTTTAACTTTCGATTGTTGGGGTATCATCAATTGATTTATCGGAAAACCCAGCTCAAATCAAATGCTTCTGTCTTTGATCCAGGTTTATATCACCACACCCTTCAATGCCGCGGACCTCTTCGTTGCCGCCGTACTTGGTGTGTAGCGTTGGTGGTCAGCTGGCGATGATGGGTAGCTTAGGTGGGTGTTTTTATAAGCTCTTTTGATTTGTTACTTTTTTGATGCCCATGTGACACCGCTGGGGTTTTTGGGCATTTGGTGATTGTTGATGTTGCCGAATTTTTTGGGCATAATAAGCTTTAGGTAAAGAAAGTAGTGTTTATAAAAGTTGTCATGCTTTGTCTTTCTTACCTTTGCTGCCACTTTTCACCTATGAGCTGATTATAAATTCAAAGTGGGAATTGATGCAATAAATTGAGAAGTAGGCTTGAAAAATGCTCATGGTATATAAGCCGCGTGGAATAAGCTTATATGCTGCTAAATGAGCATATTGTAACGTAATGGCCACAAATGGCAAAGAAAACTGCTAAAGATGCTGCCATTTTTAGGCATACAAGAACTCATGCCACTAAATATTGTTCGTATTTAGAATGGAGGGTTAAATAGTCTACGACAATTCGACCAGCCCCATGAGAACTGTTTATGCGCTAACAACGTCCGCATCTTGGCGGGGAAACCTTATTGGGTTTTCATCCATGTCGGATGTGGCGGGGCGAGTTTTTTTTACCCGCGCCCATGCTATGTTTTGCAACGTGATGCACCATTAATATACTGTTTACCTTTCACACAACCGATTTTGTGTGTGTGAGGCGAAAGCAACCATCTCAACCGTTGATTCAGTGCGTGTAGGGAGACAAAAGTGCATTGTCAATTTATATTTACGTTCTGTGACATACTATGTGCTGCAATATGAGCATGTATCCTGTGAATATGAGATTACTTGGGCTATGATGAGTTTTAACGACACGGTTAAATCTGAGATTACGCGCATCTTGGCGGGGCAACCTGTCGAGGTTGCAGCCATGGCTTTTTTCCCAGAACAGTGCCATATCTGAGCCTATAATGAAATAGGTAGTTGATATATTATTGTTATTGCATGTTGGTCAGCAGGTTTCGATACACCCGTCTTATTCATTGTTGATATTTATGGCGTGAGATGATAGTCACGGGTCTGTGCAAATGCTGATACGATCGTGAGCTGCTAAACATACCGACATGTGGTTGTTCAATCAAATAAATATAACGAAACAATTGATCTTTTGTGCTTAGAATGGACTTATGTAAGTTCTAAATTTTCATATTTATTATAATACATATAAAGCATAACGTATAATATGTTTCCAATTGCTCCCATTTGTCGTTTGTACAGGTCATGTGTGTCGTCCGTTGCCCACACAGCAGCCAAAAACCCCTCTCAAAGGGATGTTTGGTTGGTGTTAAACCAGGAACCAAACACCACTTCTGCTGTAAAAAGGGTGTTTAGTTATTAAATCATGAACCAAACACTCATGCTGCAAAAGAAAGTGCTCATCGGAAATGCACATACATGGTAACCATGTTTTCTTAGCTCTCTTTTATTATTCTTCATATTTTTATTCTTTTTTTAAGGTTCGCTTTTGTTTTAAGGTTCATATCAGTTTAAACCGCGAGGAGAAAAAAGACAAAGCTGGAACATCAGGTATTGGGGTGTATCTTTACTGTCAGTTGTGCGTTGAAACAGTTGTGAAGTCACTTATAGGATATTATGGTAATCAATTTACAATTACGATTTCATTTTCTCATGATTACTGCTTTTTAAGAAGATTTGTTTCAGTAAAAATTATTTAGTTTAAATTAGTGTTAATGATGCATTTATTATGTGTAGAAGTGGTTGAACCAAATAGGAATGATAATCGGCTGACTGTGAAAGGGAAGAATTGAGCTAATCAGAATTGAAGAGCAGGTCAAATGTAAGGGCGGGCGCCAATGAGTCTACAACTCCCCAACTTTACGCATTATGTAAATTATATAATTATGAGTCATTTAGAGTTAGCTTATTCTAATTTGGTTTTGCAAGTTGCAAATGGGTCACTTAATTTGGTGTTGCAACTTATTATAACACCAATACTATAGTCGAACCAACAATGGTGATCAAAGAATGGTAAGATGTCTGTATAATCTAATCATATTTTGAAATTTATGATGCAAATTTGTAAGTGGACTAAACTATAAAGTAGTCAAACTTTGTAAAATTAGACTGATGATTGCATTTTTAAATTTCAGCCAACGTGTATCTAGAGCTAGAGACTACAACACACCTTTTTTAGTGGTGGGGTGTGTTGTGTTTGGGATTGCAGATATGCTTCTAATCACAAAAGAAAGTGCTTTTAAAAATATTGTTTCGGGTTGTTAAAAAAAATGAAAGAAAATGCAGATAAATTGGTTGTTGTTGAAATTAGTTAATTAGATCCATTTACAACAAAAACTATTGGGTTCATGTTTTTGTTGCTGCTTGATATATCCCGAAACTTCTACCAGATCATAAATAAAACACACACACAACCAGACGACACTGATTCGGCTCAAAGTTGAAGGGGATTCCAGATTTTCAGGATTCATTAATATTGCATGTAAGTTACTTTATCTTAATCAGTAACTATATTGTTGCTTGATTTAATTAGATTGTTTGTGTTATTGTGAGTTATTAATGCACATTTAGGACTTATGTAAATTAGGGGTTTTAGTTTTTATGTTTTGAATAGTTGAAATCTAAGCCTATTTTTCTGATTGATGGTTTGGGCTATTGATTGCATATTTAGGGGGTTTTCGTTTTATAAATTTTGTGGGGTTCAAATGTTTGGGCGTAAATTAGGAAGAACAGTCATATGGCTCCTACATAATTTTCGGTAAGCTTAGTTTAATATATTTGCCACTAATATCAGTGTCACAGAATTGCTTGCTAATAAAATTCTATCTTCATCCATTTATCTCTCACACAATACCCAATCTCGATTATTGATTATGATTTGGTTAAAAAAGTCGCAGGTTCCTCATATGGGATTCTTTCCGACTGTTTATGCAATTAAGCTGATGCATCTCCGAATCCAGACAATCCAATGATGTTGGTGTTGTATTTCATTATCGATTGTTATATATTTGGTTTTAGTATTCCAAAATTTAGCTTACTAGATTCTGATTTTCATAAATTTGTACAGTTAACAAGACGAGTTGTAACGACGTATAACAACTGATATTTCGCTTACATCTACATCATTTTTGGACAAAGATAGGCGGAGCCTACATGTGCGCACAAACTCAAAAGGACTGTGCGTGACACCTATTCAAGATATGCAGGTATGGTAAACCTTAATTACGCCTCTGATATGGTGATAGGTATACTCCCTCTACATTGCGAGTGTGAGGAATTTGAGAGTCAACTTCTAGAGCTTCATGTATCCAACAATAGAACATCGTCTTCTTTACAGGTCCTTTTTCAAAATAGTCGATATTTGTATTCCTTTGCTTTTGGTTTATCGTTGGGAAATGGTACAGCGGTTACATTAAAAAACCCGATATACTACTTTAAATTCAGGTGGTATTTGGATGTGCGATCCGCAAGTTAGATGTCAAAGATAAAATAATCAACTACAGAGTATAATAGAACATGTTGCAGATTATAGTGCTCAAATTTCTTTACGTTGACCTGGTAACAAATTTCCGTGTTTCTATGAGCTTTCGAGTGATGAATATTATATAAAAGGACTGTTGTGAAGTGCACGAAAAAAACTAATTGGTCAACCCAACCCGTTTGTCCCGTTCACCAACCTGACCCTCTTCGTCCTACCTTTTTTATACCTCTTATTTTTACATTCATTTGTTAGTGCTAGATTAAGTTCATTTCTTTGTTGCAGGTTGCAACTGGACAGATTTCTAGCACTGGAATGGTTGTTCTTGGCTATTTTCTTGAAGTGTCAGAAGAAGTAAGAAGCACATTCATATTAATTTATAATTGCAGCTCTGGATTTTTATAACCCGATTATTATATTAAACCTATCATCTTTTCTATAGGTTTCTTTTCCATCCGATTTATAGCAGCAGCAGCCGATGTCTGTCCATGGTAAGTCTCATCTTCGTTTTATGTTCACTAAAACAATGCTGCTCTTAAATGCAATTTAACGGACCTACAAAAACCGTCATAATGTTCGTTTATTAGTTAGCCGTCGTAGTTCCGGTGCATGATAGATAAGTGTCATGATTAGAGGTCAAGAAATGCATTTTTAGGGTATTTAAAATAATCATTTTTAAGTAATGTAATGTAAATAAGCAATTATATGTGATATGCTGTTGCTAACATTTTCGCTGCAATGTAATTCGCAGGATGATGTCACCCGGAAGTGGAGTAGCGTATAGAAATTCCAGAGATAGCGACTCCCTGCCCTGTTGTTGCTCGACCATTAGCCAAAAGGCTATGTTTTCCCCTTATCAAGTTTGAGCCTCAACATACGTAGTTTGCATCAACCAAAAATGTACGCCCATGGTAAGTGTCGTGTTCGTTTTACCTTTTCTAAAACAGTGTTGGTCCTAACCACAACTTAGCGGACCTAAAAAACCATCAAAATATTAATCCATTAGTTAGCAGTTGTAGTTCCTGTGCATTATAGAAAAATCACGGGATGATATTTTCAAATACCAAAATCTTGGAATGATATAGGTAATTCATTGGAACATTAGGCCGTTGCGTTTGTCACATTAATGTTTTATTGTCAGATGAAATAAAAATGATCATCATGTAACATATTCGCACACAAGAACTACTTTTAGTACAAGAAGTTGAATGAAAATAAAAAAAGCACTCCCGGAAAATGATATGTAGTGCTACGTCGTCGCTTCGCTTCTAACCGTTCTCACCAGATCTCAAGTCTTTAATAAACCCCTATTTTTCTCTTCACAACTAAACATGCATTACGTGCTACAACTTCACTTTGATTTAGTTAAATACAATTTCTGTTGGGTTTCATTTATGTCATCTCTAATGTGTGTTTATTACACATAGCATAGTTAAATACCTTAGTTGCATATAGGTGACTGGAATGATTTCGAATCTTCACGCTTAATGTGTGCCATTTTTAGCTTCAAAGTTAGTAGAAAATGAAGTTTTGCAATATTAGCTTATATGTTTGGTGTTTCATTTTTACGATATTACAATCAATAGTTTTGTGTATTTAATTAAATTGGGCTAATAACTAAAATGTGATATCCAGGTTTGATATATTTTTCTTACGGATAATTCGTTACTGTATGTATACACATATGATTTTAGCATTAAGGAATTGTGATAACAGAGATTAGAAACACATCTAGCTAGATTGCCTTGCCTCGTGGATCATATGTATGCTTTTCTACATGAGCAGTTACATAATTGTGTTATAAATTACAAATCATTTTTAATGACACCAACTTGATTGGCTGGTATGACTTTAAATAAGCTTTTCACATTAATGATTCAATTTGCAATTTTTTACATATGTAACGAAATAATTGTAATGTCTTTAATCATAGCAGCGGAAAAACTTGGAGTAATAAGTATCCTGCTACAAAGAACTTTGTTGAAGCATTTAGTCTGTTTTTAAAACATTTCAACAGTGTGTGTACGACGTGAAGTGTCGTCATTTGTCCGAGATTTCTATAAATGTATGTCTATAGATGTTAAAATGAAACCAATGTAAAAATTTACCTCCTGGTGCACGTATTGCATGTGTAGACAAATGACTTTTGTAATGTATCTATTGTGTGACTAACTACTTGCCGTGCTGCGTGCCCGTAACAAACAATTAGACCAACGTGTGTAGTTTTTGTGTTTGATATAATAGCTAAATTACTTTCTGTAACAATGTTATTGTCCACCAACTTATCCACAACCAAATGACAAACGGTGTTCGAAAGTATAATAAAACCCTTGCAAAAACGGTCTCCCTGCGCCGCGGCGAAGCCCGGGCAAAGACCCTAGTGATATTAAATTTTTTAATTTTACTCTCCTTCCCGTACACGTTTTTACTCTCTCTCTCTCTCTCTCTCTCTCTCTCTCTCTCTCTCTCTCTCTCTCTCTCTCTCTCTCTCTCTCTCTCTCTCTCTCTCTCTCTCTCTCTCTCTCTCTCTCTCTCTCTCTCTCTCTCTCTCTCTCTCTCTCTCTCTCTCTCTCTCACTTTTCTTCCACAAATATATTACCACCATTAAAATCTCCGACCACTATATTCCGGTCGACTTACTTCAGGCAAAAAACCAGTATTACAACCTTCATCGTAGTTGTGCCACCACCATCAGAACTATGTTACCTCTGTCTACCTCACTATCGGGCACCAAAATCTCCGGTGATCGCCGACTCTGGTCAACGCCATGCACATCCGGTTACAAAAAATGATGCAAAGTTGGTGCTTAGATTTTTTACAAGTATATTTTAGATTTGATATTTTTTTGGTGAAAACTGATTTTATAATTCAAGATCCAAAACCCACTAAGCAACCCAACAACAACACTGACATCCATCAAACCACTATAAACTGTTAATGGCAGTGTAGTCACTACAAGAAAATGAGCCTAATGCAACATTTCACAAGCAACACTTTTGAAATATGTTGCATTTTTACAAAATTTAGTGAAAAAGTGGCATTTTTTAAATAAGTGTTGCATATATATATCAAAACCAACACTTTTTATTGAAGTGTTGCATGTTCAAAAAGTATAACGAAACACATTTAAGAAAGTGCTGCAATGTCTATGGCATAAACAGAACGTTTGTGTTGATGTGCTAAACCAAAATTTTCATGGAAAATTGAAAACATAATCTCCCGGTTATCTTTTTTAGTTTCCCTCCCCATTTTTTTTACCCAATATTAAAACCCTAAACAGTTTCACATCCATCTATATCGCGCCCCCCTTTTCTTTTTCCACTATTCACACGAAAGTTTTTTTCTTTTATCTTATTGAGTTTCTTCTTAATATACCACAGATAAGGTAATCAACTAATCATATTTGCTCTATTATTAGCTGCTGGGATCTAATTGCATATCTATCTTCTATTTTTTTTAAGTTTTATTTAATCCGAAACATCCCAAAATTAGAGATCTCTTTTGTTCAAATCGCCTCATTTTACATGTGATATTTGATTCTATATACTTATTGAATGGCTTTGTTAATAATTACATCTTTACATTCAAGATTCCGGGTAGATCTAGGTTTGAAGAAGTTATTGGTACTTACTATAGATCTTTGGTAAATAGAAGAACTTGTAGATGCTTGTATAAGGTTTATTGCCTTGGATTCTTAATTATGATTCCTGATATGAGGAATTCGTATTGCTATCCATCTTGATTTTATAATTGGGCATATATAAGACTATTCAAACATATATGATGTGATTATGTTACTTTTTAGTTTGTTTTCACTCTTACTGAAGTAGGCCTACAAAATGTTTCAACATTAATTTAAAATCATTCAGTCAGTAAAATGGTAGGATAAATAGCATAAAAAGGTATTCATCTTTGGTCTAAATTGAATTAAAGGTACTCAACTTTTTTTTTCTCAATTTAAAGTATCGATCTTTTTTCTTGTTGCAATGTTGGGATAATTAACGAAATTAAAAACGACCGTTTACTTTATAATTGCATCGTTAGTCCTTTATATTGGGCGACACATTCTAATAAACTCAAAATTGATTATTTTATAGTTTTCGACCATTTTCTACGTTTTTCGTATAATTTTTACCAGTTTCATCCATTTTTTACACTTCTCGTCAGTTTTTTGACGTTTTTGTTTTTTACCATTTTTGACCGGAAACGATAAAAATCAGACCAAAAAGGCAGATAACAGTCTAAAATTATAAAAAAACGGATTTTGAGATTATTATAAAGTGTCGTTAATATAAAGGACTAACGGTGCAATAACAAAGCAAACGGTCATTTTTAATTTCGTTAATCATCCCAACATTGCAACAAGAAAAAAGATCGATACCTTAAATTGAGAAAAAAAAAGTTGAGTACCTTTAATTGAATTTAGACCAAAGATGAGTACCTTTTTATGCAATTTGCCCTAAAATGGTACCTTCAAAACTCTATGACATGTCTATTAAACTTGGTTTGTTGGTTACATCATATGTGTACAATGAGTGAAGAAAGTGTGCGTGAGCTATTGAAATTATTGTGATGAGCAAAATTTTGAGGTGCTGGTAACTATATTTTTTCGAAAACTATAGATAAGGATTTTTGGCATCCTTGTGTTCTCATGCAAGTTTGTTATATTTGTTTACTTAACATCCGGTTAGAGTAAGTGGATACATATGGTCTAAGTCTGCTGCAAGTGTTATTAATGGGTCTACTATGATCATAATGTTTTATATGTTTTATGGTTTCGCTGATACAAGTTTGTTTCTGTTGCAAATATATGATTCAATGAAAGTCTACAATAATGGGTCAGCTTATTAATCTGTTGCACTTACATTGTTTTTAAGTGATCTGCTATTTTTCTTGTACTAATGTTATGTGTCTGCTGCAAATATACGAGTCTACTACAACTATTGGGCCTGCTTATGAATCTACTGATGTGGAATAATGTGTCTGCTGCACCTATATGGTATATTAGGTTGCTGGTATATTGGGTTGCTGGTATATCTTGTGATTCAGGATGTCAATTTCTGATATATCAACACTACTACTACACTAGCATAATGCAACGGTCCCAAAAAAACACTTACAAAAAATATGTTGCTTTTTTAACAAGATTGGTAATAATGAAACATTTTAATCAAAATAGCAAGATCAGTGCTGAAGCTTATAGAAGAACCACATCCTAGAGTTGCCTGACAGTGCTAACAGAGTTATCACCTATGTTTGGTTAAAGGTATGAATTTTTCACTCATTTAATTTGATACAACTTGTTCGAATAGCATAAAGTAGCTTTCTTATGTAGTATTAGTATGACCATAAATACTGTATTATATTTGGCGGTTTATTTATTTATTTTTTATTTTCACTATCTATTAGTTAGTCGCTTATAAATTTGTTAAATGAAGAACATCAAACATCAAAGGATAATTTGTGATGATAAAACTCAACTACTTCCTAATGTGCCATTTCCATAAGTGAACCCGTAACTACACTTAAGCTAGAATAGATGGTCATTCCAACTAGCAATATGACATTAAATATCTAGTCAAACTAACAAGTAAAATTCATGTGTTCATAAGGATTATATTAACTATGCCATGTTATCCTTTCAAGTGACAAGAGTCATTGAGCAAAACACAAAATAGCTTATTCCGAATTATGTGTGCACATCACTAGAGTATTAATGAGCTTGTACTAAACCTAGATCCAAGCATGACCCTACTGGTTGATTTCATTACTCTAGCTTCTAGTAGTACATATATAGCAATTTGCATTTGCAATATAATATTGAACTATCCTTTGTGATGAAATTGAAAAGAAAACCAAAGGAGTTAGTGGACAAACTGAACAACCAAACCGAAAACAATTGAACCTATCAATTTCTAAAATGAGGGCCTGTTTGGTTTGCGGGTTACCTTTGGCTTTTGTATAAAAAAACTGATAATAAACCGTTTGGTTGTTTTTTTGAATGGTGGGTTTAGATTTTTAGTCCAAACAGTAGACATTTTATAAAAGGAGTGTAATGTGTATACTTTACTGACAAAACACAGGTTTTGTTTTGTTTTTCTCTCCATCCTTTTTTGTCTTTTTCTTATATATATATATTTAATTAATAAAATTATTCAAACCATTTATATATCTCACCTTCTTTTTAATACAGACAAAACTAATTTATATTTTAATATACTAATATATTAATAAATTATTAAATATTATTTTCTCTTTCTTACATTAAATTTAAATCTAAACCTACACAAAATTCTAATCCTACTCAATCCTAAACCATCCACTTTATAAACCAATACTTAAAGTAAAACCCGACTTCAAACCAAACGGACCCTGAATGTTTACTGCTCAATATTTTGAAACCGGGTCGACTCGGCTGGTTCAACCGGTTGAACCGGTTCCAGCCAAAAAACGTGTCAAATTGACCCGGGTCTTATATATTGGAAACCCGGTGCAACCTGCCGGGTCGACCCGGTTCGTGAGACCCGTCCGGGTTTTGATTTTTTTTGTTTTTTTATTCTTTCATGTTTTTTCTCTCGATTTACTTAATGTATTTGTAACGTAACCTTGTTTTTATATATTATATTTGTTAGTAAATAGGTTTTAGGTCAAATATATGAAATATTTCTGACTTTTATATAAATATTTTTCGTAATATTAAAAATACATATATAATTTTTTTTAATGTAAACCGGGTCGACCCGGCGGCCCGACTAGTGACCCGGTGGCTCGGCTGAGACGATTTAAAACGCGGGTTTTAAAACGTCGTTACTGCTCAACCTATTTTGACCTGGATATGCTCCAACTTATAACATGTCCAAACCTTACCCGCCCACTATAGTTAGTTTTACAAGGAAAAAGGCGTAGCTTTTGAACAATGACAAAGTATATATTGTTTTTAGTACACATATGGTTTATGTTGTTGTATTACTAATCAACAAACCTCATTCATAATTGTGTGTTGATGTCTTTTATTTAGTGCTATTAGAAAAAAATTGTAGAGATTTATTATTGCTCTTTTATTTTGTCATTGCATTTCACTATTTTACTAATGGTAGATAGTTTTCTTTTCGGCAATAACAAGAGAAAAACTAATTGTATTCAGTTTCATCTATATATGTATCAGGATGCATTATGGGGCACTTCAAGTTGTGAGTGGAGATTTCCAAACAAGATGTAATGCTTCCAAGGACAAACTTTGATTAGATACAATACCATTTTACTAGACAACGTAGTTCGTTTACATTGATTGCTTTTTTTCTCTTTCCTTTTCTTTGTGATACTAATGTATCTTAGTTAATGTACAGTTAGGAACATTTATCAAATGTATTTTATTATTTCTATAATAAAAAGAAATATTAATGTAAAAATCCGACTTTCTGTAAAGTGTATTATACAATATGGTATGTATAGCATATGTGTTCCATGATACAGAAGTGTTGCAAGAGATTAAAACGTGTGACATTTGTATGACAGAAAACAACAAAAAGTGTTGCACTTCATACACTATTGCTACATTTTAAAGTTAAAAGTGTTGCCCTTGCTTGTAAATATGTTGCCTTTGATGTCAAGAAATGTGATAAAAGAAGTGTCACATTTACGAGTTAAAGTGTTGCACTTGAACATATCAAGTGTTGTATTTGAGTGTGAAAAGTGTTGCACATCAAAGTATAGCAATTATCATATATGGGCAACACTTTAGAAAAGAGTCGCATATTTCTATAAAAGTGTTGCAGATACTTAAGGCGACGTTGCATAAAGTATCACTTGATAAAGTGTCACATTAGACATAATGTAACATTTTGAAGACATAATGCAACACTTTATGTGTGTTGCCTAAGATTGATTTTGTTGTAGTGAGTGTAGGCTAGAGATGCTTATGTTCATATTGATAGAGAGATAAAAGTGGTAGTAGCTTGAGATAATGAAGAAGAGAAAAAAAATTATGGAAAACAAAAAATTAAATGAGAGGTTTTGTTGTTGGTTATTTCACTGATACTAATTTTATGGTCAAAGGAGATGTGGTATTAATCCTATATAGGTGGGATGGGAACCCATCAAGCCATCAGTTATAAAGATCGTAACATCCTTATAGAGTGTCCTAAGAACGAAAAGAAATAATGTTTATAAAAGAAAATAAAATTTAGCAAATTACCACAATAACAAAGTAAAAGAAATTAATGAATTAGAAACGTGATGATCATCATAATTGTTTCGAATAGAAAATAACGTTCACATTGGAAATAACATACTAATCAACCCATTTATTATAGACACTACAATAGCACTAGCCATAGTTATCTGCAAAGATAACAAAATCCAACTACAATAGCTTTAGAAAGTGATGAATGTAAGTAACTTTAAAGATAACTGCAAAACATTTTGAAGATATCAAAATTTTAATTGCCGAAACAGTATCAAGCTATTAGCTATATGTATACCGTGTTTATTGCAGCTTGAAATTTGACCTTTCCCTAGGTTTATGTATTATAAAAGGTGTCATTAGAGCTACTTTTTTTTCTGTCTATATTGAGCACACATCATTAAAAAGGGTCACACAACATAAGACTGATATATTGGTCTATGGATATAGAACACAACGTTTGAGAAAACTGAGAAGAATAATATAGAGTAACAAATAAATCTTTGAACATGTTCTTGATCTCAGTTGCAATCCAAAAGTGATCATGTTCTCACATGTGCTTTTTTGTTTTTACAACAAAAAGCAAATATTACCCGCTGGATAAAAACTTTGGCCCAACATCTCATCAAGTCTATCATATAAGGCTAACAAGGTTGCATTCTAAAACCAATTGGTGATAGAATGAGTAGCCCACCAAGCTTATATGTTAACTTTGAGATTATCTTTCAACCGATGTGGGATATTCGGTTTGCACCCCTAACAATACCTCCCTTAAACCCAAATCACCATGGGCATTCCCTTCAACTATTGCCACAATCCCACCTTTTTCATACCGCCGACCTTTTACCATCGGTACACCCCGATTTTTAACCGGCTTCCTTTCGGTACAAGGTTTATCGGGATCTACTTATACCGTCAAACCGGGGTTTAACCAAGGGAACACTATCTACACGGCCACTGAGCCCAACCCGGCTCTAATTTCAATTGTAGGAATCCTTGTCTCAGCATCTCTCTAAGTCTAACATATAAGCCCAAGTGAGGTTCTGTTATAAAACCAATTGGTGATAGAAGGAGCAACCCACCAAACTTATATGTTAACTTTTGAATTATGTATCAACGAATATGGGATACTCGATTTGCACCCCTAACAGACTGTTTTTCATGTAACATCTTGATAAGAACTACCTGAGACAGTCAATCTCAAGCAAAAAATTAAGGAACAAATTACTACTCTACTTTAAAACAACTACTTCAACTAAACATATTGCTATTTCATTTCTTCTCTACTTACATAAAACTGAAACACACTATATATAGGAAAGAAAATACAACTGCCATCCTAAGATTAAGCGAGGAAGTAAACATGGAAAGATGCAACTAACTAAACATGTGTAGTGCATGGGAATATTAATTCAAAGTAGGATGACTCTTGTTACAAATGTACAAATAAGCTTTTTAAAGCTAATAAGCAGTTTTAATTGCTGAAACGACTTATTTTATTTCAAAATAAGGAGACTTAATCCCAAACACCCCATATATATCAAACACCAATAAAAAGAATCAGATGGTGACGTCGTTGCTGCCTGATCCGGTGGTGTCCATGGCTGTGATTTCCAGTGTAGAAGACGAGGATACATAATAAAGGGTCATTTTTGTAAAATCACGTCCAAAGTTACTCATAATGGGACAAAATTTGAATTTAGGTGTAACTTGTTGGAATTTAAACTGACATATTTATCACTTAGAACGTTTTTATTAAGTGGCCACTAAAAAAAACATTCATTACTCAATCATTTTGGTCTATGGCTTATTAAATGAATGTTTTTAATAAGTGGCCGCTCAAGAAAAAACATTCATTACTCAATGATTTTAGCATTAGGCAACATTCAGCTTCATATTCACGGATTTTTATACTTTCAAATTGTGTATATTGAGCCTGGTGGTATCAATGATGTTCTTATACACCTCTAAACCGATTTTTTTTCCTTGAAAAAGGCTTAAGTTCCTCTGGTGACATACAAAGTACACAGTAGTAGCAACATCAAGCCTTCTAAGGATGATACATACACTTTTATTCAGATGCATTGCACTTAACTGCACAATGATATCATTCCATTTTCACCTTCCTGTTTTTATGTTAATCATCTTCTGTATATGTATATCCCTCCATTTTTTCGAATTATACTCGAACTCAAAGAATACATGACAATTAGAATCATTGCCCTGATTATAAACCGTCAGTCCGTCTTGTGTTTGTAGTCTTTCTAAAAACTACGCGCTCCAGAGAAAAATGAATGTCACATGAGGCATGTAGTTCTCCTCCAACAGAATACACGCCTGAAGCATCAATACCATATTTTAAAATGAGGAACAAACTGAACGTACTTAGAAGTTTTTCAAACAAGAAATGTAAAACAAAAGTAATTTTTGGATCTAATTTATCACCTTAAGCCAAAGATCCATGCGGACATACACAGAAACGACAAGAATCCCATACCTAAACTTCATTTAAGACCAAACAAATGCTCTTTACCTGATAAGCCTTGCATGAATGACAAAGTCTTAAAAGATTTCCTGCCTATCCGGCTCAATGTCCTCGTACATTCTCACTTCAGGCTAAGATAATCAAGGGATCAAACTTTAAAGAACATCCACCCAACAATAGGGTCGAAATAGTTGGATCATGTTTTGGGTCAAAATGGGCCTATTAATATCTACAGGTGAAAAATGGATGATATGGGTCAGTAGTCAAAATAATAATTTTATAATCTAATTTCAATATTGAAACTTCAACATTTAGAGTTTTATGACAGTTTGAGTATCTTTTGACTAGTCATCCCAATTAACCATTCTTCCATATTAGGTTAGTGTTTCGTACAACATAATGAATGTGTTTTTTTTACTCTAATGCCAACTTATCTTTTGTTTTTTTGGGTACTAGAAGCCGTTGAAGAGGCTGCTAAAGACATAGTCACCGTTCAAGAAAAGCAAAATGTGGGTCGAGATAAAAAGATTATTGTTCTTACATGAGTGAATTCTTTACTTTGCCAGATGCTATGTAGTTGCCAATTTCAATTCAAGTACTAAATACATTCTTACTATGAAAGAGGAAGACAATGGTATAGAAAGTTATTGTGTACTTTTTTTGTGATTTTTGATTAAATCTTTTGTAATAAAAACCATTAATTAAGATGGTTTTGGGAATTATTACTTTTCAAAGCTTATTAGGCCGAGTTATTAGGTTTTTGAACTTTTGAAATGCTCGTGAGTACAAAATTGGGCTCATAATATTGCTAACTGCTTTTATTCCGGAATGATGTCTATGCGTGTTTAATAGAAGACACAAGAAAGAGGAGAAACAAAACCTTACGACCACCCACACTCATAAGGGTACGAATTTGAGCATCAAGGCACACATCTTAAATAACCCTTTAATATCACCTACTTTGCTTTCATTTAACTAGAAAATTCGAAAAGCATTTATTATAAACTTGTTTGAATTTTCTAGTTTGATGCAAACAAGGAAGGTGATATGAAAGGGTTATTTAAGATGTGTGCATTGATACTCGAATTTGTATCCTTATAAGCCTCGGTGGTCTTGAGGTTGTGTTTCCCTCCTTCTTCTACTTTGCGTTACGCACCTAGACATCATTGTAAGAATATAAATAGTTAGCAATCTTGTAAGCCCAAAATTTTGAGCTTATAGTCATTTCAAAAGTTCAAAACCCAATTAGCCGGCCTAATAACATAAATTTTTTTCCCAAAAACCACCTTAATTAATGGTGTTCATTATTAATATTTGATTATAAATTTACAAAAAGGAAATACACAAGAAATTTCTATACCTTCGGCCTCCTCTTTCAAAACAAGAATGTATTAATTATTTGCGTCGAAATTCACAACTACATAACACTTTTCAAAATAAAGATTCCGTAAGAACAAGAATCTTTTTATTTTGACGAGATCTTTTGCATCCACACTTTGCTTTTCTTGAACGGTGACTATCTCTTTTGCACCCTCCTTCAATGGCTTCTAGTACAAAAAAGACAAAAGATAAGTAATCAATAGAAAAAATAAACACATTCATAATGTTGTGTAAAACACTAACCTATGCATGTACAAAACTTGCTAATATTCCTATTCTGTTGCCCTAAATAACTAGGTTAACTAAATAATGACAATACTACACATCATTGCTTAGATAAAGTAATAATATACTTATACATGTATCAGAACACCCTTGAGTTTTGTTATAAAAATAACACTTGAGTAACATCTCTCCAGCTACGCTTAGAGCGGACCCACACAAGAGTCAGGTGTAACACTGTTCACATCCGATTTAAGGCTATGAAGTATAAATTTTTTGAAAAAGTACCATATTAATTTTTTTAGCATGTGTACCACCAAAAAAACTCGTGCTACTTTGGTTTAGGCTAAAATTATTTATAATATAAATTTTATTGTTTATAATGAACGAAAATACGTGCAACACTTCTAAAAATAATTTGTGCAACACTCGATAAAAATATCCTGGGTCACACACAACTCCAACCAAGTGTTCAATGAAAAGCTTAAGACCCATGTTCTGTATGCTCATCATACTTAGTTAGGATCTGAAATGTAAGAGGGAGAGAGAGATTATGAGCTAGGTTTGTGAATCAGAAAGAGTGTGTGAAAATGTGGGAAAGAGAGTGAGGATTGATTGTTGCTTTTATATACTTTGAGACTGGTTTATACTTGTACGAAAAACGTATATAAATTTATGTATATGAGACTAGTATGGTATATGAGTTTGTGTATAATACTGTATATTGTTGTATGTTGTGTGTGTTTTTGTACTTTGTGTGTGTATTACAACAACTAGCTAGTGTTGCAGGCGAAAATAAAAGGGATGAGCCTTTAAGACTAATTAGCTCAGAATGGAAAGGCGTGTTTTAATGTAGTATACCCTTATTTTATGCTAACCAAATATATGTCAAATCGTATAGTTTTATATCGTACGGAGTATATATAAAGGTAAGAATAATTATTTCTTGAATACTATGCCATAATAATATATAAAGGTAGGAAAATATATGTTCCTCTAATTCATTCGTAGAGGTTCAATTTTGATTATAAAGGTAAATTTAGGAAGCATACTCGCATAGTACTATATTCTCTGAATGTTGTAAACTGATTATGTAAATAAACCGAGTAACTTACATGCATAAAATTTGAAAGATGTAATCTACACAAGATTTTGGGAAAATTGGCCATCTGTATATGTTAAATATAGGAGTGACGGTAGGCTAATTATTTACTAGGGAAACATCTATAGGTTAACAAAGATTCATAAACTTTATCAAACGTACGTTACATATAATGTTTCATCTAATACTTTCATGATGAACATCGCAGCGCGGCCATTTTTTAGTCTCATTTTATGTTAAATAATTAAACCGTACACAAGGTAGACATGTGCAAGGCATACGCCATTAAAAGTACTTCAAAGAGAAGTAGTTGTGAAAATTTAAGACTTTGAAGTCCATTTAATATGATGGTCTGACTTGGTAGATAAGTTGGTATATGTAAATATAAATGTTTGAGTTGAAAACTTTGTGATAGGTTTAGAAATAAATGCGGGATTTGAGTTGCAAAGTTTCGTGGTAGATTTAGAAGTAATTAAATGCATAACTTGATTCAAAATGTTTTGAGACGATAAACTATGTCTATCTGTGTGTTTGTATTTTGTGAGGCACTAATCCTTAATTGATGACAAATAAGTGAAATGTTTATAGAAAATTTTCTCTTTTTTATGTTCGATTCAAGACCATGTTTGTCGTTAGGCAAGTTCTTGATATTCATAGACGAGTAAATTAAGGTGAAGCACCTTTGGGCACTATTTTCCATTAGAGTAGTAGTTATTGAAAATATGTGTTCCATAGTTTCTTTAGTGAACCACGTACCACAAACCTCGGTAGCATGCTTTTGAATAATTAACTAATCAAGGCGACAAACGCCAAATCAACGTCCATAGACTAATAGTTTATTTATAATTTGAAAAAAATTCACACAATTTGCAGAACAGGTTCTCAAATGGTGGAGGAGGACAAAATGGTAATGTTGACAATACACAAAAAGGTGACGTTTCAAACAGGTTTAGTCCTGATGAAGTTACATCAGCGCCTCCTCTCAGAAAAGAGGTTGAGATGAAAAATTTCTGGAGATAGTTGTGGCACGAAGGATATGAATGCTGTGACAGAATATAACTTACTTGCAGCAAGTAACACGATTAAATTTTTTCGTTCTTATAAATACAATTTTGAGAAGATTTTAAGATATTGGTTTATATCCAAAACGCGGAATCGCTGAGGTACCCATTTTTTATTTGGTATGCAATAATCTTGTGAAACAAATCAACATGTTTTTTTTCTTTTTTTTATCATTGTTTCGGTCCATGAATCAGTTTTGATTGTTTTATTCCCTTTGTTGTAGAGTGGTATTTGTATTTGAGGTATTTTCTTTTTATATAGCAAAATGATAGACAGGTTATCATACAGTTTTCTACACAACGAATTTGTTTTTATATTTTCTTTTACCATTTTGTTGTACACTTTGTTGGAGCATGATATTAGCCCATATATTTAGCAATGATATATTTAGCAAATCAATTAGTTGTATCATTGCAATTATCATTTATGTGTGATGAGCTGTGATTGTATGTGATAAGCTCTATTCTTTTCCCTTTATCTATTTATATGTAATCTTTGAAGAGAAAGAGAACTGAAAACATTCTTCTCAATCTACACACATCTAGCAATTCTAACTTGGTATCGGAGCTCTAGGTACAACCTAGCACAAGTTAGTTGTCCTCCGGTCATCGGTCATTCACCAATGATTTGGAGGGATCCCGCTGATTTTCTTCCGCTTTATTATTTTTTATAATTCGCCTTTTTTTTCAAAATAAACACATCTCATATTATGTTGATTTAGCAAATCAATTAACAAGTTTTGTCTCATCGGTACATCCTTTGTTTAACTGCTGGAGATCATTTTTGTTTTTCGCAAATAGTTGCTCGCAAAATTGCTGCTCATACCTGAAGGCAAAGCTAGCCATGACGTAAAAAAAAAGTCACGCAAAGGGTGAATTGCTGCAAGTAATTAACAACTATGCTGCTGAAAACCATTATGTTTTCGTTCCAAAAGAACTAACAGAGAAGATGCTCGAAGAAACAAAAAAAAAAGATGTAACTTTGCTCCAGTCTGAACGTTCGAAGACATCACGCTCACACTGCGAGGGAGTATTAGCCCATATATTTAGCAATGATATATTTAGCAAATCAATAGCTGTATCATTGCAATTATCATTTATGTGTGATGAGCTGTGATTGTATGTGATAAGCTCTATCCTTTTCCCTTTATCTATTTATATGTAATCTTTGAAGACAAACAGAGAACACAAAACATTCTTCTCAATCTACACACATCTAGCAATTCTAACACATGAAAGAGGAAAATGCTGAAGAAATTTTACCTAATATTTCTTTTTAAAGCATAAAGTGGTTTAATTTTTGTATGGTGAATTTATTTGCGCTTTACGGTGTATGTTACAGAGTTGCCATGGTTTGAAGCACTAGACGGATTGTTCATCTGGTTTAGTTCATTTGCTCCTTTGATAGCATGATTTGATTAGTTGTGAAACGATACATATTAATTGCCTCAATCTGGCTTGTGTTTTTGTTCCAAACATATGATGCAACATGGAATCCAAGTTGGTGGGATCCGTTGGAAACTCTGAATACGTTATAAGGCACTTTGTCGCGTAGAAGTGTAGTATAGTTTCAAATCGTTGTGAACCAGAGTAATTTTGATATGAGATTTCGAAGACACTATTTGCATCTTTATAGGAGTGAAGAGAAATCATTTAACCATGACTAATATTACCAGCACTTGGGCTTCTCAATAGGCCCACCCTGGTTAAGAGAGGATATAACTTTTGACCAAGAAATTCTATGGAATTTTTTTGTTTTAAGTTTAAACTTGCATAGTGAAATTCATGAATCACAGTTAGGCCCTCAGAGTATTCTAAATAAATAAAGTAACCAATGGTATAGGCTGCAATGAAGTGCTCCGCCAGTGCTAAAAGCATAAGATCAAACGAGGACCAACACATCAATATCGATGATGTAGCTAAGCATCTCAGTCATGATGTTTACAAGTGGGCAAACCTCCCGAGTTCCTTTTATGCTGTTTTTGATGGTAATAGACGGGCTGAAGCAGCATCATATGTCAAAGAACATGCCATGAGATTATTCTTTGAGAGTTCTATCTATCAAAAAGCAACAAAATTTGATGAATTAGTGGATGAATTATTCGTATTGCAAAGCATTTTTAAAAACTGACCAGGACTAAAGGAATTAGTGATTATTGTGGAACCACGGCTTTGACTGTTTTAATACTCGGGAGACATTTATTGATATCAAAAGATGGAGGCTGCTGTGCGGTTATTTCTAGGAAAGGCGTTGCAAGGCAATTCTCAAATGACCACACACTGCCTAATATAGTAGAAAAGATGGTGGAGGAACTAGGTCGTTACTTTGAAGATGGGTACCTGAATGGCGAACTTGCTGTGACACGAGCCCTTTAATTTGAGACAGATGCATGAAATCAAAATCACCTCTGATTGCTGAACCGGAGATGACAAATTTTTGACGAATGAATCCCCTAGGGGTTTCTTTTGAGTTGCTCGGCCAAAGAGGGAGAGAAACAGACGTGGTGTGTAGAATTATGAGGGTGAGGGGTTTTTTATATAGGCCTAGTAATTCTTGTAGCCCAAGTAAAACAAATAAAAGGAAAGTTTTTCCTTCCTTCCCTTGTGCCTTAACCGACGGTCGAACACCCGTCTGTGGGATGTTCCGGAACCTTTCATTCTTCTTTCTATTTATCCCTCTTTCTATTGATTCCACAATGCTCGTTAATACTTAACTCTTAATTATTTAATGATCGTTAAAGTTATAGCTCGATTTAATTTCTAATACAACGTTAATAAGGATATGGATCTTAGTCATTCCTTTCATTAACCATTCTGTTTCTCGTTCACAGATTAAGCTAGATTACCAAAAAAAATTTGGATGTGGCCACGCAAACATCTTACTAATCCCACGAGGGGCCCAACTGTATTATACTCCAAAACAAACTTGGAGGAAATAAGTTCCATATTGACTACTAGCAAAACTTATGAATTTTGCAACACTTTTGAAAATAATCCTTATAGATACCAGTTACGTTTAGTGTTAGATTATTCCACAAAAATGCACTAGATTCAAAACACTTTTCTCGTATCTCGGGTCCGAGGATAACTATTTATGATTTACTTGATGACAAATATCCACAAGGTAAAATCATATAGTTAGGATAAGTCTTATATTCAATTCATCGAATATCATCCAAAATTAATCAATATAATTTCAGGTATACTCTATCACAATTTTGATTTGTCTTAATTTAATAATATTCCCATGTTATTAATCGACAACGAACATTTAGCATAACAATTTATTCATGGATTAAGAAAACATGTAAAATAGGATACAAAATTAAATAATAAGAATAAACGAAATTTAATCTTTATTTCATTAAATAATAATGTCTTAGCATCCTTTATCCAAATACTAATCACTGATTTATTGCATAAGTTCGCTAGCTAGTTGCCGCCCAATAGCCTTGGCATGCTTAACTGCCTTTGGTATAGGCAAAGCCTTAGTAAAAGGATCAGTTACGTTATCATCTGTGTGAACTTTTATTAAGTTGATTTCACGAGCTTCTACTTGTTCTCGGATGTAATGATGTCTACACTTAAAGTGTTTAGCGCCTTTCAAGACTCCAGAATCATTGGCGAATATTATTACAACAGAATTGTCACAATATATATCAATAGGTTCTTTAATTGAAGGCATCAATCCAAGATCTTCAATAAACTTCCTAATCCAAACAGATTCCATTGCAGGCTTTAGTTATCTCAATTTTGGCCGTTTTGAAAGTGTATTCTACACATCTATATCTTGTGTGTTGCACTGATTTATAAATTTATTATCTCCCCTTCATTAATTTTTTACTACTTCCACCATTGTTGCTTTCTTGAGGATAGAGATTGTATCATTCTTCATTTCTGATTTTTGTTCTAGGGAGAGCTGTTATTTTGTGCTTTTAATTTGCTTCTTGTAACGATGTTGATAGATACGTTTAGGTGGGTTCTTACTCAACATCATTTAGATGAATTTTGTAGAAAGTATCGTATTCCTTCATGTGTTCATCCTACTCTGCCTAGTCCAAATAGTAGTGTTCGTGATGCCCTGCCTGGGCATGTTGTTGTCTATACTAGGTTTTTTGACCTTGCTTCATATCGCATTCCTTTTTCCTGCTTATTTCTTGAAGTTTTGAGGCATTTTTGTTTCCACATTTCTCAACTGCATGCTATGGCTGCTGTTAAAATTTCCCAATTTAAGATTTCATGTCGTGCTAGGAATATCATTCCTACTATTGGCTTGTTTCGTGTGTTCTATGTGAACACGTTTAAAAATGGGTAGGTTTCGTTTTATCGACGTTCTCCGTATCTTCTTCCTTGTTTTACTAAGGACGTATGTTCACTTAAGGATTGGGCGGATCCTTTTTTCTTCATTGATTTTGTTGTTGTCCCTTTACTCATGTATTGGACTAATAGGCCGTTGGTGTAGGACCCTGTCCCTCTCTTGTATTATGATTTCCAGATGGATCAGGTGAAGTATCTTTTACACCACCGTGTTGCGCTTGCTAAGCGATCTGAAACTTTCTTGTGTGCCATTGGTATTAGTCGCTATTATTCGCTTGGGAAGGATTTTTATCATGTCTTCGTCGATTCTTGTGTGAAAGGTAATTAAGTAGATTATGTTGTTGCATGGTAGTTTGTGTGTATACATATGTATGTATTTTACTCTTATTCTTTTGTTTTGTAGAAATGTCTCTTTGTGATGTTACTGCTTCCGCTAAGCCTCACAAGGTGAGGTTTCGCATTGCATGTCTGGGGGTTGGCCAGGATCCTTTTCTTGAGTTTACTCGTGGTGTTACTGCTCATTTAGAAGGTTTTATTGATCCCCTTGATTTGGTATCGGGCTTGGAGGTTGATTCGTCTCAGGCTGCTAGAAGGAGAAGGAAGAAAGTTAGTTCATATGCGATTGTTGTAGGCGTGGGGACCGATCCTGTTGTTGTGCCTGATTCGTTTGCTGCTACTAGCGATGATACATGACTTCCCTTTTTATTTTGTAGTAACCACATCCATTGTTATTTTCTAAGATTGTTGTTTTGCTTTGTGGGTGTTGTTCTTGCTACTTGTGTTGATTTTCTATCTATGCCCCCTTCTCTTGATGTTGGTTATCTAGATGATATGTGTTCGCTTGATCCTGATTTTGGGATTAACTGGGATTCTCCTTCTCGTGTTGCTTACCCGCCTTTGCCTGATCAGTTTTGTGGTCAAGGATTTGGGTATATGTTGGATTCTCAATTGTTGAGTCTTGGAGGATCAGAGGTTGATGCCCTGAGTGTTAGAGTGTATGATCTTGAGAAAGATTTCACTGTTCCTCATGGCCTCTATGGTCAGTTGCTTCTTTGAAGACTACCGAGGTGTATACTTCTTCAGATTTATCGTTTGAGAGGGAAACAAATGCTCTTTTAGAGATCAAGGTATCAGAGCTCATTAGAGCTCTTGATGCTTCTCGCGCTCATATTTGTGGTTTGGAAGCGGCAGTTGCTACTCCTAGCAACCAACTTCCTATATATGTTGCTTCTTTGTCCTTGCCAGTGGCGTCTTCTTCTCATGGTAATTTTGCTAGTGCTGCTGAGGGTGCTGGTAGTGATGCTTCTTTTTTAGATATGAAAGGAGTTGGCATTGGTTCGTCGTATGGGGGGATGTGTATCCATGGTAACATCGGTGGTTCTCAGGCTTTGGCAGCGACTTCTCACTCTTTTTTATCCGTAGGCCCTCCTTTGGATTTATCTCATTATATCCTTGATTTTCCTGTTGGGGATCCTTTTTAAGATGTATCTTTTTTCCTAGAATGGTTGTTATTCGTGGGACTGATAAAGTCATTTTTGGTGTACATAGTGTCTTGTACGTTTGTAATTGCCCGTGACCATGTGTGGTCCTTGTGCGGGTGTTTTTTTTTGGAAGAGGTTCGGTTATCTCCTTTTTGCGCACTTCTTAGTGGGTGCGGCTTGTACATTTTGTGTTTTAAATGTAAGTGTTCTATCTTGTACTACCTACATTTTACGTTTCCGGTGACAGACTTATTCTTATGATGGGGTGAAGGTTTATAAACATCATAACAATTATACAAAACCTTAAACAAGATCAAAGCACACATATAGCGTAAGTGATTTAACAATATCATAGTAACACAATTATAACTAATCGAAGTAGAGTTACGTACCTTTTAGCTATGACGATTCCACAAAATTAGAACGAAGCACCAAAATATCAATAAGACCGTACCAAGATATAGTCTAAAGTAAGACTATATTACGTTCTTGTACACACGTAATACAACGAGCTAACGGTGATTCTAGCACGTGTAAACCGAGCTTCTACGCTTGTGGAAAAATCTACCCAACAACCCTAGAGAGGGGCTAGGAATAGATTATAGCAAAACCAAAAAACCAAACAAAACCAAACGAATCCCTTAGGGGTTTCGTTGGAGTCGATCGGCCAAAGAGGGAGAGAAAGAGATGTGGTGTGTAGAATTCTGAGGGTGAGGGGTTGTTTATATCGGCCTAGTAATTCTTGTAGCCCAAGTAAAACAAATAAAAGGAAAGTTTTTCCTTCCTCCCCTTGTGCCCTAACCGACGGTCGAACAACCCTCTATGGGGTGTTCCGGAACCTTCCATTCTTCTTTCTATATATCCCTCTTTCTATTTATTCCACAACGCTCGTTAATACTTAACTCTTAATTATTTAACGATCGTTAAAGTCATAGCTCGATTTAATTTAATAAATATAATAAATATATTTATTAAATAAATTAACTCTTTACGTATTGAGTGCAATCCCGTAATCTCGAGTTCGATCCTATCACACGACTATTAAATATAAGTCCATAAACTTTCAGCTCCCACTTGGACAAATTTCGAATATCGTGATTACATTGACTAGCGTCTAGTTACACTAGCAACGTCTCTAGTACAACTCAAGTAAGGTCTCCTGGAAAAAAACATTTTAATGATTCATCATTATTATTATCCTTTTATTTCTAA
This sequence comes from Glebionis coronaria, assembly GCA_025667525.1. Lineage (NCBI taxonomy): Eukaryota > Viridiplantae > Streptophyta > Magnoliopsida > Asterales > Asteraceae > Glebionis > Glebionis coronaria. The sequence goes on along the minus strand of JANFOE010000470.1, from coordinate 436,844 downwards.
TACAACGTTAATAAAGATATGGATCTCATTCATTCCTTTCATTAACCATTCTGTTTCTCGTTCACAGGTTAAGCAAGATTACCAAAAAATTTAGGTATGGCCACGCAAACATCTTACTAATCCTACGAGGGACCCAGTTGTATTATACTCCAAAACAAACTTGGATGAAATAAATTCCATATTGACTACAAGCAAAACTTATGAATTTTACAACAATTTTGAAAATAATCCTTATAGCAACCAGTTACGTTTAGCGTTAGATTATTCCACAAAAATGAACTAGACAGTTTTCTGGTATCTCGGGTCTGAGGATAACTATTTATGATTTACTTGATGACAAAGATACACGAGGTAAAATCATATATTTAGGATAAGTCATATATTCAATTCATTGAATATCATCCAAAATCGATCAATATACTTTCAAGTATACTCTATCGCAATTTTGATTTGTCTTAATTCAATAATATTCCCATATTATTAATCGACAACGAACATTTAGCATAACAATTTATTCATGCATTAAGAAAACATGTAAAATAGGATACAAAATTAAATAATAAGAGTAAACGAAATTTAAACTTTATTTCATTAAATAATAATGTCTTAACATCCTTTATCCAAATACTAATCACAGATTTATTGCACGAGTTCGTTAGCTAGTTGCAACCCAATTGCCTTGGCATGCTTAACTACCTTTGGTATAGGCAAAGCTTTAGTAAAAGGATCGACTACGTTATCATCTGTGTGAACTTATATTAATTTGATTTCACGAGCTTCTACTTGTTCTCGGATGTAGTGATGTCTACGCTTAAAGTGTCTGGCGCCTTTCGTGACTCCAAAATGATTGGAGAATATTGTAGCATAATTGTCACAATATATATCAATAGGTTCTTTAATTGAAGGCATCACTCCAAGATCTGCAATAAACTTCCTAGTCCAAACAACTTCCATTACAGATTCTGAAGCAGCCATGTACTCAGATTGAGTAGCATGCATTGCAATCGTTGTCTGCTTCTTGCTCTTCCAGTCAACTGCTCCTCCATTGATAGCGAACACATAACCCATCTGAGACTTCGTATCGTCTTTATCACATTGCGAGGACGCATCACAGAAACCTGTTACATTCAGTTCTATGTCTGGTTTCCTTCCAAATACCAAAAACATATCTTTGGTACTCCTCAAATACTTTACAATATGTTTAACAGCTGTCCAGTGGAGCTTCCCTGGATTCTGTTGGTATCTACTGACCATGTTCCGAGCAAGCGCCACATCAGGCCTTGTGCATCTTACAACATACATAGTAGATCCTACAGCCAAAGCATAAGGCACCTTCTACATGTATGCCTCCTCTTTAGGAGTTGATGCATCCATCTCATGACTTATATTATGCTTAACTTCCATTGATTGAAAACCTTTCTTGGAATTATGCATATTATACCTCTTCAATATCTTATCTATATAAGCATCTTGACTTAGACCAATTAACCGTCTTTTCCTATCGCGATATATCTTAATTCCCAGAATGCATGCAGCTTCTCCTAAATCCTTCATAGAAAAAACATTTACCAAGATAATCCTTAACAGCTTTAAGTCTTGGAATGTTACTTCCCATGATTAATATGTCATCAACATATAGGACTAGAAATACTACACCACTCCCACTAGCTTTACGATATACACATGGCTAATCATGATTTTGAATAAATCCAAACTTTTTGATTTCTTCATCAAATAATTTATTCCATTGACATGATACTCGCTTCAAACCATAAATAGATCTTTGAAGTTTACATGCGTGTTTTGGATTCTTAGGATCAACATACCCTTCCGGTTGTTGCATATAGATGCCTTCATCTAAGCGACCATTCAAGAAGGCAGTTTTAACATCTATTTGCCATATCTCATAGTCATTGTATGCTGCTATAGCTATGAGAATCCTAATAGCTCTTAAGTATGCTACAGGAAAAAATGTCTCCTCGTAGTCTACGCCAAAAGTTTGAGTAAAACCTTTAGCTACTAAACGAGCTTTATAGGATTGTACTTTTCCATCCATGTCGGTTTTCTTCTTGTATATCCACATATGTCTCACTACTTTAGCATTTGGTGGTAGATCTACAGAATCTAAACATCGTTAACTTTCATGGATTTCATTTCCTCATCCATAGCAACCAGCCACTTATCCTTCCCAAGATCAAGCATGGCAGATTTATAATTTGCAGGTTCACCAAGATCCTCTACTTCATCATCATCCTCTATATTCAGACATATATTTCTATTTGCGTTTTTAATCCTTTTGGATCTACGCAGAGGAACTAACTCTAGTGGAACCGCCAGACTTTTTGGTTCTACAGGAATTATATCGCTAGTGTTTTTAGAAGGTAATGTATCTATATGACTCTCTTCAAGATCATAATTTCTCCCACTGAATTCTTGATTTACAAGATCACTTTCAAGGAAGTCTCCATACCTAGAAACAATCACTTTGTTCTCAGGTGGATAATAGAAGTAGTAACCCATAGTTTCCTTAGGGTATCCTACAAAGATACATTTCACAGATCGTTGTTGGAGTTTGTCACCCGAGTTACGTTTCACACACGCCTCGCAACCCCATACCTTTAAATAAGACAAATATGGCTTCTTTTCATGCCATTGTTCATATGGTATCTTATTCACCTTCTTTATGGGAACCATATTTAAAATGCGAACAACAGATTCTAAAGCATAATCCCAAAAGGATAATGATAGAGTTGTTAGATTAAACATAGATCACACCATATCTAATAATGTATGATTTCTCCTTTCGGATACACCAATTTGTTGTGGAGTATAGGGAGAAGTAAGATGCTAAACAATTCCCTTCTCACTTAGATAATCTATAAACTCTTGACTTAAATATTCACCACCTCGATCGGAACGAAGAGCTTTAATCTTCTTTCCTAGTTGCAATTCTACTTCTGCTTTAAACACTTTGAATGTTTCAAATACCTCATGTTTATGCTTAAGTAAATAAACATAACCATAACGGCTATAATCATCTGTAAATGTTAAGAAGTAGCTAGCACGTTTCTTTGACACATGTCTAAGCGGTCCACACACATCAGTGTGTATCAAACCAATTAGTTTAGTATCCCTTTTAATATTGCTATTAAAAGGTTTCTTGGTCATCTTTCCAGAGATACAAGACTCACATTTATCAAATGATTCATCATTGATACTTTCCAAAAGACCATCACGTTGAAGCTTTTGTATGCGAGTCTTCCCAATATGGGCAAGTCTACAATGCCAAAGATAAGAAGAGTTCTTGTCAAACTTTCTCTTCTTACTCATGCTAAAAATAGAATAATTATTATACTTGGATTCATTTTCATGCATGTCTATTTCAAACACACCATTCACAGAAATTGCATTAAAATAGAAAATACCATCTTTCCAAACAGAAATTTCATTATTATCAATAGTGTGAACGAATCCATTATTCAACAAACAAGAAAAAGAAATAACACCCCTAACAATTGTAGGTGCATAATGACAATCATTTAAAATCAGTAATAAACCCGAAGGTAAAACTAAATTAAATGTTCCTATAGCTTCAATCGCTGCTTGTGTGCCATTGCCCACTTGCAGAAATTGTTCCCCATAGGATTGTTTCCTTTCCAGATTAAATCCCTGCAGCGTATTACAAATGTTAATACCGCATTCCGTATCATATACCCAGGAATTTAATTTGTATGTCAAATTAAATAATTCAATCATAAATAAAGTACCTGAAGCTGCAACGCTCTGCTCAGACTTCTTTTTTATTTCTCGCAATTCTTCGAGGTAAAGAGGGTAATTCCTCTTCCAGTGACCACTTGCTTTGCAATGGTGACAATTCTTATCCTTCTGAGATTTATTCTTCTTGACAAAATTTTGCTTAGGTTTTGAATAAGTCGCAACTTGCTTGCCCTTATCGCCCTTGCCTTTACCTTTCTTCGTGTTCGCTTGCGGTTTTGGTTTACTCACTCTACCCTTTTGTATGGTTAGTACAGGAGGAGTAGAGGTACATGCCTTGTCCTTTAACCCCTTTTCATAGTCAATGAGCATTGCATGCAAATCATTAACTATCTTCCATGTGCAATTCATATTATAGTTTCTAACAAAATCATTGAAGTCCTTGTTAAGGGACCTATTGATCAAGTTAATAGCCATATTATGATGATAGGGTTGTCCTAGTGCAATGAGCTGTTCCATATAATCCCTCATCTCCAGGTAATGGGCATTAACAGACTTTCCAGGAATTTGCTTGCAGCTATGCAAAGCATCTACTAAGTCGTAGATCTCCACAGCTTGCGGCTTCTCGAACATAGCCTTGAGCTCATCAAGCATTCGCTTAGGAGAAAATATCCCATACTTCTATTGAAGTGGAGGAACCATTTTACCTACATTAAGCAAGCTACCTTCGAATGCTTCTTAACATTAGCAGAGTGTTCAAGTCTTTACGTTTCAGATGCTCCTTCAGCAAGATCCTCCAGATAAGGAGTGGTCAAGATATCAATAGTACTCGCTACTCTCAAGACAATTCTTAGTGAGCGGTACCAATCATTAAAGTTTGGTCCAGTAAGTTCAGGACGATCAAAAAACGTTTTGAACGCGGAACTTATAGTGTTATTGTCGGGTTAAGCCATTTATACAGAAATAAGTCAAATATTAGTATTTTCGATAACAAAATACTTTCAAGAAAACAAAATTACCCCGGTATATAAAGCATAGTATTTTTCTTGAATCCTAGAACATATATTGACATAGACCCATTACATCAGTTGATCTGCTAGTAATGAATGTACTCAACATAGCGACTTGTCGAACAATTCAATTGACAAACAATTTTCAATTTCTAGATTTTTAAGGGATTTACATTGCCGAAAGAACGTTTTGCATTGTATACATGTTTCATCCCTTCTGAATGCCTTGAGTTACCAGATCTCACTAAGTAACTTAATTAAGTCATCTAATCTGAATAACGTAAAACCATCATACGAATTCTCATTCTATGAAAGTTTTCTCTCCATTACAACATCGTCCAAAAATTTCATATGACGACGTAGTAATTTCAAGTGTTCGTCAATTAGATAGCATTCGACTTAAATTTTAAGGGTATAAATTTGATGTCAAAATCAGTGTATGGAGAAGCATGCATACAACTCCATAGCATAAGTTTAATAAAAAATTTAGTAAACTTTTCACGAGACTAAATTTCTATATAAATTATGTTGAGGTATTGGAAACCAATCAAAGAATTTACCCACAACTATTCACAAAGTACTTTTTCTAGAACTCGGTTAAAGCACAAAGCAATAACCTTATTCATTGTGTTTCAGGTGTGAATTTTCGGTAAATCAACCTTAAGGTATGATGCAAATAATAATCGTAGGTAATTTCAATTTGAGGCACATGCGAGCCTGGAATTTGGTCAGCGACTAATGGCATAACACCTCCTTCCTTAACCGGGTACATGACCAGCGGTGCATTATAGCCACTTTATAGTTTGTCAAAAGGAGTAGGCCGTTAGATTATTATTGCAATTTACCAATCAACGTAATTCTATGTAATTTATATCTCAAAACAAATCTTAGTTTTAATATGATTTAGTCCATATTATTTATTTTTCAAAAAAACCCTTGTTTACAACAATTCATACAATTTTTAACATAAACAAGTAAAAAAAACGAAATCATAAACACATAATAACAATTTATATGTGCAATAAATAAATCAAATAGCCACATGCATAAGATTATTCAATAACCTTTAAATCTAGGTTTTTATATTCATATAAAAGTCTTCCCTGATTCAAGATTTATTGAATCAAATAAAGCAAATAGCACATAAAATCATATTAACATACGATTTTACAATCCATGAAAACATGCACGTTATCATGGATCCACCACAAATCTTAACAATTAAATCTCTATGGATCGTAACCTTTAATCTACATGACATAACAATTAATCATGAAATTTAATCTATAATCATCCCACATGTAATTTAGGGTTTCAAAACAATTCCTTTTTTTATAAAATTTCGGCCAAACCCTAATTTTAAAAAACAAAACATGTAGTTTTAAATCAAAACAATTATTAGTTAAAAAAACTTTAGATTTTCGATAATTATAACATGTTAAAACGGCTCTCGATGCCACTGAAGGTTTATAAACATCATAACAATTATACAAAACCCTAAACAATATCAAAGCACACATATAGCGGAAGCGATTTAACAAAATAATAATAACACAATTATAATTAATCGAATTAGAGTTACGTACCTTTTAACTATGACGATTCCACAAAATAAGAACGAAGCACCAAAATATCAATAAAACCGTAACACCAAGATATAGTCTATAGTAAGACTATATTACGTTCTTATACACACGAATACAATGAGCTAACCATGATTCTAGCACGTGTAAACCGAGCTTCTATGCTTGTGGAAAAATCTACCCAACAACCCTAGAGAGGGGCTAGGACTAGATTGTAGCAAAACCAAAATACCAAACAAAACCAAACGAATCCCCTAGGGGTTTCGTTTGAGTCGATCAGCCAAAGAGGGAGAGAAAGATATGTGGTGTGTTGAATTATGAGGGTGAGGGGTTGTTTATATAGGCCTAGTAATTCTTATATCCCAAGTATAACAAAAAAGGAAAGTTTTTCCTTCCTCCCCTTGTGACTTAACCGACGGTCGAACACCCCTCTATGATGTGTTCCGGAACCTTTCAGTCTTCTTTCTATTTATCCCTCTTTCTATTTATTCTACAACGCTCGTTAATACTTAACTCTTAATTATTTAACGATCGTTAATGTTATAGCTCGATTTAATTTAACAAATATAATAAATATATTTGTTAAATAAATTAATTCTTTACGTATTGAGTGCAATCCCGTAATCTCGAGTTCGATCCTATCACACGAATATTAAATACAAGTCCATAAACTTTCAGGGGGAAGCCCAGGTACTAGGCTTGCAATGCCTCTTATGTACCTCTTTGAGGTTTTTGTTAGGAGTTCTCAATTTTTGTTTTTATCACGGAGATAATGTTATGATAGGCGTAGACCCCGACACTAGACTTGCAATGCCTCTTATGTGCCTCTTTGAGTTTTTGGCTGGGAGTTCTCGAATTTTGTTTTTATCACGGAGATAATTTTATGATCACTTGTCTTACCATTTTATAATTTTGACAAGTAATTAATGGTTGTCAGAAAAGAAGAGAAAAGGATGCGGAGGTAGCTAAGCTCCACATTTTTATTCAAAATTTTTTGAAATGCATAAAAGTTTATTACATAATAATTCTGTAGGAAAGGGTTCCCCCTTGTCAGTAGTTGAGAGTTCATCCATGACTTACATGTGACGTCTTATACTTACTAATGGGACTTAAAAGAAGGTATAGAGTTAGATGTAGAACTTCTTTAAGTTGCGGATATTCTAGGTCTGATGCAATATGTTGCCTTCTCTATCTCTGCGTTTATATGCTCTATTTCTGAAGTCTTCTATGACTTTGTACGGTCCTTCCCATTTTGGTCCTAGCTTGCCTATGTCTTTAGCATGACTGACATTGTTGTTTCTGTAAATGATTTCTCCTGGTTGAAATGTTTTGCTACGAACTCTTGAGTTGTAAAATTTTTCATCTTGGTTTTGCTTCTTGCTTCTTCGAGCGTAACTTGTATTCTTTTTTCTTCTTGGAGGTCAAGGTTTAGCTGGAGCTTTTCTTCGTTTGTAGCCTCATTAACTTCCGTTGTGCGGAGTGTCGGCATCCCTATCTCTGCTGGTATTACGGCCTCTGTGCCGTATGTGAGTGAGAATGAGGTCTCTCCGTTGGTCGTTTTCAGCATTGTCTTGTGTGACCATAGAACGTGCGGGATTTCTTCTACCCAGATTTGCTTCCTTCTAGTCTTGACTTTATCCCTTCCCCTAGACACCTGTTTGTTCTTTCGAGAAGTCCGTTTGTTTGCGGATGTTTGACAGAAGCGAAGTGCAGAAGCGAAGTGTTGTTTGATACCTTTCTCTTGGCACCAGTCCTTAAATGGACTGTCTTGGAATTGCCTGCCGTTGTCAGATATGATTTCTCTTGGTAAACCGAACCTGCACACGATGTTTTCGCTTATAAAGTTCTCTATCTGGCCTCCTGTTATTGTTGCTACTACCTTTGATTCTATCCAGTTGGTGAAGTAATCTGTTGCAATAATTAGGAATTTGACTTTGTCTCGTCCCTCCGGTAAGGGTCTGGATATGTCTATTCCCCATTTGTGAAATGGCCATGGTGTAGTTATTGGTGTGAGGTTTTGTTAGGGGTAATTTGGGATCGGCCTATGTACTTAACAATTTTGGCATTTGTCTATGATTTCTGTGGCATATTCGTGCATTGTTGGCCAATAGTATCCAGTTCGTATTGGTTTTGCTATTACGAATCTAGGTCCGGAATGCATGCTGCATAATCCCTCGTGGATTTCCTGTATGATATACTTGGCTTGGGTTGGTCCGACACATCGTCGCCAAGGTTCAAGGAATGATTTCTTGTACATGATTCCATTCATGATGTCATACTGTCTTACCTTGGCTTTCAGTCTTCTTGCTTTTCTCCTTTCTGCTGGTAATGTTCATTCCGATAGGAAGTTTTATATTGGGGTCATCCAGTTATGCCCTGTTTCTTCTACTACCGCTAGGATTTCCGTTTCCCCAGTCAATTTTTTGGTTAGTGCTTCCACTAACACTTGTTTGGCTAGATGCGGGAAGCTTGTTGAGGCAATTTTGCTGAGCGCGTATGCTTTTTTGTTTTCACTTCGCAGAACCTGCTTAATTGAGAATTTCTTGAAGTTGCTGATCATTGTTTTTAGTTTTTCTAAATATTTCTTCATGCTTTCCTCCTTGGCTATGTATGATCCATTTATTTGTTTTGCCACTAGCCTCCACGTTTGCTTGTAGGTTCTTGATTCCCATCTCTTTTGCTATTCGAATTCTGGCTATCAGTGCCTCATATTCGGCCTTATTGTTTGAAGTTTCGAACTTGAACCTTAAGGCGTAGGTGAATTCCATTCCTTCTGGGCTGGTTAGTATGAGAACTGCTCCTGAACCTTCCGTACAGGAAGAACCGTCCGTGAAGAGTGTCCACGGTTCTGGTTATTGGCTTTGTGCTTCCTTAATGGGAGTATCTTAATTTGGTACTTCAACTATGGAGTCTGCCAGAAATCGTCCTTTTATTGCGGTTCGTGGCTTCTAGTGGATACCTTACGCATCTAGGGCGACGTTTCACATCTGCATTCGCCCGACCGTGTCTGGGTTTCACAACACTTGCTTGATTTGCTGGTCTGTGAATACCGCCATAGGGTGCGCTTGGAAGTACCTTTTAAGCTTCTCAGCCGCGTGAACTAGAGCTTTTTTCTGGCCCTACTAGGGTTTTGCTTATGAAGTAGATTCATAATTGTTCTAAATTTCTTTCTGTTAGTAGGATCGCGCTTATCGTGTGTTTGGAGGTAGATAGGTACATTATTATCTCCTCTTTGGGAATAGGGGCGGCTAACATCGGCAATCTTTCAAATTTTTCTTTGATGTCTTGAAACGCGTTTTCGTCTTCCTTTGTCCATAGGAATTCGTTTTTCTTTATGCATCCTTTCAATGTCTTGAAGAGTGGTAGGGATTTCTCCGCTGACTTTGACATGACTCTGCTTAGGCTTGTGAGCTTCTTGATTAAATCCTGACCTTCTTTGAGGTTCTTTGGTGAAGGCAAATTTATAACTGCCACTGTCCTTTCTGGGGATGGCTTTATACCTTTCGTGTTTATTCTATGGCCCAAGAATTCTTCTTCCTCTACTCCGAATGTACATTTCTACGGGTTGAATTTTATGTTTCCTTTTTTTAACGTTTCGAATGTTTCTTCAATGTCTCTGAGGGATTCTTATTCTGTTTGGCATTGACGACTATGTCATTTATGTAGACCTCGAGGTTGCGCCTATCTGTTTTTCGAAGGTTTTTCTATCATTCGTTGATATGCGACTGTGGCACTGTAGTCCAAAAGGTATTCTTTTGTAGAAAAAGATGCCATGGCTTTTTACGAACGCCATCTTTTCCTTGTCCTCCTCTTCTATATGTATTTGATGGTATCCTTCGTAAGCATCTAGGAAACACTTGAGAGGGAATCCGCATGGTGATTCTACTTTCTGGTCGTCTTCGGGAAGTGGGTAGTAGTCTTTTGAGGATGCCATGTTGAGTTTGTGAAGTCTACGCATACTTTCAAGTTCTCATCATTTTTCTTTATCATCACGTGGTTGTACAACCATGTGTGATACTGTACTTCCCTTATTATTTCTGCTTCCGTAGCATTGTTACTTCTTAGTGTATTGTCTTATTTCTTTATGGGGCCTGACCCTTTCTTTCCTGTTTAACTAGGGGATATTTGATATGGTGTTCCGCTATGTTCCTGGGAATGCCAGTCATGTCTTTAGGTACCTATGCAAATATATCAAGGTTCTTTCTTCGAAGATTGTATAAGCTTTCCTTTCTCTCATTCAATAGCTTTCCTCTGATTGTGACCGTTTGATTTGAGTACTCTAGGTAGATTGCTATTTTCAAGCGTCCGTCTATGAGTGAGGTTTTTCCCAAGGGTGTGATCGATTTGCTCACCATTTCACATTCAATTGGCGTTCTTGACTTGGTATGGTGTGTAAGTACGCCTTCATTTACTGGGAATTTGATCATCCCATGCGCGGTTGACGACACCACTTTTGTTTGGCGGATTCCCGGTCTTCCAATAATGATTTTGTAGGGTGAGTGTGAGCGTACTACCATGAAGTTCATCCGTGGTATCGATGAATGGTTCCCGTCCCTTATTGCTACTTGTAATTCTATCTGCCCCATTGACACATTGTTTCACCATTAAACCCTTGTAGGGAGGTCGTAGCTGGGATCATTCGTGTCTTAATTTCCGGCCATAGGAGGCTAAAGCAATGTTCGTACATTATTTCGGAGGCCGACCCTACGTCTATATACACTCTGTGGACGTAATTCCCTTCTATCTCTGCTTTGATTATCATTGGCTCTTCTCTCGCTTCTGATTTGTCTAACTGTGGAAAAAATATTTATGTGCTTGGCGAGAAGCTTTTTGTCACTTTTTGTATTGTTGCTTCTTCTCTTGATTGTATCATGAGAATAACTGTAGTTTTGCCTTTCTTTGATCTGTTATCTTCCTTTTCTTTCTTTACCCACCAAGGTGGTTTTTAATTTCTGGCTAGTGCATGAATTTCTCTTCTTAGGTGTGTGCATTCGTTGGTGTCGTGCCCTAATTCTTTATGAAATTCATAGAATCCATCCTCCTTCCTTTCTTCTAACGGAGTAGTCATGGTAAGTGGTGTTTTGAGGTTCTTCCTTTCGAGTGACAGGATTTATGTAGGTGTTTTATGGAATATGACCGACTAGTTGCGCGATGCGGCTTCTTACAACCTCGGAAGTTGGATTTTTTGCTGGACTGTAGCTATTGGATTTCTTTTTGTCCCCAAATGGGATTGGGTATTTTTCCACACATGTTTATCACTGTTGCTTCCCCTCTGAGGAAGGCTTCTGTTGTATTCATTGTTTCATTCATTGTTTTTAGATCGTCGGCACAGAGGCGCTTGAGTAACCCGGGATGCATCACCCCGTCCATAAATCTTGAGATTTGCACTTCTTTTGGGACCTTTTCAGCATATATGTTTTTTCTTTTGAATCGCTCTATGAAAGCTTCTACGGGGTATTTTTCTTTTTGCCTTAAATGGTGATACTTGGTGAGACTTTTGATTACATGACTGTATTTTGCCAGGAACGATGTTGTTAGTTCCCCGTAGCCGCCAATTGTCTCCGATGGGAGTTTATAAAACCATATTCTGGAGCCGCCTGTGACTGTGGATTTAAACATGTGGCACCATGTTGGCATAGCCCATCTTACTACAAAAGCACTTTCTTGAAAAATCATTACGTGCTCTTTTGGATCTCCAGAGCTATCGCATGTCTCAATTTGTTCTGGCTTTCGGATTTCCCTCTGAGGGTCAAAATCCGTTATGTAGGTCATGAACGGGTCAGAGTCCCCATCTATCTGCGGTTTGTACGATTCTTTTCGCCTTGCCGTTTGTTTCTTTTCGGACTTCCAGTGTCCACTCTCCGTTTCTTCTACATCGGAGCCTTGCTTGTATTCTTGTAGCACGGTTACTCTGTAGTGCGTTTGGCTTGTCGAGGGGTTCTTTTGTGGTCGATTGGTTTGTTTGAGGTGGTGATTCTGGCAATTGTTTGTGATTGCGCTTTTTTGTTCACCAGTTTTATAGAAAACTAGAAGGGGGCTTGAATAGTTTTGACCTATTAGTTTTAATTACTTTGAAACTTTTTCTTGATTGTTAATGGATATAGATGAAGTGTTACTAGCAAAGTAATAGGTGTGAAGTAATAAAGAAACAAACCACAATGCACAATGATTTATAGTGGTTCGGCCCAGCAAGATCTCACTTATCTTGCCCCTACTTCCACCCCCGAGTATCCACGCGAGAGTTTTACTTCACTAGTAAATGAATCTCCTTTACACCGGTGGAGAAACCTTCACACTTAATCTTACCATCTTTAAAGACACCAAAGCTAAGATGTCTTGTTCTTTACAAAGGCACAACAATGCCTTGTACACTATTTACTTGTGGTTTACAACACCAACCATACAAATACATAAGTAGGTAGAAGAATGGGTACAACAATGATGATTGTGTAGGTACCACTTAACACATTCGCACAAAGTGAAGCCTTGAAGGATCAAATCTTAGAATAGAGATTTCTCGTAACCAATCTTGAAATGCTCAAAAGATCTAAATCACAAGAGAGAAAACAATAGACAAGAGTGAAGTTATAGAGTTAGATATATGCAGAGATAATAGAGAGAAAAGATATAAAAGTTACGAGGATTAAGCTTGGACAAAGCTTGGTATTTATAGGTAAACATCAGACAGACACGGAACCCGTCGGCCCCCTTACCCAGGGGTCCGCCGGGTTTAACTTTTGGTTCCTCATAAATGTTTATCCAAAATCACAAGCAAACAATGTATGTGGCTTTGGTTGACTTTGTATATCTGATAGAAAGAGGTATAAGTCAATATTTTGTCCATTTGTATTTTCCATTTTTAAGTTATATGTTGTATAAACTATTTATAAAGTTTAGAATATAAGTTTATGGATTTTAAAAGGACTTATATGTTGCTTGTAGTTCAAACATAAAAATATGTTTGATGTTTTGTCATTAACAAAACGTTAAGTATAATTAAAACATAAATATTGTTTTAGTGCGATATTTGCATTTACAAGTTTCCCTGATGTCTCTGTGTATTTTCGAGTTCAGACGATATAACGAACGACCTTTAGGGGTTCCGTCAGGGGACCCCTTCTCTCTTTTGCCTAATCTACTAATGACCCCTATGTCTCGCGGATCTAACCTTTTGAAGACAGTGCTTTCACTTCGATCGTTGGGTTGGGAGTTTCCCAACTTATCTTTGAGAAAACACCAAGACTTGGCTTTTGGCCGTTTGGCTTGTCCGGGGACGTTAGACTCTCCTGTCTTTGTGTTCCCTTCACCCTGTGTGTCGCGGACATCGGGTTACGAGGGGTTCTGCTAGTTGTGTGGTTTTTCTACGTGCTTTTACCGCGATGTAAGCGATTTTTCAAGGATCTTAACTCATGAAAGTTTTGCTTCTCTTCACAAACTTTATCGAGGGGAAATTTATTTCGACCTGCTTTTCCCACCGTCGCGTTCCACACGGCGGCCGTGTGTACACTAGGGGGATTTCTTGCCGAGGTGCTCATATTGGAATGAGATCTTTATGGAACGCAGTTGTGTACTGGGTCCCACGAATGGCGCCACTTGTTAGTACAAGATTCGGTCGAGGTCGAGTACGAATCTAAGTCCCTCGTTGAGAAGTACTTAGATGTCTTGAGTTGTGGTAGATCTTATACTATCAAGAGATGTAGTGCACGATTTCCTGCACAAGCAGAGTATACTATCAAGTGCTTACCGTGAGGACGGACCCCACGATTAGACTTCGACCTGAGAGTAAGTATCCATATCGTTAGAGATATATGTGTGTGTGAAGATGAACGAGAAAATCATACCTCGTTTGGAGTGCGAGGGAGTACCATTTATAGGGGAAAGTGACCTTTCCCCATTTCTTGGATAGTACTTGGGAGTGGGCCTTTGTGGTTCAAAAGCCTGCTTGTCTCTTTATTGTCTAAACTTGACTTGCGGACCTTTTCTTTGAGAACTTATCCGTAGGGATCTTCGGACGTGCTTGCTGGGAAGTGTGTTCGGCATTGCGTTGCGGATTCGCTCATTGGGAGCTGATACATTTGGAGCTTTGCCACCGTGGTGTGCTTTTGTGTACTTGGGTCTGGACCCAAGGTTTGGTGTATGGTTTTAGACCAATGGGTCGTATCCATGCTATACGCCATCATAATTAACGGTTAATCAATTAGAGTCCTAGGGTTTGTACCCCTTTGACCAACATCTCTGAATTATAATTAGGTTCATTAAATGTGTTTGTGTTTCTAATAATATTAAATAACATTGAAAACGCAAATGATATTAAATATTTGAATTTTACTCTCCTTCCCATACACATTTTTTACTCTCTCTCACTTTTCATCCACAAATATATTACCACCATTAATATCTCTGGCCACTATATTCCGGTTGACTTACTTCTGGCAAAAAAACCACTATTACAACCTTCATCGTAGTTGTGCCACCACCATCAGAACTATGCTACCTCTGTCTGCCTCACTATCGGGCACCAACATCTCTGGTGATCGCCAACTCTGGTCAACGCCATGCACATCCGGTTACAAAAAATGATGCAAAGGTGGTGCTTAGATTTTTTACAAGTATATTTTAGATTTGATATGTTTTTGGTGAAAACTGATTTTATAATTCAAGATCCAAAACCCACTAAGCAACCCAACAACAACACTGACATCCATCAAACCACTATAAGCTGTTAATGGCAGTGTAGTGTAGGCTGGAGATGCTTATGTTCATATTGATAGAGAGATGAAAGTGGTAGTAGCTTGAGATAATGAAAAAGAGAAAAAAATATATGGAAAACAAAAAATTAAATGAGAGGTCTTGTTGTTGGTTATTTCAGTGATACTAATTTTATGGTCAAAGGAGATGTGGTATTAATCCTATATATGTGGGATGGGAACCCATCAAGCCATAAATTATAAAGATCGTAACATACTTATTGAGTGTCCTAAGAACAAAAAGAAATAAATGTTTATAAAAGAAAATAAAATTTAGCAAATTACCACAATAACAAAGTAAAAGAAATTAATGAACTATAAACGTGATGATCTTCATAATTTTTTCAAATAGAAAATAACATTCACATTGGAAATAACATACTAATCAACCCATTTATTATAGACATTACAATAGCACTAGCCATAGTTATCTGCACAAATAACAAAATCCAACTAAAATAGCTTTAGAAAGTGGTGAATGTATGTAACTTTAAAGATAACTGCAAAACATTTTGAAGATATCAAATTTTTAATTGCCGAAACAGGATCAAGCTATTAGCTATGTATACCGTGTTTATTGCAGCTTGAAATTTGACCTTTTAAAAGGTGTCATTAGAGCAGCCTTTTTTCTGTCTATATTAAGCACACATCATTAAAAAGGGTCACACAACATAAGACTGATATATTGGTCACTGAGAAGAATAATATAGAGTAACAAATAAAGCTTTGAACATGTTCTTGATCTCAGTTGCAATCCAAAAGTGATCATGTTCTCACATGTGACTTTTTCGTTTTTACAACAAAAAGCAAATATTACCCGTTGGATAAATCTTTGGCCCAACATCTCATCAAGTCTATCATATAAGGCTAACAAGGTTGCATTCTAAAACCAATTGGTGATAGAATAAGTAGCCGGCCAAGCTTATATGTTAACTTTGAGATTATCTTTCAACCGATGTGGGATATTCGGTTTACACCCCTAACAATACCTCCCTTAAACCTAAATCACCATGGGCATCCCCTTCAACTATTTCCACAATCCCACCTTTTCATACCGTCGACCTTTTACCATCGGTACACCTCGCTTTTTAAACGGCTTCCTTTCGGTACAAGATTTATCGGGATCTACTTATACTGTCAAACCGGGGTTTAACCAGTGGAACACCATCCACACGGCCACTGGGCCCAACCTGGCTCTGATTTCAATTGTAGGAATCCTTGTCTCAGCATCTCTCTAAGTCTAACATATAAGCCCAAGTGAGGTTCTATTGTAAAACCAATTGGTGATAGAAGGAGTAACCCACCAAACTTATATGTTAACTTATGAATTATGTATCAACCAATGTGGGATACTTGATTTTCACCCATAATAGACTGTTTTTCATGTAACATCTTGATAAGAATTACCTGAGACAGTCAATCTCAAGCAAAAAATTAAGGAACAAATTATTACTCTACTTTAAAACAACTACTTCAACTAAACATATTGCTATGTCATTTCTTCTCTACTTTCATAAAACAGAAACACACTATATATAGGAAAGAAAATACAACTGCCATCCTAAGATTAAGCGAGGAAGTAAACGTGGGAAGATGCAACTAACTAAATGTGTGTAGTGCATGGGAATACTAATTCAAAGTAGGACAACTCTTGTTACAAATGTACAGATAAGCTTTTTAAAGCTAATAAGCAGATTTAATTGCTGAAACGACTTATTTTATTTCAAAATAAGGAGATTTAATCCCAAACACCCCATATATATCAAACACCAATAAAAAGAATCAGATGGTGACGTCGTTCTTGATTCATCTAGTAGTGATTGTTTAATGTGTCGTTGCCGCCTGATCCGGTGGTGTCCGTGGCTGTGATTTCCAGTGTAGAAGACGAGGATACAAAATAAAGGGTCATTTTTGTAAAATCACGTCCAAAGTTACTCATAATGGTACAAAATTTGAATTTAGGTATAACTTGTTGGAACTTAAACTGACATATTTAGCACTTAGAACGTTTTTAATAAGTGGCCACTCAAAAAAAAAATTCATTACTCAATGATTTTGGTCTCTAGCTTATTACTAGAATGTATTTAATAAGTGGCCGCTAAAAAAACATTCATTACTCAATGAGTTTAGCATTAGGCAACATTCAGCTTCACATTCACGGATTTCTATACTTTCAAATTGTGAATTTTGAGCCTGGTGGTATCAATGATGTTCTTATACACCTCTAAACCGATTATTTTTTATCCTTGAAAAAGTCTTAAGTTCCTCTCGTGACATACAAAGTACACAGTAGCAGCAACACCAAGCCTTCTAAGGATGCTACATACACTTTTATTCTGATGCATTGCACTTAACTGCACAATGATATCATTCCATTTTCAGATTCCTGTTTTTATGTTAATCATCTTCTGTATATGTATATCCCTCCATTTTTTCGAATTATACTCGAACTCAAAGAATAAATGACAATGAGAATCATTGCCCTGATTATAAACCGCCAGTTCGTCTTGTGTTTGTAGTCTTTCTAAAATTGCGCTCCAGAAAAAAATGAGTGTCACATGAGGCATGTAGTTCTCCTCCAACAGAATATGTTGATCCCAAACTTAGATCGAATTAGCTTTGTGTAAACGAGATTGAATCAAGTTAAACACTTAGAGAAACTTTGTTGTATATGAAACAATCTAAATATTATGCAGAATTAATACTTAGAACAAGAACACACAAACTGAATAAACCAAACTTTCACTTTGATTGATGATCGAACTTGTGTACAATGAAAGTGTAAAACGTATATTAAACTAAAACCTAAAGGCCTCCTTTTATAGATTAAGGAGCCTTGCATAAGAGTCTAACTATCAGCTATTCTAGGTAAAGATAAATATAGAAAATACAATGTCAAACATATCTTTACTAGAAATACAAAACGTGTAGACTAAGTATTCTATCAATGGTTGGACTTCTTCTCATCAACGCTTGATTTCTTCTTGTCAACGCTTGATCTAACAACGCTTGATTTCTTCCTATCAACGCCCAATTAACTCTTGTCAGCGTCTAAGTGTCTTGGCTCATTTTATTCCCAACAATCCTCCCCTAAACTTGATATCTACTCTAGTAATCAAGTTTCTACATAAACACTAAGTACAAGGAGGATTCTTACAAATACAAATCACTTTTTAATTAGGAAATAAATAAACCTAATTAGATCTTTGCCAACATCACTTGTGTAATCCATCTCCAGCTGTGTTGACACCATTTTCTTCAAAACTTCCTTGGACATGGGATATTCAGCATCCACAAGAAGATATTCAGAAAACTTTCTAGTACTCAAATGATAAACACCAGCTGCTGAATGTAGACGCCATTAAAGTCCACTGATATCATCCAGGTCCTTCCATAGTGGATCTTCATCATTTGGCTCACACATTATCTTGAATGTGGACCAAATCTTTATTCCATTGACTGAAGTAGGTGCTTCAGCCTCATACTTGGTCTTCATCAATCCCCAAAGATCTGCCAAGTCTTCCCTATCTAGACTTGCAAACAAAGAGATAAGAGTTGTAAAAGTATGTACCTCCTTTCCATATCTGCTAATCATCCAAAACCCACTTGCATCTTCTTCATAGTGAACTATAGGGTTTCCGGAATCATGAGGTAATACCTCTACCATATGTGAAGCTTCCAAAGGTGAGAGCTTAATACTCCTTCTAATAACTGCTTCACTGGGATTTACTCTATCCACATTCGTTGGGAACTCAATTAGAACTCCCTTCTTCAAAAGCCTTGGTGCAATTAAAGCCTGTTGGATCTGCATCTCTTCTGCAAGTTCTTCCTTTCTTTCATCTGAAAGAAGTCTGATAGTATTCTGCTCTTGAACACTTGCCCATATAGGATAAGCACGAAACTCCAACTCATCAAAGGAAAAACCCTGCAACTTCTGAAAAGTCTAACCCCCTTGATGACATCTGAGAAGCATATAGTAGAGCTCCCTTCTATCCTTCTTAGAATGTGAAAGTACCTTGCTAGCCCTATACTTCAAAATTACCTTGCAATCTCTTTGAACTCTTAGCAGAATCTCCAAACCCCAAATTTGATCTGAAATTGTCATGTCTGGATTCTCCATAACCTCATTCTCCCAAGCAAAGTACATCTGTGCTACTTCGGGCATCTCATAATCTACCTGATTTTTCAACTCCTCAAGCCTCTCATTAGCCAACTCATCACCATATTCAAGCCTTTCTAGATCTTCAATGATCATCACACTTGAATCAGTACTCTCATCCTCACTGCCTCCCTTATTACTTTCAGAAGTAGCCACAAATGGTGACTCAATAGCAGTCTTCTTCTCCTTTTCCTCAAGTTGTGCAACCAAAATAGAATCAAAATGCACTTGGGCTGCATTCTTGGGAACTTCAACTTCTACCATAATTCCTTTACCTTTATCTAATACATCAGAAGTGGGTAAAGAAGTTAGTGGTACCTGTGTGGACACTTCCTTGATGATAGTTGATGACTAGGATACATCAACCATTATTGCAAGTTTCTCAGCGTCGAAACTATGATTATCAACGCTTAACTTACTCCTATCAGCGCTTAACCTACTCCTATCAGCGCTTGGCTTTGTAAACTGCTCCAACATCTCAGTAAAAGACACATTCAAATTTGTAGGGGTAACCAATGAAGCATCAAAACCTGGTTGCCTCTTCAAATCTGTTAGAGCCTCAGCAACACCCAAAGATTCACCTTCATGTGAGCCTTTATCACTCACATGTACCTGTTCATCCTCCCCTTTGGAAAAATCCTCCTCTCTACGCCTAGGGTTATCACCTTCCAAAATAACAATCCTCTCCCTCAATTTCTTGAGTTCAAGGCCTTGTGTGTTGATAGTATGTACAAGGTTTGCATTTTTCTTTTGCAAGCTAATGCAGACAACCATCAATTCCAACAATGTGTAAGGTTCCAATCTGCCCTCATCTAGAATGGGAACTTGACCTCCCAAAGTATATTCATGGGGCATGGATGTGGTCTTAAGGATGTTAGGACTGGCTTGTCCTGCATCTAAGCTAGAACCAATAGTCCCATCCCCACCCATGTCACCAACCACACTTGTGGTGGTGGTTCTCTGTACAACATGGCTAGGACCACTAGAGGAGAACACTCCAGTAGTCCTTTGGCGTTTTACCAACCTAAATTCTGGTGGTGTAGAAGATGGTGTGGATTGGGTGTCTGTTTGAAGGTTAAGGGGTGTTTGGGTTTGTGGTAAAAGGGTTTCAGCGTTTAAATTTGAAGTGTCAACGCCAACATTTAAAGTGTCAGCGTTGAAAGGTTCTCGGTCAACTTCCATATGTTGGGGTGATTGTGGTTGTTCAGGCAATGGGTCTGGTTGTGGTTGTGGTTCTGGTTGAGGTTGTGCTGCTTATAGGGGATGCATTCAAATACTCAACCATCTCAGTATATTGGGGAAACAAAGCATTATCAGCTTGTAAATAAGAAACCATGTTATGCTGACTCCTGAACCCCAATTCCAAATCTCTAGGTTTAAACTTAGGCGCCATTGATGTAGAAAGCCGTGATAAATGTTATGAAAGATGAAGGTTTGAGAAAACTTAGTTAGACAAGAATAAGCAGTTACCCTGTTTCAAAGAAATAAGCCAAATATATAGGAGAGGTGAAAACATGTGATTGGTCAAAACATGAGGCAGTTATATTCAAAATATAATGATGAAAATCTTGAAAATATATAACTTATCTCTAGCATTATTAAAAAGTTACCAACTCCTAAAATTACGGCCCATATTTTCGTCAAAAATAACAACTGGGTAGGACCCAATGTCTATCAACGGTCAAAAATAACTTATCAGCGCCCAACGGCTATATTCTTGTCAACGTTGGATTTTGCCATGTCAACGTTAAAATTGGTCTTAACAACGCTTGGAAAGAAAACTGTCAGCGTCCAAAAATAAAAATAATTTAAAAGAAAAAGGTCCTTAACAAAGTAATTTATTCTAGTGAAGATAACTTATAGATTGAAAATCACTATAGGGTGGCAAGCACTGTCCAATCATGCATACTAGCTTAAGCAAGATAGACATAATTGTCCTGAAGTGTCCCTTGCTAACCCAAGTTCTTAACAATGAAGTTATCTCATAAAATCCTTTGTAACTTCCTAGGTAAGCCCAATAAAAATCATACCCAAGTCTCCCAACCGACCACATCCAATTCTAGGTCAAAAAGTCTTGGCAGCGTGCAAAGTATATCAACTTTTCATGCTACAGTGCCTCACCATTTAGTAAACTAACTCGTAATCACCAGTGGACACAATCTAGAATTGTGATAAGAGTATTATATGAATATCCAAAAAGTCTTAAAGGTTTCCTAAATCTCACCTTAAAATATGATATACAAGTTGCCAAACATAAAATATGCAATAAAAAATTATGTTAAGATAGTAATATAAACATACCACCCATCATCCATAAACTTGAACACACTCTAAGTAAGCTCCAAAGATCCATAAGCAACTTTGTATCCATTTGTACAATGCTCATAATGCCTGCATAATTAGATCAAAAACCACAAAACTAACATGTTGATGTCAACGTCCCTTTTAACACTTATCAGCGTTAAAATAAGCTTTGTCAGCGTTAGACAAATAAAGTGGAAAACCTAATTTTGTACAAAGACCAATAACAGTGCCTATCTTGTATATACTTTACAATAAGTTCCAAAAACACAGATTAGGTAAGATTGATCATTCCAATACTTGTTACAAAGTATTGAAATCTCCTAATATCAAAAGGTTTAGTTAATAAATCAGCCACATTTTCTTCTGTGTCAACCCTATCTGGTTGTATTAAACCTTTTTCAAAATAATCTCTTATAAAATGATGTCTAATTTCTATGTGTTTTGTTTTAGAATGATGTACAGGATTCTTAATAATGCATAAAGTACTGTTATTGTCTACAAAAATCTTGGTATGCATAAAATTATACCCATAATCCAACAGTTGGTTCTGAATCCATAAGACTTGTCCACAACAAGCAGCTGCAGCTACATATTCTGCTTTAGTTGTAGAGTTGGCCACCACTGTTTATTTCTTGCATTGCCAAGATATTAATCTGCTCCTAAGAAATTGGCATCCACCAGCTGTGGATTTTCTATCAAACTTATCACCACCATAATCACTGTCTGAATAACCAATAAGCTCCAATGGAGAATCCTTAGGATACCATAATCCTAAGGTGAGATAGCACCTAAGATATCTAAAGATCCTTTTGACAGCATGAAGATGACACTCTTTGGGAGTCACTTGATGGTGTGCACATGCATACACAACAAACATAATGTCAGGTCTAGAAGCTGTAAGGCACATCAATGATCCAATCATTGACCTATAATGCCTGACATCTACCTCTTTTCTATCTCCAACCTTTCCCCAAGGATGTTCCCTGTCCATGGGTATGCTAGCCCGTTTTTCATGTGGAGAAAAGCCAAACTTCTTCAAGATTTCTGCTACATATTTGTCTTGAGAGATGAAGATACCATCTTCTTTCTGTTGAACTTGTAAACCTAGAAAGAAGTTCATCTCTCTCATTGCACTCATCTTGAATTTGTCTGTCATGAGTTTGGAAAAGTCTTCACTCATCTTTGGACTTGAAGAACCAAAGATGATATCATCTACATAGACCTGAACAAGTAAAAAGTCCTTACCAATCTTCTTGGTAAATAATGTCTAATCTATGGTGCCCCTCTTGAATCCGTTTTCCTCTAGATAGGTGGAAAATGTTCCATACCATGCTCTTGGGGCTTGATGAAGTCTATACATTGCTTTCTTCACCCTATACACCTTGTCTGGATGTTATGAATCCTCAAAACCAGAAGGCTGCATTACATAAACATCCTCTGCAATTGTGCCATAAAGAAAAGCACTCTTCACATCCATTTGATAAACTTTGAAGCCCATACAAGAAGCATAGGCAAGGAAAATCCTTATTGCTTCAATCCTTGCAACAGGTGCAAAAACCTCTTCATAGTCTATCCCTCCCTCTTGTGTATAGCCTTGAGCAACTAAACGTGCATTATTTCTGACCACAATCCCTCTTTCATCCTTTTTGTTTCTAAGAACCCATCTTGTCCCTATAGGTCTGACATATCTGGGACAGTCTACTAACTCCCAAACATCTTGAATAGCAAATTGGTGAAGCTCATCCTACATTTCTTCCACCCAACTTGGTTCTTTGAGAGTATCAAATATCTTCTTGGGTTCCTGTTGTGACAGAAAACAAGCAAACAAACATGCCTGAACAAGAGGGGTATCAACCTTCTTGTGGATATTGGTAATAAAACCTCCTTGATTCTGATGAGACCTTCATGTTTGAACATGAGACAACACATCACCAGTAACTAGAGAAGGAGGATTATTTTTGATAGTAGATGTAAGTATTCCTCCTTCAATAATTCTGTTGTTTTTAATTTCAGTCTCCATGTTACCAATATCATCTTCAAATTCTCCTCCATCATCACATGAAGAACCTCTTCATGAATTATGGAAGGTTGACATTGTTCAAAAACATTAGAAGAGAATAAATGGTCAAAAGGGTTATCAATGCCTGAACTAGGTCTGTCAACGTTTGAGCCATCAACGCCTGAATTTGGCTGTCAGCACCAGATTTTCCTTTGTCAGCACTTGAAGATTCATGCATGTTATCATCAATTGGTTTTTCGTGTGGACCATCTTTTTCCTTTCCAGCAGCAGCAGTAGCAAATCCATCTGTCTAAATAGGAATGATGACATACTCAAGTATGGGAGCTGATTTGACTGCTTGTGTTTCTACTTCCTTGTCAACCTATTTACCTGCAATTTCAACAACTGGTTCTTCCACAACATTTGAATCCACTTTCACAATGTCTGGATTAGTAACAGGCATATAGTTCAAGGTTCTAGATAAGGGTTCTAAATCAAAGAACCAATTTGGTTCACTCTCAGGATCACTATGTTTACTTTCCAAAAACCTAACATGTACCTTTTCAAGTATATATTTTTCTTTTTTAATGTAAACCCTATATCCTCTACTCTGCACTGAATAGCCCATAAAATAGCCTTCATCACCTTTAGCACTAAACTTTCCTAAGGTATCACTAGTATCAAGTACAACTACATGACATCCAAAGGGTTTAAGAAAACCAATATTAGGTTTTCTATTCCAAAATATCTCATAAGGTGTCTTATTATGGATTTTGTTGATCAATTACCTATTCTGAACATAACAGGCTGTGTTCACAACCTCAGCCCAAAAGCAATGGGAAAATGAGCATCAACCAACATTGTCCTAGCTGCTTCTATGAGTGTTCTACAGCCACCCCATTTTGTTGTGGGGTTCTAGCTACACTAAACTGCCTAGTAATCCCTTTATTGATACATAAGTCATCTAACAACTTATTTCTAAACTCACCACCATTATCACTTCTAATTATTTTAACCTTATTCCCTGTTTTCTTTTCAATTTGGGTAATAAAGTTAATCAAAACAGTGACAATTTCACTTTTCAAAGCCAAAAAGAAAGACCAAGTAAATCTAGAAAAATCATTCGTTATGACAAAACAAAAAGATTTACCATTTAAGCTTTCTATATTAGTTAGACCAAACAAGTCCATATGCAGCAAGTGAAGTGGTTTAGAACTACAGTGAACAAGTTTAGACTTAAAGGAGACTTTGTGTTGTTTGCCTTTAAGACATACAACACAAGAGTGATCATTGTGGAAAGCCTTTTCAGGCAAACCATCAACTAAACCATGTCTCACATGTCTGTTTATGTTCTTAAAGTTTATGTGCCCTAACCTTCTGTGCCAAAGATTACTTTCATCAACTGAAGCCTTACCATATAGACATGACAAATTATTGTTCATCCTAATTCCATTAAGATTCACATTTTAAATGTCCTTATGCCTAGGTGTTCTATAATCAATAAACTTCTCATCAGGTATTTTAAAGTCTTTGCTTAACACCAAGCATTCAGTATCAGTAAAAGAACCTTATTTTTGTTATGACAAACTTGTGATACACTAAACAGATTATAATCAAGTTCTTTGACTAGAAATACGTTTTCAAAACGCAAATTGTTGGTGATAAGAGTGCCTTTGCCAGTAATAGTTCCATATCCTCCTCCAAAGTACACTTTGTCACCATCTTTAATGGGGGTAAAATTGGTCAAATAATCTTCCTTCCCCATCATGTGCCTAGAGCATCCACGATCCCAATATCCATAATCATTTACCTGCTTTTGAATGCCCTGCACATAAAGAAAACAAATTAGTTTTCTTTGGGAACCCAAGCCTAAGCAGACTTGGATTCATTTGGTTGTTCAACAGGAACAGATTTAGTCCTTATAACAACCCCTTGTTCATCCCTTTTAGGATTGAACACCTAGTTAACCCAGATTGGTTTAGTTTTGACCTTTGAAATATAATGAAATCTGTTACAAGTCATAGAAATCCCATCTGAATTAGGGTTTTGGTCTTGTTTGGGTCTCCATGTCAAGCTAGATGAAGCTTTAGACCCCTTTCCCTTTGGCTGCAAGTATTTGTTATTACTTGGTATAACAACGTTGGAAACATTCCTGTCAACGTTAAAATTATTCTTGATAGCGCTGAAATTACCCTTATCAGCGTCAAAACTAGGGTTTGCTACAGGAACCCATTGTCTGTTAGACCATGTATTAGTCTTTTGAAAAGGCCTTTGTACATAAGTATTAGTCCCTTAAGTGAAAAATGGAGCTGGTCTAGTAACTTGTGAACTTTGCTTGACAAAAGGTCTGGGTTTTACCATGGTTGCCTTTTTGTCAGCGTTGACTTTTGAAGCGCTGACACAATTATACGCCAAATGTGAAAAACTCCCACGACAATAACAAGCTTTTCTAGACATAACTCTAGGTATAGATGAAAAGAAACCTGTCCCATTATCACTAACTTGACTTTTTGGTGACCTAGGTTTTCTATGCATTTCTGCATACTTAACACTAGGTTTTCTATCAACATTTAAGCCAAGGTCAACAGGTTTTCTAGTAGTAGGGTTGGTCACTTTTATGGGTGTAGACTCATTTGGGCTTTCACTAAGCATGCCACCTTTAACAAACAAAGTAGGATTGGCTTTCTTCCATTGGTCCAAATCAGTCAATTTCTGCTTATATTCCTCTACTGGAGTAAGAACTCTTGGTGGAGGAATGAATTCCTTTTCTTGGAGTTCTGGTATACAAGTCCAAGACAAATCCTTTATAAGGACACCATAAAAGTTCCCAGCAGGTGGTGGAACATCAATATACTCTTTCATCCCAATCCCAGTCATATCCCTAGAGTCTCTTTGTTCACTAACATATATTTTTAGGGTTTGTGAAGCTTTATCAAATCTTTGAATTTTAAGTCCTACATTATCTTTGTTTTTAATGACCTCCTCTAACTTAGCTTGTATTACACCTTTGGATCTCTCCAAAATATCCCTAAGGTCAACACTAACTTTAAGGTCATGAGACAAAACGTTAATTTGATCTTTTAGGTCAAGCTCCATTTTCTTATATTCAGTCACAGTCTTTTTAGTTTGAACAAGTGCCAGTTGATAATTAGATAACTTGCATTTTTCATCAAAAACATCTGATTTCAACTTTAAAATTTCTTTGTTAAGCTTTTCAGTGTTTAAACGACAACCTTTACTATAAAACGCATCATCATATACCTCATTATCTGATGAAGATGAAGAATGTGCCATGAGAGCATAGTGAACATGCTCCTCTTCTTCCTTCTCTACAATCAAGGCCTTGTTCTCTTCCACCTCCTTGGCCATAAAGCTCCAATCCCAGCCAACACCATCAATTTCTTGCATGACAACCATAGCCTTTATGTCTTCAACCTTGATGATTTGGCTTGAAGGTTTTCCACCATCAGACCTTCTTGGAGATCTGCATTCTCTCATAAAGTGTCCCATTCTATGGCAATTGTAACACTTAACCTTGGATTTATCAAATCCAGCAGTGTCTTTAGCATTAGATGTCATCTTCTTCCTGAATCTCCTATTCCGTCTATGGGCCCTTATGCTTACAAGTGCCATATTCCACTTTATGTCCATCTCCTCTAAATTCTCATCACTGATTTGCTCAAGGTTCTCATATGTAATAACTGAACCATTGGGCAATGCAGCAATGTATGCACACACTGTATCTAGATCAATACCATCAGGTTTAATCCTTGGTGACTCAACATTGTATGTGTCAGCGTCTGAATGTGGGGCGCTGACAAAGCTTGATCCAACATTGACACAGGGTGATCCAGTGACGGGGTGCACGTATGACTCCCTTTGATCAAATTGACCTTCACTATGTGAGAAGAAAGCCATGTTTCCAGAGGTAGATCTGCTTCTTTGATCCAAAAGGATTTCATTTTCTACAATCTTCAGTTTATTGTAGATGTCATCAAAAGTGGAACTTTTGTGAGCATTGGTAGCAATAAAAGACCTTGCTTCCATCTTCCATGCATCACCAAGACTTTTAAGGAAAGTGGTAATGATATCAACATCATCATACACTGTTCCCATAAAGGACAATTTTCTTGTGATGTCAAGAAGTCTGCTTCTCACCCCACTTAGCTTTTCATTGGGAAGAGCTTTGAACACAACATACTCATGCAAGAGTTGCTTCTTTTTCTCTGAGGCAGTATCATCATTACCACCATAGTTGACTTGAAGGGCTGCCCAAAGCTCTTTGGCAGACTCAAAACCTCTATACTTGTGCTGATTGGCTGGTCCCAAAGAAAGTTTGAGAATGCTTAGAGTTTTCATGTCATTCATTCTCTTTGCAATGTCCTTAGTTGAGACAGATCTCCCATCTGAAGGTTTTTCTTTTCGATCCTCTTCAATTGAGCCCTCAACTGATCTTAAAATAATAGCAGCTTGAATCTTGGCAGCCTTATCGAATGTTTTTCCATATTCAATAATTTCCCATAGAGTATGGTCATGGATTTGAAGCTACTGCTCAAATTTGAACTTCCATAGCTCAAAGTTTTCAGGGTCTAGCATGGGGATTTTTAGGTTATGGCTTGAGGAGGAGGTCATCTCTGGAGTAGACATATTGTCTGGTTTTTAGGGTTTCTTGAAAAATTAGGGTTTTTGGCGCTTTAGGGTTTTTAGGGTTTTGTGTTCTTTAGATCAAAGTTCCTCAACAAGCTCTGATACCACTTGTTGATCCCAAACTTAGATCGATTTAGCTTTGTGTAAACGAGATTGAATCAAGTTAAACACTTACAAAAACTTTGTTGTATATGAAACAATCTAAGTATTATGCGGAATTAATACTTAGAACAAGAACACACAAACAGAATAAATCAAATTTCACTTTGATTGATGATCGAACTTGTGAACAATGAAAGTGTAAAACGTACATTAAACTAAAACCTAAAGGCCTCATTTTATAGACTAAGGAGCCTTACACAAGAGTCTAACTATCAGCTATTCTAGGTAAAGATAAATATAGAAAATACAATGTCGAACATATATTTACTAGAAATACAAAACGTGTGGACTAAGTATTATATTAGTGCTTGGACTTATTCTCATCAACGCTTGATTTCTTCTTGTCAACGCTTGATCTGACAACGCTTGATTTCTTCCTATCAACGCCCAATTAACTCTTGTCAGCGTCTAAGTGTCTTGACTCATTTTATTCCCAACAGAATACACCCCTGAAGCATCAATACCATATTTTAAAATGAGGAACAGACGGAACGTACTTAGAAGTTTTTCAAACACGAAATGTAAAATAAAAGTACCTTTTGGATCTTAGTTATCACCTTAAGCCAAAGATCCATGCGAACCAAACAGAAACGACAAGAATCCCATACCTAAACTTAATTTAAGACAAAAAAAACCTCTTTACCTGATAAGCCCTGCATGAATGACAAAGTCCTAAATGATTTCCTGCCTATCTGGCTCAATGTCCTCGTACATTCTCACTTCAGGCTAAGATAATCAAGGGATCAAACTTTAAAGAACATCCACCCTACAATAACGGGTCGAAATAGTTGGGTCATGTTTTTGGTCAAAATGGGCCTATTTATATCTACAGGTGAAAAATGGATGATATGGGTCAGTAGTTCAAAATTATAATTCTATAATCTAATTTCAATATTGAAACTTCAACATTTAGACTTTTAATGACAGTTTGAGTATCTTTTGACTAGTCATCCCAATTTAACATTCTTCCAGATTAGGTTAGTGTATCGTACAACATTATGAATGTGTTTGTTTTACTCCAATGCTAACTTATCTTTTGTTTTTTGGGTACTAGAAGCCGTTGAAGAGGCTGCCAAAGACATAGTCACCGTTCAAGAAAAGCAAAATGTGGGTCGAGATAAAAAGATTATTGTTCTTGCATGAGCGAATTCTATATTTCGCTAGATGTTATGTAGTTGCCAATTTCAATGCAAGTACTAAATACATTCTTACTATGAAAGAGGAGGACAATGGTATAGAAAGTTATTGTGTACTTATTTTGTGATTTTTGATTAAATCTTTGTAATAAAAACTATTAATTAAGATGGTTTTGGGAATTATTACTTTTCAAATCTTATTAGGCCGAGTTATTAGGTTTTTAAACTTTTGAAATGCTCGTGAGTTCAAAATTGGGCTCATAATATTGCTAACTGCTTTTATTCCGGAATGATGTCTAAGCATGTTTAATAGAAGACACAAGAAAGAGGAGAAACAAAACCTTACGACCACCCGCACTCATAAGGGTACGAGTTTGAGCATCAAGGCACATATCTTAAATAACCCTTTCATATCACCTACTTTGCTTGCATTTAAGTAGAAAATTTGAAAAGCAGTTATTGTATACTTGTTTGAATTTTCTACTTTGATGCAATTAAGAAAGGTGATATTAAAGGGTTATTTAAGATGTGTGCATTGATACTCGAATTTGTATCCTTATAAGCCTCTGTGGTCTTGAGGTTGTGTTTTCCCTCCTTCTACCTTGTGTTGAACGCACCTAGACATCATTGTAAGAATAAAAATAGTTAGCAAAATTGTAAGACCAAAATTTTGAGCTTATAATCATTTCAAAAGTTCAAAACCCAGTTAGCCGGACTAATAAAAAAAATAATTCCCAAAAACCACCTTAATTAATGGTGTTCATTATTAATATTTGATTAAAAAGTTATAAAAAAGGAAATACACAAGAAATTTCTATGCCTTCGTCCTCCTCTTTCAAAACAAGAATGTATTAATTGTTTGAGTTGAAATTCACAACTACATAACACCTTCCAAAATAAAGATTCCGTTCATGTAAGAACAAAAATCTTTTTATTTTGACGAGATCTTTTGCAACCACATTTTACTTTTCTTGAACGGTGACTATCTCTTTTGCACCCTCCTTCAATGGCTTCTAGTACAAAAAAGACAAAAGATAAGTAAGCAATAAAAAATAAACACATTCATAACGTTGTGTAAAACACTAACCTATGCATGTACAAAACTTGCTAATATTCCTATTCTGATGCCATAAACAACTAGGTTAACTAAATAATAACAACTTAACACACGTCATTGCTTAGATAAAGTAATAATATACTTATACATGTATCAAAACACCCTTGAGTGTTGTTATAATAATAACACTTGAGTAACATCTCTCCAGCTACACCTAGGGCGGACCCACACAAGGTATAGCACTGTTCACATCCGATTTATGGCTATGAAGTATAAATTTTTTGAAAAAGTACTGTATTACTTTTTCTAGTATGTGCAACACAAAAAAAAACTCGTGCTACTTTGGTTTACGCTAAAATTATTTATAATGTAAATTTTATTGTTTATAATGAACAAAAATACATGCAACACTTCCAAAAATAATTTGTACAACACTCGATAAAAATATCCTGGGTCACACACAACTCCAACCAAGTGTTTAATGAAAAGCTTAAGACCCATGTTCTGCATGCTCATCATACTTAGTTAGGATCTGAAATGGAAGAGGGGGAGAGAGATTATGAGCTAGGTTTGTGAATCAGAAAGAGTGTGTGAAAATGTTGGAAAGAGAGTGAGGATTGATTGTTGCTTTTATATACTTTGATAACGGTTTATACTTGTACGAAAAATGTATTTAAATTTATGTATATGAGACTAGTATGGTATATGAGTTTGTGTATAATACCGTATATTGTTGTATGTTGTGTGTGCTTTTGTACTTTGTGTGTATTTCAACAGCTAGCTAGTGTTGCAGGTGAAAATTAAAGGGACGAGCCTTTAAGACTAATTAGCTCAGAATGGAAAGGCGTGTTTTAATGTAGTACTACTCTTCTTTTATGTTAACCAAATATATGTCAAATCGTATAGTTTAGTATATATGAAGGTAGGAATAATTCTTTCTTGAATACTATGCCACTAAAGGAAAATAATATGTTCCTTTCATTCATTCATAGAGGTAAAAATTTGAGTATAATGGTAAATTTAGGAAGCATACTTGCATAGTACTATATGCTCTGAATGTTGTAAACTGATTATGTATATAAACTGAGTAACTTACATGCATACAATTTGAAAGATGTAATCTACACAAGATTTTGGGAAAATTTGCCATCTGTATATGTTAAATATAGGAGTGACGGTAGACTAATTATTTACTAGGGAAACATCTATAGGTTAACAAAGATTCATAAACTTTATCAAACATACGTTTACATATAATGTTTCATCTAATACTTTCATGATGAACATCGCAGCGCAGCCATTTTTTTAGTCTCATTTTATGTTAAATAATTAAACCGTACACAAGGTAGGAATGTGCAAGGCATACGCCATTAAAAGTACTTCAAAGAGAAGTAGTTGTGAAAATTTTCAAAAAGTAGTTGTGAAAATTTAAGACTTTGAAGTCAATTTAATATGATGGTCTGACTTGGTAGATAAGTTGGTGTATGCAAATATAAATGTTTGAGTTGAAAACTTTGTGATAAGTTTAGAAATAAATGCGGATTTGAGTTGCAAAGTTTCTTGGTAGATTTAGAAGTAATTAAATGCATAAGTTGATTCAAAAGGTTTTGAGACGATAAACTATGTCTATCGGTGTGTTTGTATTTTGTGAGGCAGACAATCTAATTCTCAACTGATGACAAATAAGTGAAATGTTTATAGAAAATTTTCTCTTTTTTTATGTTCGATTCAAGACCATGTTAGTCGTTAGGCAAGTTCTTGATATTCATAGACGAGTAAAGGTGAAGCACCTTCAGGGCACTATTTTCCATTACAAGAGTAGTTATTGAAAATATGTGTTCCATAGTTACTTTAGTCAACCACGTACCACAAACAGCTAATAGCATGCTTTTGAATAATTAACTAATTAAGGCAACAAATTCCAAATCAACGTCCATAGACTAATAGTTTATTATAATTTGAAAAAAATTCAGAAAATTTGCAGAACGGGTTCTCAAATGGTGGAGGACAAAATGGTAATGTTGACAATAC
The DNA here is from genome assembly GCA_025667525.1 of Glebionis coronaria. Classification (NCBI taxonomy): domain Eukaryota; kingdom Viridiplantae; phylum Streptophyta; class Magnoliopsida; order Asterales; family Asteraceae; genus Glebionis; species Glebionis coronaria. The sequence goes on along the minus strand of JANFOE010000470.1, from coordinate 404,295 downwards.
GCAAAAAGGTGACGTTTCAAACGGGTTTAGTCCTGATGAAGTTACATCAGCGCTCCTCTCAGAAAAGAGGTTGAGATGAAATTTTTTTGGAGAAAGTTGTGGCACGAAGGATATGAATGCTGTGAAAGAATATAACTTATTTGCAGCAAGTAACGGTATTAATTTTTTTCGTTCTTCTAAATACAATTTTGAGAAGATTTTAATATTTTGGTTTATATCCAAAACGCGGAACAGCTGAGGTACCCATTTTTTATTTGGTATGCAATAATCTTGTGAAACAAATCAACATGTTTTCTTCTTTTTTTAACATTATTTCGTTCCATGAATCAGTTTTTATTGTTTTATACCCTTTGTTGTAGGTATTTTCTTTATATATAGTAAAATGATAGACAGGTTATCATACACAATGAATTTGTTTTTATATTTTCTTTTACCATTTTGTTGTACACTTTGTTGGAGCATCAAAAGAGGAAAATGCTGAAGAAATTTTACCTAATATTTCTTTTTAATAAAGTGGTTTAATTTTTGTATGGTGAATTTATTGTATGTGCGCTTCACGTTGTATGTTGCAGAGTTGCGATGGTTTGAAGCACTAGACGGATTGTTCATCTGGTTTAGTTCATTTGCTTCTTTGATAGCATGATTTGATTAGTTGTGAAACGATACATATTAATTGCCTCAATCTGGCTTGTGTTTTTGTTCCAAACATATGATGCAACATGGAATCCAAGTTGGAAACTTTGAATACGTTATAAGGCACTTTGTCGTGTAGAGTAACTTTGAATACGTTATAAGTCACATTGTCGTGTAGAGTAACTTTGAATACGTTATAAGGCTCTCAGCTAAAGTATTCTAAATAAATAAAGTATTGGTCGTTTAACGCCAAAGTAGAAGAGTAAAAAGTCTTTACTCTTCTACTTTACGAGTGTGAAACTTACTTCTATAATCTATAATAGTATGGTTTTATACAAGTAATGTCACATAGAAATTGGGTATAAAATTATTTTACAAAAGCATTAAGAAAATAAAATACACTATACCATGGTTACTCAAACTTGATTATAAACTAAAGGACTTGCAGTATCTTTGACTCAAACACATAAAACATCATATCTTAGTAAAAATAATAACATAAAAAACAAAAAAAATTGTCTTCAATAGAATCATATATACAACTACACACAAAAATAGCTTCCTTGTACACTTTTTCAACGATGTATAATATACTTGATAAAAGTTATACTAATAAAAATACATTTAAAACTTCATTCATTCATATAATTTACATAAAGTATTACTACTATTTAACACACACAAACATATTTAATGTCAATGTTAAAAAAAATTAAAAGTAAGAAATAAACATTGTAAATATTTTATCACCTACAAACCTCACAAATAAACACACACTAGACATGCAAAAAGGCAATGAATCTAAAAACATTATAACTTTAAAAAGAAAAACTTCATATAGTATAGATAAAACATACACAAATACGCAAAAACCATATAGTTGTAAAGCATTTTTAATTCTTTAAAAATCATTTTAATGGTATAAAACCTTACCCCTCATGATAGGCGCATGTCTTTTTTTTATAAGGTGGAATCTTCTTTCCACCGTTTTGTTTCATACCTAGTCACACTTTTATATTTCTTAACCCAAAATTTTAGGAATCGACACCAACAAATCTGAAGATCGACTTGCGAAAACCTAGAACACTATAAAGAAGACTCGTAGAGTTGCAACAAACGAACCCGGAGAATGACAACTACAAAGGTAACGAACGATTCATCTTTTAATAATAATGATCGTTACAAGAAAGAATAGAAGATCGGTGTGTTTTGAGCATCACCCCCTCACCTCTTTTTATAGGATGAGGGGGTCGGTTCCCTAGTCTTCACCGACTTAGGGATTGGGCTTGGATCCACCCGACTCAAATACAACCTACCTTAAACAAAGATTACATAGGAAACATGGCTTATACTATTCTTAACTAGACTTAGGAACTAATATTAACAATTTCCACCTTAGTGACAAGACTAGTTAGCCCCGACACCAAGTATCTTCATGTAATACTTGAACTTCAGACCTAGAACCACCTTTGTAAACGCGTCAGCTCAACTATATTATCTTCCATGCCTATCTTTGCCACTTCAATCTTTTTAGATTCTACGATCTCCCTGATGAAGTGATACCTCACGTTGATATGCTTCGTCCTCTCATGAAACATTGCATTTCTTGAGAGATGAATTGCACCTTGATTATCACAATTCACAACCACTGACCTTAGGTTTATTCCTAGCTCGATTAGTAGACCTTTAAGCAAAATGCTTTCCTTAACAGCTTTCGTAAGCGCCATATACTCCGCCTCTGTAGTCGACAATACAACAACATGTTGCAGAGTTGCTTTCCAACTCACAACACAGCCATGTACCATAAACACGTACCCGGTTATCGACCTACCCTTGTCAGAGTCTTTAGCATAATCGCTATCCACGAAACCATCAACATCCACGTGCTTACCTTGATCTCTACCATAAACTAGACCTACATCAGCAGTGCCCTTCAAGTACTTGAAAATCCACTTCATTGCTTCCCAGTGATTTTTACCTGGATTCGCCAAATACCTGCTCACAATGCTAACAGCATACGTAATATCCGGTCTAGTGCAAACCATCAAGTACATTAAACTACCTACAACATTCGCATATGGGACCTTACTCATTCTTTCCACATCCCAGTCATTCGACGGACAATCCTTCAAAGACACCTTGAAGTGTGCTCCCAATGGCACAGAGACCGACTTGCCATTATCCACTCTGTAGTTATTCAGAATTTTCTGCATATATCCCGACTAAGACACCTTCAGGGTTCGGTTACCCCTATCCCTGACAATCTCCATACCAAGTATCTTCCTAGCTGAACCAAGTTCCTTTATATCAACCTCTTTCCGCAGCAGTCCCTTGGTATATTCGATCTCAGACTTGCTTTTACAAGCAATCAACATATCATCTACATACAGCAGTAGATATATGTACATACCTGGTGCAAACTCCTAGAAGTAAACACAACTATCATAATTGCTACGGCCAAACACATTGCTGACCATATACACATCAAACCGTTTGTACCACTGCCTTGGAGACTGCTTAAGACCATAAAGGGATTTCTTCAACAAACATACCTTGTTGCCGGTTCCTTCTTCAAAACCAAGCGATTGCCTCATATAAATGGTTTCTTCAAGATTACCATGCAAAAATGCCGTCTTCACATCAAGTTGTTCCAACTCGTAATCTTCAATTGTAGTTAATGAGAGAATCACCCTAACAGATGTATGTCGAACCACGGGTGAGAATACCTCATTATAGTCAATCCTTGCTCGTTATATGAACCCCTGAGCTACCACCCTTGCTTTATACTTTGCTTTCTGAACGCCTTCAATCCCTTCTTTAATCTTATACAATAACTTGCAGCTTACAAGCTTCTGACCACGTGGTTGATCGACCAGCTCCCAAGTATGATTCTTCTTTAAAGAACTCATATCTTCCTCCATAGGACGAACCTACTCATCCCTTTCAGATGAATTAATCGCCTCCTGGAATGTGATTGGTTCATGTGTATCTTCTTCCTCAGCAATAGCAAACGCATAAGCCGTAATATCATCTTCTTCCCTAGACCCTGATGATCTAGACAATGATACATTACCTTCATTCCTATACCTTATAGGTATAGTAGTTGTTCTCTTAGCTCTATCACGCACTAGAACATAGTTGTCCAGATTCTGTTGTTGAGACATTGCATCTACTGCGTCTTCAACTTGATCCTCATATTCATTCCCTGGATTTACCCCAGTATGAGGATCCACAGTTGGTTCGACCCGACTGCCTTTAAGTTCCACCTCAAACTCAATTTCCTTCCCAGAATCTGCAGCACGAACACCCTTGAGAGTATCCTTATACAAAAGGTTCTCATTAAAGACCACATCCCTGCCTATGATTATCTTCGGTTTAACATCATCCAACCTCCATAATCTGTATCCCTTCACATCCTCAGGATACCCCACGAATATGCATTTTATAGATCTAGGCTTGAGCTTCTCCTGATTCACGTGTGAATAAGCAACGCAACCAAATATCCTCAACATCTCGTAATTCGCCGGATGTCCTGACCATAAATCCATAGGTGTCTTCTTCTCCAATGCTTTAGATGGAGACCTATTGATCAGATATGTTGTTGTCACTGTTGCTTCAGCCCAGAATGATTCTGGCAAACCAGACTGAATCGGTAAACACCTAACCTTGTCCAAGAGCATCATGTTCATTCGTTCAGCTAGACCATTCTGTTGCAGAGTTCCAGCAACTGTCAAATGTCTTGCTACCCCTCTCTCCTTGCACAAGTTATTAAACTCCTTATTGCAAAACTCCTTATTACAAAACTCCAAACCATTATCCGTTCGAAGTTTCTTTAGTTTTCTACCTGTCTTGTTTTCTACCAACTGCTTCCACTCCTTGAACTTGCTGAATGCCTCACTCTTGTGTCTAAGAAAATAAACGCAAACCCTCCTCGAATAATCATCAACAATCGATAAGTAGTAACGACAACCACTCATTGTTTCCACTCGAGAAGGACCCCAGAGATCCGCATGGACATTGTCTATAACTCCCTCTGTTGTGTGCTGACCTCGACCAAAACTCACCTTGGTCGATTTTCCAAGAACACAATTTTCACAGAATTCGAGCTTACCTAGACCTTCCTTCCCCATCACCTCTTTTATTTTGAGTTCATTCAAGCCTGCTTCACTGTGACCCAAGCGTTTATGCCACACCTGTGCAAGACTTTCCTTTCTTCTATACCGACACTAGCTTCACTTGATTCAGCCCAACCATCCAAGGAGTACAGACAATATTCGTTCAAAGTTCCCGACAAAACCATCAAAGAACCCTTGATCACCTTTACTCTTCCATTCTGCAACTTCACGGTATAGCCCTCTCGATCCAGAGTGCCCAAAGATATCAAATTTCTTTTCAACTCGGGAATGCAACGCACATTCTCAAGCACAAAACTTGAACCATCTTTCATTTTTACTCTCACCGTCCCTGTCCCCTTGATGGAACATGCTCTATCATCACCGAGCAAAACCATACCACCATCAAGCTCCTTAAAATCAAATAAGAAGCCCCTCCTAGGCGTCATGTGATAGGAACCACCAGAATCCATGATCCACTCTAAGAACCTTTGCTCACTCACCGCCATCAACAAATCACCATTTTCATAACCCTTAGAATACGAATCAGCGTCCTGTTTTGCATTCTTGTTGACAAAGCCAATTGATTTCTTCTTATTCCATTTTGGACAGTCTTTCTTAAGGTGATCCTCAGAATAGCATATGTAACACTTCTGTTTATAAGTTCCTTTACCCTTTGACTTTGATCACGAACTACCACGTCCTTGATTACCCCGATGCTCCGGCCTCCCCCTTACAAATAACCCATCACCATCATCCTTTGCATCTGTCCTCTTTTTCAACTCCCGTGAATTGAGGGTAGACAAGACATCTTCCAAAGTGAGCGACTCCCTTCCATAAAGCAACGTCTCCACAAAGTTATCATATGAGGACGCTAATGATGTAAGTAACATGAGTGCCTGATCTTCGTCATCAATTTAAACGTCTATGTTCGCCAAGTCACCGATCAACTTATTAAACTCATATATAAGATAGTTTCTTACCTGAATGCATGTAGAAAGTGAACAACTTCATCTTCAAGTATAATTCATTGGCTAAAGACTTTGTCATATACAAAGTTTCTAACTTTAACCAAACCCTCGTGATGAGATGGCATTTATACATGATCTCATCGTTCTTTTCGGGCTTTAAATGCATAAAAATGTCATAAAATACCATATATATGCTTGTGTTTGTTTACTTGTGTATTTTTAGGTATGGATATCGTGAAAAAGACAAAAGATCACAAGTTACAAGGAAAAACGGACACGAGAAACGAAGCCGTACAAAGAACCGGGCCCTAATCATGGAATTCTCAACAAATACCCTTGAAGACTTGAAGACAAACAAGATTGATCCTCATTCATTGAAGAAATGACACTTAAAACCCTTGTATATTCATAATTACAAGTTTGGTCCCTTAAGTTTGTCAAAATTACACAAAAGGTCCCTCAACTTTGAAGAAATGGCAAGATTAGTCCCTCAAATATTTCAAATTGTCAAATATGGTCCCTCATCAAGCCAAAGATACATTGAAGACCTTTGAAGATCAAAAATGTCCAAGATCAGTCCTTCAAATATGCAAAAGTTCCAAAATTAACCCTTGATACACTTTTGGAAAGTTTTGTGCATAAAATGACAAGTTGTGAAAAGTTGATACAAAGGATTTGGACGTTGATGGGTTTTTAAACACAAAAGACAAGAGAAAGAAAGAATAAGGGCTGAAGTTGTGCTATAAAAACATTCAAACGCCCAAAAATGCGCCAAACACATAACACTCCCCCAATTTCGGATCAAACAACTTACTATTCACATTCATCCACCCAGTTTTACCTTAACTTAAAAAAAGGGGTAAATCAAAATTACCCATACCCACGTGTGATTCACACATGCAGAATCCCATCCCACACATAAAACCCTCACTCCCACTACTCCCTGGACCCCACACTCAACATTCTCAACCAATGAAAACACAACTTAGCCTCCAAGCAAAATGACGTGGCCAAATCAACAGCCAAGGATCATTGCTTCATAACAAAGCTGAAATGAACGTCCAAGATGCATTTAAACAGCTCACACCAAGGATTCGTCTAGAAGAACCAAGGGCATTTTAGGGAATTCAGTTCTAGGGTTTGTGAATAGTGTTTAGCCAGGCATTTGCCTATAAAAGGAGACCTCAACATGTGAGAGTCCCTTTGTTCCAGTTTTATGCTATCAATCTTTGTAATTCCTTTTTAAGTTAAATAAAATTTGAATTTCTGAATTTTGAAATCTCTTTTTGATTTAGTTAAAAGTTTGGTGTTTGAGTAGCCTAATTCTGAGTTCCATTTGATTGTTTAGACCTTCCTTAACCTTGTGGTTAAGGCACGTCTAGGTTTGAAAGGTTTTCAAGGTTCAAAAGCCTTGAAGTCCTTGTTTCTGAATTTGGTTATTATTTGTGTACTAACCCTTAGCCTTAAGCCTTGAGTTCTTTCAAGCTTGTTGACACCAAGCCTAAGAAGGATTCTAAGCCTTTGGTTGAGTTTGTTTGTTGCTTGTGTTGAAGAAATATCATAATCAAAGCCTTGTTCTGCTTTGAACATCAGCAGGCTTTGATCATCCTTGTTGAAGTACCTTGGTCTTGTTCTAGTTGTTGAACAAGGTCCAAGGAGCAATGCTGGCCTTCCTAGGATGTTGTGGAAGGCAGGTATAAGCTCTTGTTAAGATTCCCCTAAAAATTTCATGTTTATGACTGTTTTGGATTTTGTGCTTTGATTTTGAGTATTTGTGTTTGAGCTGGTGATTTATGTGTTTGATTGTGTTAGTTGCTGCCTAGTAAGTGATTTTGATCATTAAAATCAGTAGGTTATTAGAAGTAATCACAAGTTTCTTTGATAAGTGACTGATTAAGGAGTGTTTGGGATTACTGCATAAGTTGGATTTGTGGTTTGCTAAGTGCTTGTGTGTTGTTAGCAAGTATTGGTATCTGTTGTTTGGGTGCTTATGTTCATCTGTTTGCAGGTTTTGTGGGTTTGATCACATAGATTCTTGTTTTGGCTATAAAATCTTCATAACTTGGTAAAATTGGCTAGGATTTTGAGGACACCTAGATCTAGGCTTAGGCTAGGGCTAACAAGTGCTAAATCATAGTTAATCACACCAGGGTGGAAGGATTTGAGGCTTGAAATTGGATCAAGTGTCAAGTATATCAGCAAACTTGTTTTCTGCATATGTTCATTGTTCATCAGAAACATTTTGTGCTTTGATCTTGCTATTTACTTTGATCCAGTGTTTGATTCTTGTTGCTTTGTGTTTATTGTTAGTTTATATAGCTTGTGTATGCATCTAGTTAAGTTTGGTTGGCTTATTTTGCTTAAATTTGCTTATTAAGTGCTTAACTGCTTATTTGCATATCTAGAGCTTATCTGGTAACTGTTTGGCTTATTGTGGCTTATTGTGTGAACCATTTTGTGATTTTATTGTTGCTATTGACTCCTTGTGATTCACTGATCACAAGGGTGCCTTTGTTTCCAATTGAATCAAACCAGAACTCTCATAAAAGCTTGGTCAAATAGTCAAAGCAGTGGGAACTCCTTTCCCCTGCTAGTTACCACTACTAGTGTAAATTTGGTGTCAGCTTATTAAAAAGCTATAATAGCTTATTCCAACCTGCAACAACTTTGTTTTTGTAATAGGTGCTCATATTTTGACCCATTTGTTCATACTAGAGCATTTGGGTGGTTGACTTTTAGGTTTGACTAGAGAACCAACTCCTTTGACTTTTACATAAGTTCATTTGTGCTTATTCTGGCTTATTGGTTGTGCTTATTGGATTTTTGTTGATTGATATTGCTTATTGAGTCCATTTGAAAGCTTTTGCAAGTTGAATCAAGTCCTGAGGTGCATTATTTCTCAAAAACGACTATTTTGTCGTTTTGTAGATTTTTGCTTTTCTATTTTCTGTCTTGTTGAGTGAGCTTTTTGGAAATTTCTTTTGACATATCTCTTAAGCATCCTAAAAGAGGGTTGTGTGTCCAATTAGAGCTTATGGCATTAGCATATGGCTTAATGGGCTGAAAAGCCCAATAAGAATAAGCTTTGTGTTCAATAAGCTATGATAAGCTCACATTCAGCTTTTGGGCCTTTAGAGTTTTGTTCTTAGAATTGAATTTTAAGTCAGATAGGGCTTTTCCAAGTCAATTGGGCTAAGTTTGACTTTTTGGGCCCAAAAGCCCATTTAGATTGACTGTTTTTGGATTTGGCCCATTTGAGGGCCCATTAGGGGTATTTTGGTAATTTCACTTTGATTTTCTAATTATTTAGGTTAAAATAAACTAGTTTGCAAGTTTTTAGAATTTTTTATAATTTTTGGATTTTTAACATTATTTTATTATTATTTTATTATTATTTTTAAAATTTCACATTTTCCAACTTTTTACATTTTTCTTAGGTTAATTACATTAAAATAGGAATTTAGCAACTTTTGGAATAATTTTATCTCTTTTAGATTAATTTTTATAATTATATTAAGTTTTAATAGTTTTTAAATAATTTTAAATAGTTTTTATTAGTTTTAAAATTTCTAAAAATAATTTTCAATCTTTTTAGGTCATTTTAGAGTTTTACCAATTGAAAAATCTTTATTTGGGCTTTTTGATAATTTATTTGATTTTTAGGGCTTTAATTAGCATTTAAAAATTGAATATTTAATTATTTAAAAGGTTTGAAAAAGTTTTGATCATTGGTAAACTCTTAGTTTATTATTTTTGATTTTTGGTGAATTTTTTGTAATTTTTAGAATTTATTTTTATTTTTGTGATTTTTAAGGTTCTACGTTTTAACTTTCTAGTAGTGATTTTTTGTTAATTTTTATTTTATCGTCTTCGTCATTTTCTTTTCTCATCCTCTTCTAAACCAATCATTAATCACAAACATTTAACAAATTTCTCACACACATATACCTCCTTGGGAAACGAACTTGGAATCCATAAGGGTCATTAGTGTTGATTTTCCTAAATCATCACTCGATACTTACCGCTTTTACGCCTTTTTCCTAAAAGGTCGTATTTTACCACAATCACTTTGGCGCCGCTGCCGGGGAGGTGTGTCGTGATTAATTTGCATTGTTGTTTTTAATATTAACCAAATAGTATTTGTATTAGTAGAACTCTACTAATACGTATTATCGGTTTTCTTGGTTTTTCTTGTACAAATATTATTACTATATTGTATTAAGTATCACAATCAATAAACAATATCTCCAAAAGTGTGAAAACACAACCTTAATTAGGATTTCATCACTCAATTATTGTATTCGAATCTCAAACAAAAAGTAAAAGGCAAAAATAGATAAATACTTTCGTGAAGCTCGATTTTGAAAGATACAAACTATAAGGTGGGTATAAGGCGGGTATTATAAAATATACCCTAAGGAAAAAGGCTCTTAAGTGCTTCGCGCCGCCTCGTTTCCCCGCTTGCTTGTGAGTATTTTGAGATTGAAGGCTAATCGAGGGTTTTGCCGCCCAAAGTATTATTACGTATACTATATTTGCTTGGTTTCTTTGTGATTAAACCCTCTTGAACAATTTGGTTTTCACCAAAGTTCTAAAGTCATTCGAAGGCGTTCACTCCACGTGATCGTTTTCATTCCTTTGAGGCTTCTTTAATCAAGAGTTTGATTCGAGGAGAGATTTTGTAGATTGTTGTCTACAAAGATACACCAAAATCCAAAAAATTAAATATCATCAAAAACACAAAAAAATTGAAAATTCACAAAACACCCAAAAAGAATCTTCTTTGCTCACCTCCCATTCTTCGTGAAGTTTATGATCACTCGTAATCAAGCAAAACGATCTCGTAAACGACTTCAAAAACAAGCCAATCAAGAGACGTTGATTGTTGAAGAACCTCCAATTGTTGAACCTATTGTAGAACAAGAAGTCGTCATGGCTAATCGTACTATGATGGAGTTGCTACAAGCACCCACCGAGGGTTTTGGAGAGGCTATTGTGATTCCCGCCATCCTTGCGGAGAATTTCGAAATTAAGACGGGTTTAATGTCGATGTTGCAAGCAAATAAATTTAGAGGTCATGAGAAAGACAACCCGCATTACCACATTAGGAATTTTAACCGTCTCACCGCCACTAGCAAGTTTAAGGATGTTCCACATGACGCCATTAAGATGATGTTGTTTCCATACTCGTTGGATGGACCCGCAAAAATTTGGCTCGAGAAAGAACCGCCAAATTCGATTTTGACATGGGCCGATCTCGTTTCTAAGTTTGTGAACAAGTTTTTTCCACCATCGAAAACAACACACTTGAAAAATGAGATTTCACGATTTGTGCAAAGAAATAATGAAAGTTTTTCAATGGCATGGGAACGCTTTAAAGAGATGTTACATGAATGTCCACACCATGATTTTACGGAATTGCATCAAGTGGATACTTTTTATAATGGGCTTAATGATCATGAACGAGATTATTTGAATGCCGCCGCGGGTGGTAAATTTTTTGTGCAAGACGACAAATGAGGCTTTACAAATCATTGAAAATAGATCTAAGGTTTATAACCCTCGTAACACACCGAGTGTTGCCAATATGGGTTCGTCATCTTCGTCACAATCGTCTCGTAGCATTAATGCCTTACATGATTTGCTAATCTAATGTCCCATTGGAAGGCTCAAGAAGCTTCCAATTCCGCTTAGGTTAAAGCGGTTGCTAAGAGTTGTTTATCTTGTGGGGGAGCTCATGATCTTTCCGAGTGCATTACCGCGGATGGTAACACTTCGAATGCTTATGTAGCAACGGGAACTTACAACCAAAACGGTCAAGGTTCCCGCCCAAATCAAGCTCCACCAAACCAAAATGTTAACAATTATCGAAACAACAACCAAGGTAATTACCAAGGCAACACACGCAATTACAACAAAGGGAATTATCAAAGTGGGAATGGACAAATTTCTAATCAAAACCAAAACCGTGATTTTCAAAACACTACACAAGGTTTTCAAAATGCTCACACTAAAAATTTGCAAGGAGAATTTTTGGATTATGCAAAAGCAAATGATGCTAAATTTGATAACATGCAACATGAGATGATTAGCTTAAGGTCCGAGTTGAAAAACGAGCTAAAAAATGAACTTGCTAATGAACTAAAAACTCATGCAAACAAAATGGAAGGAAATGTCCAACGTCTTCAACAAAATCAACAAAAGATAGAATTAGGACAACATGAGATTAAGCAAGAATTATTAAAAGCGGATGCTAGGCAATCAAAATTTGAGGACCGAATGGCTAAGATGTTTGAAGCAATCATGTGTAAACCCTCTTCCTCGGGTGGTCTTCCTAGTGATACCATTAACAACCCGAGGGGAGAAATGAAGGTTATTACTACACGTAGTGGTAAAACTTTCAAAGAACCAATCTCTCGTCCAAGTACTTCTACGGAGAAGGAAATCGAGAAAGAACCCGAGGTGATGGTCGAAAAGGAGCACATTACAATCCCGAGAAGTACCGCTCATACCACACCTACGGTTGAACCAATACCAATTGTGGAACCCGAGTTTCCAAGGCCGTTGCCTAATGTCCAAACCACACCACCTTTACCCTACCCTTCGAGACGAAACAAAGAGAAAATGCAAGAACGTAACAAACAACAAATCGAGCTTTTTATAAAAATGTTTCAACAAGTGCATTTTGATGTAAGTTTAGCCGACGCGTTGTTATATATGCCTCGTTTCTCTTCCACTTTTAAAAGTATGATGAGCGATAAGGAAAAGCTTTCAAAGCTCGCTAATTGTTCTTCGGTTTATCTTAACCGCATACCAGAAAAAGTTGGTGATCCCAGAAAATTTCTCATTCCTTGTGACATACAAGATATGAAAGAATGCCTCGCCTTGGCCGATCTTGGTGCGAGCATTAATTTGATGCCATTTTCCATTTGGAAATCGCTTTCGCTTCCGGCTCTCATTCCTTCGAACATGTCCATCGAGATGGCCGATCATTCTACGATTATGGCATGTGGAGTAGCAGAAGATGTTTTCGTGAAAGTGGGGGAAGTTCTACTATCCCGTTGATTTTATAGTAGTTGACATCCCCGCGGATCCTCAAGTTCCTCTAATTCTAGGTCGTTCATTTTTAGACACTTCGAGATCGCTTATCGATGTTCATGCGAGAACTATCACTTTGAGATTCAACGAAGAGGAACTTGTTATAAACGCTACTCAAAACTCGAAACCTTCTCATGTTTATGCAATCGCTACCATCAATCACATTGACATCGTTGATGTGGTTTGCGATGAGTTTTCACAAGAAGTGTTAGGTTTTTCCGATAGCTCGTCAAGTGGCAATCCCACTATTTTGGATCCGATTCTTGCTAATTCCACACCAAATCTCACTCCATTCCAAGGAGGCGATCTCACTTCAAATGAAATTGACAATGAAGATGAGGTGTTGATTAGTGATGATACTTCTATTCCACCATTTCTTTCGCCGATGGAAGTTATGAGTGTTGAACCAAAATCTTCAATCGAGGAACCACCTATCCTTGAATTGAAAGATCTTCCTTCTCACCTTGAATACGCATTCTTAGAAGGTGATGACAAGTTGCCGGTTATTATTGCAAAAGGTCTTGCTAATAATGAAAAAACCGAGCTCTTGAAAGTTCTTAAGACTCACAAAGGGGCAATTGCGTGGAAAATATCCGACATTAAGGGTATTGACCCAAAATTTTGTACTCACAAGATTTTAATGGAGGAGGACTACAAACCCGCAATTCAAAGTCAAAGAAGGGTGAATCCCAAAATTCACGATGTCATTAAAAAGGAGGTTCTTAAACTCCTTGACGCGGGAATGATTTATCCTATATCCGATAGCCCATGGGTGAGCCCAATCCATTGTGTCCCTAAAAAGGGAGGAATGACCGTTGTGCCTAATGAAAACAACGAGTTAATTCCCACTCGTGTTGTGACCGGTTGGAGGGTGTGTATTGACTACCGAAAGTTAAATGACGCCACTCGTAAAGACCACTTTCCTTTGCCCTTCATGGATCAAATGTTGGAGCGACTTACGGGAAACGAATTCTATTGCTTTTTAGATGGTTTTTCCGGTTACTTTCAAATCCCTATCGACCCTCGTGATCAAGAGAAGACTACGTTCACGTGTCCTTATGGAACGTTCGCTTATCGTAGGATGCCTTTCGGACTTTGTAATGCACCCGGTACGTTTCAACGGTGTATGATGGCAATTTTTCACGATATGATCGAGAAGTTGATGGAAGTGTTTATGGATGACTTCTCGGTGTTTGGTAATTCGTTCACGTCATGTTTATCTAATCTCGAACAAATGTTGAAACGTTGTGAAGAAACCAATCTTGTGCTTAATTGGGAAAAATGTCATTTTATGTGTAAACAAGGAATCGTCTTAGGACATAAGGTGTCGAAGGCGGGGATTGAGGTCGATAAAGCTAAGGTAGACGTCATCGCCAAGTTACCTCATCCCAAAACCGTTAAGGGAGTTAGGAGTTTCCTAGGCCACGCGGGCTTTTATCGTCGTTTCATCAAGGACTTTTCAAAAATCTCTCGTCCTATGACACACCTTCTCGAGAAGGATGCTCCTTTTAACTTCAATGAGGATTGTGTTAAGGCTTTCGAAACCCTCAAAAGGAAACTTACCGAAGCTCCCATTCTTGTTGCTCCTAATTGGGAATTACCCTTTGAAATCATGTGCGATGCAAGTGATTATGCTATAGGGGCCGTCTTAGGGCAACGTTATGACAAACATTTTCGTCCTATCCACTATGCTAGTAAGACGATGACCGAGGCTCAATTAAAGTACACCACAACGGAAAAGGAATTCCTTGCCGTGGTCTATGCTTTTGAGAAATTCCGACCTTATCTCGTCTTGACTAAAAGCATCGTGAATACCGATCATTCGGCTATCAAGTATCTCTTAGCTAAGCAAGATGCTAAGCCGAGATTGCTTCGTTGGATGCTCCTCCTCCAAGAATTTGATGTCACCGTGCTTGACAAAAAAGGAGCCGAGAATCTAGCGGCCGATCATCTCTCTCGTCTAGAAGATCCTCACAAAGATGTTTTCGAGAACAAGGAAATTACCGAAACATTTCCTCTTGAGACTCTCGGTGTAGTGAATTCTAAAGACACCACCTCATGGTTTACCGACATTGCAAATTACCATGCGGGCAATTTCATAATCAAGGGTATGACGACACAACAAAAACGAAAATTCTTTCGTGACGTCAAGTTCTATTTTTGGGACGACCCTTATCTCTTTCGAATTTGTGCGGATCAACTCGTTCGACGTTGTGTTTTTGGTACCGAAGCTTCTAATATCCTTAGAGCTTGTCACGAGGGACCCACGGGTGGTCACCACGGTGCTAATCTCACGGCTAAGAAAGTATTCGATGCCGGTTTATTTTGGCCTTCTATCTATCGTGATGCACACGCACTTGTGAAGTCGTGTGATTCGTGCCAACGTCAAGGAAAATCGTCTCAACGTGATGAAATGCCGCAAAACATAATTCAAGTATGTGAGATTTCGACATATGGGGAATAGACTTTATGGGGCCGTTCCCATCGTCTCATGGCAACAAATATATCCTCGTCGCGGTGGACTACCTTTCTAAGTGGGTGGAAGCTAAGGCTTTACCTACTAATGATGCTCGTGTGGTAGTGAAGTTTTTGAAGCAACTATTCTCTCGGTTCGGAACCCCTCGTGCTATTATAAGCGATCGTGGAACCCATTTTTGTAATGACCAATTCGAAAAGGTTCTAAAGAAATATGGAGTTACTTATCGTCTTTCTACGGCTTATCACCCGCAAACAAGTGGGCAAGTCGAGGTTTCGAACCGAGCTTTGAAGAGGATTTTAGAGAGGTCAATTGGAGAAAACCGTGCTTCATGGTCCGACAAACTTGATGACGCTTTATGGGCCTTTAGGACCGCTTATAAGACACCTATTGGTTGCACTCCTTATAAGTTAGTCTATGGGAATAATTGTCATTTTCCCATTGAGTTGGAGCATAAGGCATATTGGGCCCTTAAGCATGCAAATTTTGACTTGAAGACCGCGGGAGATCACCGGAAAATACAATTGAATGAATTGGATGAATTAAGAGATAATGCTTATGAAAATTCATTAATTTTTAAAGAAAATACTAAAAAGTTTCATGATTCAAAGATTAAAAACCGGGTTTTTAACGTTGGTGATCAAGTGTTACTTTTTAACTCTCGTCTTAAGATATTTTCCGGGAAATTGAAATCTCGTTGGTCGGGTCCGTTCACCATTACACAAGTGTTTCCATATGGGACCATTGAGCTAGCTCAAGATGATGGTCCTAATTTCAAAGTGAATGGACATAGGCTTAAGCACTACTTTGGTGGGGAAATTCCTTCAATGGTTGCCCTCGACCAAGTCACCTTCCCCAATGATAATTAGCATTGAGGGGATCGAGTCGAGCTCATGACTCGGTAATCAAAAACGAGGTGCCTCGTGGGGGAGATCCCATGCTTATATTTTATACTCACTATTCACTAATAAGGGGACTTGTACCCTTTCAACTCGTTGTCTCGTGGTTGTTTGTGATTGTGTTATCTAGATCATCATCATCGTCTACGATTGAAGACTCTTGTGTTCGTTTACATGAGCCTCCATCGTTCGTTGAAGAAGTTTTTCACGAATCCATGACATATTCTTTGTTGTTCTAACAATTATCTTTTAAGCATACTTAATAAACGGCTTTAGATATATTGTTGATCACCCTTTCCATGCTAGATCCTAAGCATTCGACTCTTCGTCTCTAGTATGGGGGTGCTCCACCTTTAGACTCGAAACATTGAGGACAATGTTTACTTTTAGTATGGGGGGTGAACAGGTACTTGCTTTGCTACGCCCTCACG
This sequence comes from Glebionis coronaria, assembly GCA_025667525.1. Taxonomy (NCBI): domain Eukaryota; kingdom Viridiplantae; phylum Streptophyta; class Magnoliopsida; order Asterales; family Asteraceae; genus Glebionis; species Glebionis coronaria. Next base: position 387,675 of record JANFOE010000470.1, on the reverse strand, counting down.
CTTTCCAATTTTCAATATTTTGTTTTGCTAATAAGGCTAAAAATGGCCAAATTTTAAAATTTTTCTTAAGTTTTCATAAGTGTTTTTAAGACACGAATGTATATTTTCCGTTGGGTAGAATAAGAGTTAATTTTTGACTTGATGGGCATTTGGAGCCATTTACATTCCTTAACCCGCTCAATTCAAGTTTTGCTAGACTTTTATATAGGGAGCTTTAAAACACGAAAGTCTTAATTCATACGGGTTAAGAACAAGAACTTTTCGCAAGTTCCTATAATTGATTCTAGAAAGTCACTTATCAAGGGAACTTTAAAATGCATTCTCTTAACTTGAAAAAGTCCAAGAAAGTGCAAGATCCTATAGGTGGCTTGAAAACCCAAAACTTTGATTTGATATAGTCTTAATGAAAGCTAATCCAAATTTGGCTTAATTTTGACTTGCATGGCTAAGTATTCACGAGTCTCTTTAATTAGAGGTCTTTATATAGTGAAGAACGAGAAATGATAGAGTTAGACAAGTGATCATGCTAAACGTAGAACATGAAAGTGTTCTTTCAAAAACTCATATGTTTTTAATTGTGGCTTTTTCTTCCCATAAGATCAATGCATTAGGAATAAATCATATTTGCAATAAATAAGGTCGTACGATTTGAAAGGTTACTTAGCCTCTAGCGCAAGATCGTTTAAAAGTTGCTCGGGGATGAATAGAGTTTATAGCCAAGGCATAACTTATTGAAGCGGGACGCGAAGATTGGCGATCATCCAAAAAGGCCCTAACAAGGCATGAGGAGCTCTATTTTTACTAAAGATCCAAAGATGATGTGAAGTATCATTATTTCTAAATCAATATGAAGGATCGAGACACACGACGAAAAGCAATTACTCCCCTAAAGATCATGGAGAAAGTCTATCCAAAAAGACCCTAACAAGGTATGAGGATAAATATATCCAAGTCCGAAAAGGAGGCGGATCGTTGTATATCAAAATCCAAAGTAAAGATTGAAGAAAAATGATGAAGTCGTGGTCCAATATGAAGAATCTCTCAAAAACGTCAAGTGAAGAAATTCCAAATATATGAAGAGAAGACCATAATTTCAAGAACGTCTTCCCAAGATTTGAAGTATGAAGTACATGCCAAATATCGGTCCGAGAAAGGTCTCAAATCGTGAAACGAGTTATGCCAAGATATGAACTTAAGGAGATACACGAGAAGCCGTTTTAAAAGATTTTGTCCTTCGGCTAACTATTGATCAAATCGTGCTACTTTGCTTTCGGACTAATAACTACTCAAATAAGTCAATATGAATCACTTGTGATCCATGACAAATAGATAAAAAATGCTAGTAACCCATTTCCTTTTATAATAACTAGGATTGCGGGGAGAAAAAGTATTACACAATTTGGACGTATGAGTAGTGTTAGCATTGTGACTTGCACCAACAATGATCTTGTTTTTGCACTTAGCATGGAATGTATGACAATCAAAGATGACGAAGTTTACGCTAAGGGACATTTACTTGTCTCTATTCTTTGACCCTAAAAGTCACTTTTTGTGATGAAAATCATATGTTATGTCTTTACACATCTTCATCGTATGTTGCAAGTCTTTTACTCTTCAATAAAGGATTAATAAAATTGAACTTTGGTGATGCTTAGATACTTTATTCTAGCATTGCGTGAGGGCACGACAATGGCTTAGTATGGGGGACTGATGAGATGGCATTTATACATGATCTCATCGTTCTTTTCGGGCTTTAAATGCATAAAAATGTCATAAAATACCATATATATGCTTGTGTTTGTTTACTTGTGTATTTTTAGGTATGGATATCGTGAAAAAGACAAAAGATCACAAGTTACAAGGAAAAACGGACACGAGAAACGAATCCGTACAAAGAACCGGGCCCTAATCATGGAATTCTCAACAAATACCCTTGAAGACTTGAAGACAAAGAAGATTGATCCTCATTCATTGAAGAAATGACACTTAAAACCCTTGTATATTCATAATTACAAGTTTGGTCCCTTAAGTTTGTCAAAATTACACAAAAGGTCCCTCAACTTTGAAGAAATGGCAAGATTAGTCCCTCAAATATTTCAAATTGTCAAATATGGTCCCTCATCAAGCCAAAGATACATTGAAGACCTTTGAAGATCAAAAATGTCCAAGATCAGTCCTTCAAATATGCAAAAGTTCCAAAATTAACCCTTGATACACTTTTGGAAAGTTTTGTGCATAAAATGACAAGTTGTGAAAAGTTGATACAAAGGATTTGGACGTTGATGGGTTTTTAAACACAAAAGACAAGAGAAAGAAAGAATAAGGGCTGAAGTTGTGCTATTAAAACATTCAAACGCCCAAAAATGCGCCAAACACATAACACTCCCCCAATTTCGGATCAAACAACTTACTATTCACATTCATCCACCCAGTTTTACCTTAACTTAAAAAAAGGGGTAAATCAAAATTACCCATACCCACGTGTGATTCACACATGCAGAATCCCATCCCACACATAAAACCCTCACTCCCACTACTCCCTGGACCCCACACTCAACATTCTCAAACAATGAAAACACAACTTAGCCTCCAAGCAAAATGACGTGGCCAAATCAACAGCCAAGGATCATTGCTTCATAACAAAGCTGAAATGAACGTCCAAGATGCATTTAAACAGCTCACACCAAGGATTCGTCTAGAAGAACCAAGGGTATTTTAGGGAATTCAGTTCTAGGGTTTGTGAATAGTGTTTAGCCAGGCATTTGCCTATAAAAGGAGACCTCAACATGTGAGAGTCCCTTTGTTCCAGTTTTAGGCTATCAATCTTTGTAATTCCTTTTTAAGTTAAATAAAATTTGAATTTCTGAATTTTGAAATCTCTTTTTGATTTAGTTAAAAGTTTGGTGTTTGAGTAGCCTAATTCTGAGTTCCATTTGATTGTTTAGACCTTCCTTAACCTTGTGGTTAAGGCACGTCTAGGTTTGAAAGGTTTTCAAGGTTCAAAAGCCTTGAAGTCCTTGTTTCTGAATTTGGTTATTATTTGTGTAGTAACCCTTAGCCTTAAGCCTTGAGTTCTTTCAAGCTTGTTGACACCAAGCCTGAGAAGGATTCTAAGCCTTTGGTTGAGTTTGTTTGTTGCTTGTGTTGAAGAAATATCATAATCAAAGCCTTTTTCTGCTTTGAACATCAGCAGGCTTTGATCATCCTTGTTGAAGTAACTTGGTCTTGTTCTAGTTGTTGAACAAGGTCCAAGGAGCATTGCTGGCCTTCCTAGGATGTTGTGGAAGGCAGGTATAAGCTCTTGTTAAGATTCCCCTAAAAATTTCATGTTTATGACTGTTTTGGATTTTGTGCTTTGATTTTGAGTATTTGTGTTTGAGCTGGTGATTTATGTGTTTGATTGTGTTAGTTGCTGCCTAGTAAGTGATTTTGATCATTAAAATCAGTAGGTTATTAGAAGTAATCACAAGTTTCTTTGATAAGTGACTGATTAAGGAGTGTTTGGGATTACTGCATAAGTTGGATTTGTGGTTTGCTAAGTGCTTGTGTGTTGTTAGCAAGTATTGGTATCTGTTGTTTGGGTGCTTATGTTCATCTGTTTGCAGGTTTTGTGGGTTTGATCACATAGATTCTTGTTTTGGCTATAAAATCTTCATAACTTGGTAAAATTGGCTAGGATTTTGAGGACACCTAGATCTAGGCTTAGGCTAGGGCTAACAAGTGCTAAATCATAGTTAATCACACCAGGGTGGAAGGATTTGAGGCTTGAAATTGGATCAAGTGTCAAGTATATCAGCAAACTTGTTTTCTGCATATGTTCATTGTTCATCAAAAAAATTTTGTGCTTTGATCTTGCTATTTACTTTGATCCAGTGTTTGATTCTTGTTGCTTTGTGTTTATTGTTAGTTTATATAGCTTGTGTATACATCTAGTTAAGTTTGGTTGGCTTATTTTGCTTAAATCTGCTTATTAAGTGCTTAACTGCTTATTTGCATATCTGGAGCTTATCTGGTAACTGTTTGGCTTATTGTGGCTTATTGTGTGAACCATTTTGTGATTTTATTGTTGCTATTGACTCCTTGTGATTCACTGATCACAAGGGTGCCTTTGTTTCCAATTGAATCAAACCAGAACTCTCATAAAAGCTTGGTCAAATAGTCAAAGCAGTGGGAACTCCTTTCCCCTGCTAGTTACCACTGCTAGTGTAAATTTGGTGTCAGCTTATTAATAAGCTATAATAGCTTATTCCAACCTGCAACAACTTTGTTTTTGTAATAGGTGCTCATATTTTGACCCATTTGTTCATACTGGAGCATTTGGGTGGTTGACTTTTAGGTTTAACTAGAGAACCAACTCCTTTGACTTTTACATAAGTTCATTTGTGCTTATTCTAGCTTATTGGTTGTGCTTATTGGATTTTTGTTGATTGATATTGCTTATTGAGTCCATTTGAAAGCTTTTGCAAGTTGAATCAAGTCCTGAGGTGCATTATTTCTCAAAAACGACTATTTTGTCGTTTTGTGGATTTTTGCTTTTCTATTTTCTGGCTTATTGAGTGAGCTTTTTGGAAATTTCTTTTGACAGATCTCTTAAGCATCCTAAAAGAGGGTTGTGTGTCCAATTAGAGCTTATGGCATTAGCTTATGGCTTAATGGGCTGAAAAGCCCAATAAGAATAAGCTTTGTGTTCAATAAGCTGTGATAAGCTCACATTCAGCTTTTGGGCCTTTAGAGTTTTGTTCTTAGAATTGAATTTTAAGTCAGATAGGGCTTTTCCAAGTCAATTGGGCCAAGTTTGACTTTTTGGGCCCAAAAGCCCATTTAGGTTGACTGTTTTTGGATTTGGCCCATTTCAGGGCCCATTAGGGGTATTTTGGTAATTTCACTTTGACTTTCTGATTATTTAGGTTAAAATAAACTAGTTTGCAAGGTTTTAGAATTTTTTATAATTTTTGGATTTTTAACATTATTTTATTATTATTTTATTATTATTTTTAAAATTTCACATTTTCCAACTTTTTACATTTTTCTTAGGTTAATTACATTAAAATAGGAATTTAGCAACTTTTGGAATAATTTTATCTCTTTTAGATTAATTTTTATAATTATTTTAAGTTTTAATAATTTTTAAATCATTTTAAATAGTTTTTATTAGTTTTAAAATTTCTAAAAATAGTTTTTAATCTTTTTAGGTCATTTTAGAGTTTTACCAATTGAAAAATCTTTATTTAGGCTTTTTGATAATTTATTTGATTTTTAGGGCTTTAATTAGCATTTAAAAATTGAATATTTAATTATTTAAAAGGTTTGAAAAAGTTTTGATCATTGGTAAACTCTTAGTTTATTATTTTTGATTTTTGGTGAATTTTTGGTAATTTTTAGAATTTATTTTTATTTTTGTGATTTTTAAGGTTCTACGTTTTAACTTTCTAGTAGTGATTTTTTGTTAATTTTTATTTTATCATCTTCGTCATTTTCTTTTCTCATCCCCTTCTAAACCAATCATTAATCACAAACATTTAACAAATTTCTCACACACATATACCTCCTTGGGAAACGAACTTGGAATCCATAAGGGTCATTAGTGTTGATTTTCCTAAATCATCACTCGATACTTACCGCTTTTACGCCTTTTTCCTAAAAGGTCGTATTTTACCACAATCCCGCAGCAGAATTTTCTTTGTTGACTTCCCTCAACACCTTGTTATCCAAGAACAAGAGTAAGGCACTGTGTGCTTTTTATAGACTTCTGTCTTCAACGCCTTAGTCTTCTGAGCGTCCGTCATGGTATCCGGGAATTGATCTAACGCAGCCTCCCAACCATGTTGAATTAATAGACACCACATATTCACACGCCACAACCCAAAGTCATTAGACCCGTCAAATTTTTTTACGTCAAACTTCGCTATCGACGCCATATTCTTTCCCCTTGTTGCGTAAAAATACCTTCTTGCAAATCGATTTAATTAGAATAACCCTGAACCTCGATTTCGAACAAGCAACCCCGACCGTAAACTTGAAAACCCAAGCAAACCACGGTCAAACTTGAACCACAAGAAACCCGCAACAAGAACCTTCGATTTAATCGACCTTTTAAAAACCCCTAAAAAAACGATACCCGAAGTCGGTTTATATAAATACAAACCGAAAAACTATTTGAAAAAAAACAATATAATAACTAATTTCTTTTGTAATAAAAGAGATTAGTATTAATAATAAACTGCTTTTGATTTTGTCAACTTGTACCACCCACGTGATATAAACACTTCTTTAGTTTATTAGAAACCAACCCAACCAATCACGCAGGTTTACTTCGTCTTCTCTGTAGGCTCAAAACCTGCAACTCAAGAAAACTTAATTCGACGAAAATCGAAACCCTTTTCTTCACGATCCTTTTTGATCTAGCACCGATCTCCAAAGACCACGACTAAACGTAAGCGCTCTGATACCACTTGTTGGAATCGACACCAACAACCTGAAGATCGACTTGCGGAAACCTAGAACACTGTAAAGAAGACTCGCAGAGTTGCAACAAACGAACCCAGACTAATGACAACTACAAAGGTAACAATCGATTTATCTTTTAATAATAATGATCGTTACAAGAAAGAATAGAAGATCGGTGTGATTTGAGCATCACCCCTCACCTCTTTTTATAGGGTGAGGGGGTCGGTTCCCTAGTCTTCACCGACTAGGGATTGGGCTTGGATCCACCCAACTCAAATACAACATACCTTAAACAAAGTTTACATAGGAAAATGGCTTATACTAATCTTAACTAGACTTAGGAACTAATACTAACAAAAAAGTATCATGGTTGATGGCATTTTTGTTTTCAATTTGTCATTGTATCTGTTTTTGTTTTCATAGGAGCTAGTGTGAAAGATAATACATGTCTTTTTTGTTTTCGTAGTAATCACTAAATTTTTTTGTAAAGCTTCGATAGATGGAGCGAAATAATTTTTTGTTGGTGAAAACATTAATATTTGTTTTAGAAAAAATTTCATGTTTGGTCCCTATCGTTTACACCAAACATCAAGTTTGGTCCCTATCTCAAATTAAGTCCACAGATCGTCTCTATCGTTTACACTTTGGATCGAAAATGGTCCCTATCTTTGATGGGAGTTAGTTTTGCTCGTTAAGTGGTATGAGGGGAGGGGTAATTTGGTCATTTACTCTTTTTTTCTTTTAATCTTTTTCTCTCACATATCTCTCTTTGTCACTTTGTTTCTTTATCACAAAAACCCAGATCTATTATCACCATTAGATCTTGCCTACAATCATTCAAGATCCGGCCGCCGCCACCATCCACCTCCGTCCTCCTCCACCATCCACAACTGACGTCCATAATCGCCAGCCTAACACGCACCTAACAACCACCAACCACAACAAATAAACTCATTACTTTCTTATCCTTCATTTTGTGTTAACGAATCACAAATAAAAAATGTGATATTTCCATCATATATTTCACAAGAAACAGATCGAGATCTATTCTCACCAATAATATCCACATCTTAAAATTATCACGAATCCAAGATTCATAAAAAAAATCACTCACCCATCATCATCCGATTCAAAGGGTGACTGGATGAAAAGACCAATATCTAACGATGAAGTGACATGGTTGGCCATTCTACTCGTGAAGTTATCTGGGTGGCTTAACGAAATTCTTGGGTTGTGCCAAGTGGAAAACAGTCATGTTGGTCCTGCCACATGGTCCTACGTGGAGGTTTTTGGTGGTACTGGTGCTAATGATTGTGGACCGGAGGATACAATGAGGTTAGTATTGGGTGCTGTTTGTTCTTGGCTGATTACATTGGGCAGGGAGGTTATGAAATTCATGAGAGAACATGGAATGAGGGTCAATTTAAGGATGCTAGCTTCAAAGAAGGTAGTGACATTGATACTTCTAGTCATTGCATTCAGTGCACTCAAAAGAATGGTTAGCAACTTCAGTATCATGTGACGAGAGGTGTTTTAGTCTTGTTTTACTTAATGGTGAAGTAGCACCTTGTAGTGGTTCTTGGGTTGAACTCATGTTGTCTCAAATAGATATGTGGATATGTTCCTTGTGGCCACGGGAATGGATTCAGGAATTTGAAGTTCGATTCTCATTATAGAAGGTGGATGGATGTCGGTTATCAAGATTGTGGGTAGTTGACTTTTGTTGGATATTCTTAAGATGATATGGGTTAAGGATTAGTGAGATGTTGGTAGAGGTGTGATGTTCCTGATTTGTTATTGTTGGGTAGTGTTGCTGGGATATGGTGTTTGGTTTCTAAAAGAAACTGATGATTGTCAGTGGTAGTATAGTGGGTGATGGTTTCTGGGTTGGGTGAGTTGGTATTTTAAGGAGAGAGATAGACAGTGAGGGAGAGAGAATAAAAAGAGGTGGGTGGATACATAAATGCATGGAAAATAAGGAAAGGACCATAATACCCCTCCACTTATACCATTTAACGAGCATAACTAACTCCCATCCAAGATAGGGACCATTTTTTATCCAAAGTGTAAACGATAGGGATGATCTGCGGACTTAGTTTGAGATAGGGACTATACTTGATGTTTGGTGTAAATGATAGGGACCAAACATGAAATTTTTTCTTTGTTTTATTATTAAGTAGTAAAGCTCTAAATGAGTAATCACTAAAAATCTCTTGTAGAGCTTCAATAGATGGCGCCAAGTAAATTTTATGCTATTGTTGAGTAGATGGAGCGCTCTAAATGAGTAAACACTTAAAAATTTGTATTTCATTCTAGAAATAATTGTACATAGTGACAAGACTTAATTGCGATAATATGTATAATTAGATTTTGGTTACACAAAATGTACACTTAATCAAAATATAATAATAACTGTATGTAGCTATAAAATTATTTTGTTATACACGAGTACTCGTCAAAATTTAATAACCATGTTTTAGTTTACACTTATTATATTATAAAACTAGTTACCTATCACACACTAGGCGTGGGCTTCTCACCACTCGATGAAATCATAGTATTCCCATTATAGTCAACTTCTTTTGTGGAAATCGATGCTAAACATGCTCCCCTCTATGGTGAACCTGGATACGGATGGTATTGATACTGATTTGCTTCTATGTCTTATTTTTCATGAAGATGTAGAAACGGTTAATCACAATTTTTTTTTACATGTGAGATGGCTAAGGACTTGTGGGCTTTGTTGGCTAGATGGTGGGAGCTAGACATTTCTTTTTATGCGAACATCTCAGAGTGGTTGTTGTTATGGATTCTTTGTCTTTTGTTTTGTAACCGTGATTTCCGACTCATTGGCCGACTAATCCACGGAGTTTGAGCCCACCGCCACACAGACTCAAACCAGGTAAAGCCCTCCCTTTTCAAGAGGTTGGTGTGGCCACTTCAAAGTTGTTTGCACCTAGTGGGAATTGAACTTGAGACCTCACACACTTTGGAGTGATAACCACAAATCTTTTTGCCACTAGGCCACCCTTGTTCATATAAAGCAAGAGTGTATCTTGAAGGAGTGGGTGGGCTATTTTATGGTCGATATGGAGTTTCCACAACCGATTGGTATTTTTGAACTCCCCCCTTAAGAAGTCATAGCTTCGAGATAGTATTGTTTTTCAATCGTTTTTATGGATCTTGATAAGCATCAAAAAACCACCTAGATCGAGGGGTCGGGGATAACCAAAGAACATGATGAACATTGTTTGTTCTAGTGAGAGAAAGTTAGAGAGAGGTGAAGGAATGTGTATGTATTATTCCAAGTGAAACAATACAAATGAAAATAACATTAAACTTCCACACACCCATGGAGAGTCATGGGGGTATTTATAGGCCTACCAATACAAGACTATCTATCCTTTACATAATTAGTCCCTCCGTATACCAAATGGATATAAGTCTATTGCAACTCACGTGAAAGGCGCCAGCTTACCAAAAAGTAAGTCTAACAATCTCCCTCCAAGATGGTGACTCACGTGAGTTGGTTACAATGATTCCTACAAGCAAAAATAAAGAAAAATGATAAGCTTGAATTCCAGCATTCCTTGAGACAGTCTTCAGCGACCTTCATCTTCTTGAATACTCTAGCTCTATTTCTTCAGCTTTGTAGAATCTAGTTGAGTTTTACTTCCTCCCAACTAGAAGGCCTTTCATAAAACAAGCAGTAAAGACTGCTCCCTCCCAAACAAATCCTACAGAGGAAATCTGTGGGAGGTGATAACGTCATCAACATTTTCTCACAAATTAAAGCAATCCCAGTCTTGATTCTATGACAGATTACCGGAAGTACACACTCTATCCCGATCATGAAGTCAAACCGTAGGACCAGAGTCAATTAAGTCCCGGAAATGCACATTTCTCCTGACAGGACATTGATGATATAAAGTTTCCACATCAAAGTCAGTTAAGTCCCGAATGTAGTCAACTTATCCCTTTATGTAGAAACAGTAACACCAAAGTCAAGTTACCCCGCATGTACACATTTCTCCCTCCAGGATGATACCTATTAAGGGAATCATCCTTCATGTGTGTACGTGGTATGCCAACTGGAACCGCTTACTTAGCAACCAATACTATGTGAGAAGATGTCAACAAAATCTCTCTAAACAAAATTCTCTCAAGATAACCCCGAACTGAATCCCCTTATCAATTATGTTGGCTATTGATAGTGGACACTGATGAAGATAAGCCGATAATCCAAACTTGAAACTGAAGTAGAATTCCCCAAACATGAACTTAAGCTTGCCCTATAGTAGAATGAAGAACGGCATAGAAATATCATTGCTGAGAAATTTCTGAGTACCCAATACATTACTAACGAAGTATATAAGCACATCACCTCTTTAAGATATCTACGTCGACTATACGCGTGACATTGAGTACAACAATGTAGCTCCTTTAAGTGATATTTATCCATGCCGTCGGCCATCCTCCCCTTGACACTGGAAACCAGATACTTCAAGTCTTTATTCATAACCGTATATGTTCGAGCAAGTTATCTTATAAAGTCGTAAGTACTCCTTTAAAGATAAAATAAGAACTCCTCTGAAAAATTTCACTTCAACCTCAAATAAGTAGCATCAAATCATCTTCGTAATCACATAAACCGTAATAGCCGTTAGGAATTTAGGTGAATTTTTTATAAGGATCGTTTTAGTGTAATGTATCGTGTCTGTTGTGTTTGTGTTTGTGTTCGTGAAAAAAATATGTTATGATCGAAAACGGATACCCGGCCTTGAATGTCACTGTTTAAACGGCCCGCCAAAGTAATAAAATCCTGTCACACAAACATTTTGCCCGATAAATATTTTACCACTTGGTTCTTTTGAAATACCCGGCTCAATCCAATAACCCCGTAACTCAAATCCGACATGATTAATTTTCAATATTCGAATATACAAACGCTCGTCCCGAATTCGATTGCTAAAATTACTCGGCCCACTATATGACTTCGATTTAGTAGTGATCGGCCCGTCAGAACTAATCTTTTATATTCGTGTAACTCCACCTATACGTAGTGATTAAAACACGAATCCCACTCAATACATCTTGCACACTAAACGTATATATACTCAAGCTTCATCCCACGTGGTGATTAAGTATAGTGTGATTAAAACACGTAGTTTGTGCAAGACGTATAGATGTTAAGTAGGGATTCGATTAATGTACAACATATGTCCATTTACTCAGCCTAGGTCAAAGATAAGAGACTTAGATGTTGACCTAGGGATATAAAACAAACCGAGCTACCCAATATATCTCATAAAACCAAATCACACCAAACTCCCATCTTGTATTTTCTCGAAAGCTTCGCCCCCATCACAATACTCAGTCACCATCTTACCTTGTTAACTCCGTCACATTCATTACTCCCAAATCTCCATCTGCTCCCATATCCACACTCAAATTAGATCAAACATAGACCATTAAATCCCAATCACATCACACAAATCCACTTCTTCTAACCACTTTCAACAACAGAAAAATCAATCTCATCTAGGTCTCCCTTTAATCAAATAAAACTCTCCATCAATCAAATGAAACCGAGCCTAAACTCATCAAAATCTATCTAACCCAATCCAGACAACACACCGTGACAAATGATGAAGTATATGTGGCGTCTAGATCAAATTGATGGTCTCGGGTAAGTAAGATAGAAGATCACATGTCGGTTTTAATATATAAATGAATGAAACAGAGTTCGATGATGATTAGATAAAACGCAAAAAAAAAATATTTTAAAAGATTAACAAAAACGTTTTAAAAAATCTGAGATCCTTTGGTTTTTGATTGTATACGAATTTGTGATGAGAAGTTTACACGAAAAAATCTTTTTTAAAAGATTAGAAAAAACGTGTAAACTAAACTGAGATCTTGAAATTGAGTGTATACGAGTCTAGATGATGGGTTATAGGAGACGATGGGCTTAGTTAGCTCGAGTGGTTTTGAGGAGATAAAAGGTTGATTTTGGATTACTGGTTTTGTTAAAAAAAATGTTGTGTAAGGTATCAACTGATGGTTTTTTGAAAAACATGAGTCCAAATCTGATATGTTAATTTAACTGATATAGACTCACTATTTTGACTTTCTTGAGATAACCCATCGTATTGTTTTTCACAAAAACCAAACACCCATCGCAATGATGTGTCCCATCGTAATATGCATCAATTGAACAAGTCATCGCAACACAACAAGAACCCATCGCACTCAACATATCATGCCATCGCAGTCAAGTGAGAATCACCCATCGTAATGTCATCGTAACTACCCATCTTGACAAGCCATCGCAATATACGATCACAGTGGCCATCGCATGATACGATCACAACATTGCCATCGTAATATGCGAGCCATCGCAGTCGATGCAATCAAGGTAGCCATCGCTGTCAATGCGATCAAGGTAGCCATCGCAGCCAATGCGATCAAAGTAGCCATCGGAATGTATCTGAGTATCCCATCGTAACATGCCATCTTAAAGAGAACTTCATCGCACACACCCATCGGAACAGCCATCTCAAAATCCCATCGAAATATCCCATTCAAATATCCCATCGTAAAAGGTTTTTGACCAGCTTTGAAGATACCGAAAAAAATGGCTGGACCATATGATTTTGTCTTCTACCCAGAAAACAATACTGATCAAGTTAATGGAAAAAAGGACAAACACAAATATGCGAGTATACCCAAATTTAGACAAAAAGACTTTTATAATGAGACTATAATAATGGACAAGAAAATGATATAACTTTACCATACACCGATTTCAAGACATGGATAGAAAAAAAATAGGATATTTGAGACATGAATTGATAAAAGTAGAACATACCAAGACACAAATACTAACCATGACTCAAAATGGTACGAACCATGAACCCGATAACATCACGAAACTGAAATCAAAACGCAAACGCACACAGATACAAGACACCACCGGTTAGCTCTGATACCAATTGGTAAGCATAAAAAACCACCTAGATCGGGGGGTCAGGGATGATCAAAGAACATGAGAAACATTGTTTGTTCTAGTGACAGAAAGTTAGAGAGAGGTGTAGGAAGGTGTATGTATTATTCCAAGTGAAACAATACAAATGAAAATAACACTAAACTTCCACACCCCCATGGAGAGTCATGGGGGTATTTATAGGCCTACCAATACAAGACTATCTATCCTTTACAAAATTAGTCCCTGTGTATAGTAAATGGATATAAGACTATTCTAACTCACGTGAAAGGCGCCAGCTTACCAAAAAGTAAGTCTGACAGATCTCATGTGAAAATCCTAAATCTAAATTTAGCTGAGTAGGATAGTTGCAAAATCCTTTAGCTAATATAGCTTCCTTGTAATTGTTTCTAGCCCTTGCTAGTTTTGATACTTTCATAGCTAAAAAAATTACCTATCAAAGCTAAAATTACAATCCATTTATCAATCTAGACAATTGTCACACCCCACTATGGCAGAATATATGGGGCGGGACGTATGGATATCATCACAACAATAGCGTGTCTATAGAGTTAACTAAATGAAATAGAAATGTCATAAAAAGGTGACACAATGCCATGACAATATCTCAAACAATGCAGACGCCTAGGTAAGTAGGTAACACGCCTACCTCTTACCAAAGACATACAAATAAACAAACATCAAACATATAGGTGTCTAAAAAGTATCACGTATTCAAACATTAAATAAAAACTAAGAGGAAAGGGATTCCTCCTAATGCAGTCTTAGTAGCCTCTAAACTCTAGCCACTTCTAACCTCATCCTCCTTAACTACCTCACCTGAAAATGACACTAAAATCTGTCAACATAAAGTTGGTGAGAACATAGGTTTAAGTTATCTAGAACATCATAAGAAACCTTTACATCTGCTGCAAATAAGTTGAAGGAAAATAATTTATAGTAATGGACCATAATGTGATAATCATGTTTCATGCATCCACAACAAAACATAAACCAAGTACCGATCACATCTACAATTCACAAAGCACACTATAACAATCAAGAAGTATCCCGTCACACACACAAGAACACACACCACACTATCCGGATCTTTCCTATACCACCTGTGGAAGATGAACTATATCCCCGTCGAGATATCTTGCCTCCGAAGAGACGATGCACAAGTACTCAGGACGGATCGTGCCCCACGAACCAAGAACTCAGGACGGATCGTGCCCCACGAACCAAGAACTCATAACCAAGAACTCAGGACGGATCGTGCCCCACGCTCCACAGACATCACAACTGGTCCCATAGACGCCCATACATCTATGTACCAATCCCAATCATAACACAATCAAGATTCACATATCAGAACATGTATCAAAGCACATATGAGAACACATAAGCACGCATGTCACACAATAACACAGCTATGTCCAAAAATTTATAAAAATATAGTACCGAAACATTTTAAGAACACCACAAGTGTCATCTCCATCCCATACTAGAAGAAAACATTTAAAAACTTAGTAAAAATGGGACTATGAACTCACCTGATAGCACAACAAGCTAGCACTCCTGCAAACCTATAAAATCATACACGACACCCTTAGCTCAGGTCTTAACACCCAAGTTAAGTAATAATCAAGGAGATGAATCTAATCCCCCAATCCCCATTATCTACTTCTCCCACTACAAGCTATTCTATACGTAAAAATCCAGTTTTTCCCGGTACGGTTTACTAGTCACTAAACGATCACATGAAGTGAACTTAGCACCACACTTGAATCCTACCCTACTGGAGTTATGTTTTTATATGATCTAAGAACTTCAAAAACCAATTTTACTTTCTAATTACACGTTTAACCCTTTCGTTTAGTCTCTACGCCAAAAGTCATTTTCACCAAAACTGATTTTCCGTACATGCTAAATGTTTGACACCAAAACACCGACCTAAACACCATAAATTTTATTGAAAACCTCCAGTCCTTTTATATACATTATAAAGAGTTCCCAAATCAAAAATATTTGGCTATCTCATCCGTTTGGTTAGGTTTTGACTCAAATCCCCGAAATCAAAATTTATTCCTGAACAGCGTACTGTTTTTGTAAAAATTATTTGACGACCTTCCCGAACTCAATTTTCGACCACCCTTACATTTTTGAAAAGTAGACTCCCTGAACTTAATTTTAAAAAAAATAAACTCGACCAAAGGTGCTACCTACTGCCCGGAACAGTCGACACAGGACAGCCTTAAAAATCAGACTGTTTTACGCCTTTATGCACTAACCCTCTAAACATCATTAATTATCCCTAAATTTATAACACAAACCCTAAAATCATTAATGGATCTTAATTAATATAATTTTCTAGAAAATTAATAAAACCCTAATCATCTCAATGATGGTTAATTAACAATACAATTATGATTAATTAATAAAAACATAAATTATATTAAGGTTTAATTGATCACTTACCTTGAAACAAGAAAAATTAATGAACCCTAATCATAATTTCGACTTCTCTTGATATCCATGGAAGATTTAGACTGATTTTAGGTTTATTTAGGGTTATTAGTCGTTTTTAGGGGTCTAGGGGTGTTTATATAGGCCTTGGTAACCTTCTAGACAAGTTTAGGCCCAATTAGGACTTTTAAATGGTAATTATCCTATTTTTATTAATTTAATTATTAAAATTAAGGCTATGGGACCCACAAATTCGACTCCTCTCTGTGTTTTGTCATATTTACACTCTTTCCCTTCTATTTTATGTTTACTTATACTCCTATACACTTTCGGGACCAAACCGTGTACCCTTTTGCTAATTTTTCGACTTTTTACACGATTTTTGAACTAGCCTTCATTTCTAAAAGTTTCTAAATATAGAAAGTAACTATAAAAATTATCCTAACCATATTTTATATACTTAATACATACATACAACATACGATACGTACATGAAACCTTATCAAAACGATACCCGAACTTTTCTGCAGTTCATTTCTGAACTCATTTCATTTCATTTCATTTCGTTTCATTTCCAACTTATACCATGATTTATACATTCATGTGAACTCATGAGCACGAACCAACCCCATCACATCATCATATAACGTATCATGTACTACGTAAACAATGTCTAACATCATGATAAAGTCTCAAATATGAGCACATAACACATAAACGCACACCAAGCACATGATCAACATCAAACAATCAAAAGTGACAAATCCAAAATCTAGGGTTGTCACATCACTCCCTCCTAATAGAAATCTCGTCCCGAGATTTACTCCATAAGCTCAAAAAACTTCATTTCACAACCAACTCGCTATCTCTCTCATAAGAACGTAACCGGATCATCCGTATGACTACAACAACGCCCTCAATGCATATAAGCTCAAGACAAATTTTAGGACCCCCAACTTCGGATAAACGATCAAGCCCATGGACATCTAACGGTCGTTTACGTGAAAGAATTTAAAAATATGAACCAAAACCTGAGACTCCAAAAGATACTCAACATAAAACATGTATCGACTCCCAACAAACCATGAAAACGGACCAATGACACAAGAAGCACCCAACGACAACCGAAACGTATTACGACCGGTGACATACTATTAAAACCTTGTGCAAAACCAAATTTTACCCCATAATGGATTTTGTACCTTAATGTATATTAGTTGTTCTAAAACCATGGTATCACATTAGTAATTTATGTAATCATTTGACGAAAAAAAATCTATAGTCTCTTCACGAACGATCAATTGTCTAAAGCACACAACACAATATCACACGTCAACATTGACTCCGAAACCCACATTCTTCATTAATGTAACAATCTCTATGATGGATACATCTAAAATCCTATCCCAAAGCAGCCCTATGTTAGCCTTGTAAGTGTCCACTATCCCAAAATACCCAAAACACGAGTTTAAACCATGTTGTCCGAAAATTAATCTTGAACTCGACAGTTGTACAATTAATTCGACCAAGCTACTGACTTCCATTGACAATACGTTCTAAATATTTGAAAAGTACGCTCCGAGTACATAACTTTAGGCTTTTGAATCACCCAAAAATCTTTAGAAACGAATAAGTTATAACCAAAACGATTTTTACCTAGAATCTGCCCAGACATTAGCGACAGTTTCTGACAGTTTAGCGATGAATTCTGACAATTTAGCGACAGTTTCTGCCTACTCCGATTTATAACAAAAAAAAACGATTTGAAACCCTAAAACCCCTCATTAGTTACCAAATTCAAGACCTAATTTATTTTAACTCCAGAAAATTAGAAACCCTTACCCATCATATGAGTAACTACATGATTTTAACATATTTAATTAAATAAGAACAAGAATTTAACTAAAGATCATTAGCTTTAGGTGATCAAAACCAATTTTAGTTTTTTTTTTAAAAAATAAAATAAACAAGCCATACTTATATGTTAAAAAAAATATATCCCATCTTATTTCAAACACGCTTACGACACTTACCCCTTATTTCACCGACTACCAACAACTATTTTAACTATTTACAAATTCCATTTCTTTTACTACATAAGATACAAACTAAAAGATACCGTGATCCCAAAAAGAGTTCTCCACCCTCTCAATAGCCTCTACACCAAAAGTACCGTACAAACAAATACGTGAAATGAGGACTCGATAAATGCGCTACTACAGAAGTTGAACATCCCAAAGAATGAAGAGCTATAAAACCATCCTAAGAATACAAACGATAAGTAGAAGGGATATACACATATATAGGCATAGGCGTACATACACTCGAATCCATACAACATATACAATATAAGCATGTATTAACCCTCTTTCATGCAACCATACTTAGGAATCCATTGATGTCGTGGTACTTGTATAACTATGTTGGCCACCATACTTATACCAGTCCCCTTTCACTAATGCACTCCCTCCTATGATGACACTTATAAGAATTAATACTACACATAACACATCAGTCTACCAACTCAAATAATCACATAGATCCTACAACTCATATAAGCACATAATCCACAACATAACATAAGGTCCAAAATCACATGTATTAAAATAACATAGCCAATGCATGAAACAAATAAACTCGTAGTCTAGCTGAACCAGCGTAGACTAAATTCAAAATGTATAAAGAACATGAAAACGTAATTAAACGAAATCCAACAATGACTAGCGTATACGACTATAGTTCTACCCGCACTAGTAAAAACTCGTAAAGAAAATAACATGTAGTTAAGTATGAACCATAGTAGTTCATAACCTAACAAATACTACGAAAATAATATTCAAACACATCAATTACTATAGTTCAATTCATACTAGTCAAAACATCGCAATAAATAACATCCAAACACATCAATTAATATAAAATGCACACATACTCCTATGACGCCTATATGCAGGGACCCTTAAGCTATAGATTAGGCTACGCGACTAAGCAACCTAATTCTCTATAACCATTGGCTCTGATACCATTCTGTCACACCCCACCATGGCGGAATATATGGGGCGCGACGTATCGATATCATCACAACAATAGCGTGTCTATAGAGTTAACTAAATGAAATAGAAATGTCATAAAAAGGTGACACAATGCCATGACAATATCTCAAACAATGCAGACGCCTAGGTAAGTAGGTAACACGCCTACCTCTTACCAAAGACATACAAATAAACAAACATCAAACATATAGGTGTCTAAAAAGTATCACGTATTCAAACATTAAATAAAAACTAAGAGGAAAGGGATTCCTCCTAATGCAGTCTTAGTAGCCTCTAAACTCTAGCCACTTCTAACCTTATCCTCCTCAACTACCTCACCTGAAAATGACACTAAAATCTGTCAACATAAAGTTGGTGAGAACATAGGTTTAAGTTATCTAGAACATCATAAGAAACCTTTACATCTGCTGCAAATAAGTTGAAGGAAAATAATTTATAGTAATGGACCATAATGTGATAATCATGTTACATGCATCCACAACAAAACATAAACCAAGTACCGATCACATCTACAATTCACAAAGCACACTATAACAATCAAGAAGTATCCCGTCACACACACAAGAACACACACCACACTATCCGGATCTTTCCCACACCACCTGTGGAAGATGAACTATATCCCCGTCGAGATATCTTGCCTCCGAAGAGACGATGCACAAGTACTCAGGACGGATCGTGCCCCACGAACCAAGAACTCAGGACGGATCGTGCCCCACGAACCAAGAACTCAGAACCAAGAACTCAGGACGGATCGTGCCCCACGCTCCACACACATCACAACTGGTCCCATAGACGCCCATACATCTATGTACCAATCCAATCATAACACAATCAAGATTCACATATCAGAACATGTATCAAAGCACATATGAGAACACATAAGCACGCATGTCACACAATAACACATCTATGTCCAAAAATTTATAAAAATATAGTACCGAAACATTTTAAGAACACCACAAGTGTCATCTCCATCCCATACTAGAAGAAAACATTTAAAAACTTAGTAAAAATGGGACTATGAACTCACCTGATAGCACAACAAGCTAGCACTCCTGCAAACCTATAAAATCATACACGACACCCTTAGCTCAAGTCTTAACACCCAAGTTACGTAATAATGAAGGAGATGAATCTAATCCCCCAATCCCCATTATCTACTTCTCCCACTACAAGCTATTCTATACGTAAAATTCCAGTTTTTCCCCGGTACGGTTTACTAGTCACTAAACGATCACATGAAGTGAACTTAGCACCACACTTGAATCCTACCCTACTGGAGTTATGTTGTTATATGATCTAAGAACTTCAAAAACCAATTTTACTTTCTAATTACACGTTTAACCCTTTCGTTTAGTCTCTACGCCAAAAGTCGTTTTCACCAAAACTGATTTTCCGTACATGATAAATGTTTGACACCAAAACCCCGACCTAAACACCATAAATTTTATTGAAAACCTCCAGTCCTTTTATATACATTATAAAGAGTTCCCAAATCAAAAATATTTGGCTATCTCATCCGTTTGGTTAGGTTTTGACTCAAATCCCCGAAATCAAAATTTATTCCTGAACAGCGTACTGTTTTTGTAAAAATTATTTGACGACCTTCCCGAACTCCATTTTCGACCACCCTTACATTTTTTAAAAGTAGACTCCCTGAACTTAATTTTAAAAAAAAATAAACTCGACCAAAGGTGCTACCTACTGCCCGGAACAGTCGACACAGGACAGCCTTAAAAATCAGACTGTTTTACGCCTTTATGCACTAACCCTCTAAACATCATTAATTATCCCTAAATTTATAACACAAACCCTAAAATCATTAATGGATCTTAATTAATATATTTTTCTAGAAAATTAATAAAACCCTAATCATCTCAATGATGGTTAATTAACAATACAATTATGATTAATTAATAAAAACATAAATTATATTAAGGTTTAATTGATCACTTACCTTGAAACAAGAAAAATTAATGAACCCTAATCATAATTTCGACTTCTCTTGATATCCATGGAAGATTTAGACTGATTTTAGGTTTATTTAGGGTTATTAGTCGTTTTTAGGGGTCTAGGGGTGTTTATATAGGCCTTGGTAACCTTCTAGACAAGTTTAGGCCCAATTAGGACTTTTAAATGGTAATTATCCTATTTTTATTAATTTAATTATTAAAATTAAGGCTATGGGACCAACAAATTCGACTCCTCTCTGTGTTTTGTCATATTTACACTCTCCCCCTTCTATTTTATGTTTACTTATACTCCTATACACTTTCGAGACCAAACCGGGTACCCTTTTTGCTAATTTTTCGACTTTTTACACGATTTTTGAACTAGCCTTCTTTTCTAAAAGTTTCTAAATATAGAAAGTAACTATAAAACTTATCCTAACCATATTATATATACTTAATACATACATACAACATACGATACGTACACGAAACCTTATCAAAACGATACCCGAACTTTTCTGCAGTTCATTTCTGAACTCATTTCATTTCATTTCATTTCGTTTCATTTCCAACTTATACCATGATTTATACATTCATGTGAACTCATGAGCACGAACCAACCCCATCACATCATCATATAACGTATCATGTACTACGTAAACAATGTCTAACATCATGATAAAGTCTCAAATATGAGCACATAACACATAAACGCACACCAAGCACATGATCAACATCAAACAGTCAAAAGTGACAAATCCAAAATCTAGGGTTGTCACAACAATATTTACTCAATTTGTTAAAATGAATCTTGACGCACTCAATCCTTATGGCTAGTTTATGTAACCAAATTAAATATATATTAAAACACATATATTCTTAGGGATGGCAATGGATGAGAAAAAATCTATAACCCAAGGGTACCCACACGTAAATGGGTGGATAATTCTATTATATTTTACCCATGGGTAGGTCGTGGGTAAAAATTTAAACCCATCGATGAATCGCGGGTGGGTGACGGTTATGGTAGACCCGTCATGGGTACACCCATGATACCCGTCACGGGGTAACATAGGTCAATAAAATTACACTAAGCAACTAACAACAGGAATAAGCAATAAAAGAAACAAGATAAGCATGCATAGGCAATTACCACAAAGAGCACAAAAGAGACAGAATATGATATCAAGGGGATTTCAAAGCTATACCTAGGTTGATGTACATCCACACCAAGCTCAGCTATGCTGATGCAACTTGCTTGAGCCTTGTCTAAGCGTATGGCTTTTTGTAGAAAGCTTGTGGGCTGAAACTTGCTTGTAGACTACAATAGTCCCAACAGTCAAAAGAGACTGAGTGAAATGTATTCACACCTTATGACCTGAAATTAAAACAAGCAACAAACCCAAGTGAACAGGAACAAGAACAAATAAGCTAGCTTATTTGTTAATAAGCTGGCTTATCAGTTCAAATATAAAAAGACAGTTGAAAATAGAATACTTGAAAAGTATTTTTACAAGTAAACTAAGATGGAAAAAAATATAACATCAAACTATAACTCTCACATGAACTTGATTTTGTCAAAAACACATTCATATGATCAAATTATATCGGATGGATCTCAAAAAAATTTCTCAAGTTTCTTTGCTAAAAGAAACTTTTGATAAATATAAAAAGAACAAGACTGAAAATAAATTGAAAAAATTTAAGAAGACAATTTAAAATCAAAAGGAACTCTATTCATTTGCATTGTTCAAAATATTTCACTAAAATTACTTTGGAAATTTAGAATTGCAAAGATTTGGAACAAGTTACATTAATCTGCTAAAGCCCTATTTATATACATGAAAGGAGAGTTCTAGAATCAAAACCCTAGCATCTAGAAGCCCTATATTACCCTTGATCGAATATTGAAGATGCTGATCTTGATTATCTTTTTGAAAATTGGTTCTTGGTCAATATGGCACCATGTGATGGACTATGATTGTCCATGTGATGTATCAGCTTGTATATGATCTACAACCTTAATTTTGTTGTGGTGAACAAGCATTAAGACTTGGCCATTGATCTTCTACCATTCTTGTCTTCATCTCATAAAAAGTGTATCAAGGGAGGTCCCATGGGGGAAGATGGGTATACGATGTCTCAATCTCCTTACATGGGTGTGTTGAGAAAACGTGTAATCACCCATCTAGAAAGTTAATTGCAAAACCTATTTGATTCTTGGTGATTTAAGTTGGGGTATGATTAGGTTTTAAGGGGTGAATATTCATGGGTTTGATCTGATTTGAGATTAATTTTGTGTTTAGCGCCCAATTTAGATTAATAAATTGTGTTTAAAAAACGGCCTGGTTGGGTATTGGGCTACATGTTGGGTTGTGGTATTGGGTTGGTGATAACCGAGTACAAGTTATATAAGAAATTTGCAGTTTTGGCAAAGCTAGTCCTTTCCTCCATCTTGACTCCAAGGTCCTTCGGATTTTGAACATTTATCTAGTGTAATTAGTATTCATTACACGTTGAGAAAAGGCAGATTCAGTCCTTGTTCTTTTGTTGAACTTGGAAAAGGAATAGAATGTAATTCTTTCCATATTCAAGGGCTATAAATGTCAAGTATTCAAACTTTAGGGACCCTTTTTTGTAGTTTGTGATTCTTAGGGGTATAAAGTGATAATCTTTAAAAGTTGAGGTACCAATCTTGTAAATCTTCACATCTTCAAGGGTACTTTGTTAATTTCACATCCGGATCTAGTTCTTCTGTACGACTTCGTCTCCCGTGTTCGTTTTGCTCGATTTTATGATTTCCAAGTGAATTCTCGATATTCATACCTTGAAACACACAAATAAATAATACAAGGATACTTAGCATGTTTTTGATGATATTTTATCCGTTTTAAGTCCATTTTATGGTACGAAATCATGTATAATACGAGTCTCATCGGGTTTACCCATGGGTATGGATAGAAAATTACACCCACTAGTGGGTGATGCGTGTGTGGAGGGTGTAAAAAAATCTACGTGAGTGGGTGACGAGTTTGATATACCCATACTCATTACCAACAAGTGTCATCCCTAATATTTTCCCACCAATTCATCCTCTTCCTTACATAATCCAACCACTGATGTGACTCTAATTATACATCTTATTTCATTTTAAAACAGGCTTAAAATGACTAAAATATCATCAAATATGCATAATATATGCTTGTTTTCTTGTTTGTGTATGTGCATACACGAATATCGAGAAATCACTTGGAAAACACAAAATCAAGACAAAACGGATACGACGAACGAAGAAGTACAAGAAAACCGAAGCCCGATGTCATTTTACGGGTTTTGAAATCCTCGTTCTCTAAAAAGACCAAAATGCCCTTGAAGATATGTGAAATTACCAAATTTCCCCTCAAATTTCCCAAGTTTACACTTTTCATCCCTCAACTATCCTTCATATACACAACTAGCCCTTGTAGTTTGCTAAAATTACATTTTAAGTCCCTAAGATGTGTTTGAAAAGGTTAAAGAACTAATTTTGTCAAAAGAGGAAAGTTAAATGAATGTTAACATGATTATATGAATGTTAACAATGATGGGGAGCAGTCCTGTCATTTTTCAAAGTTGTATCAGCTTTAAGTTTGAAAGTTTAAAGGGTCTCTTTTGCCAACTACTCAAAGTTATTATAATACTTAGGAGTTCAATTATAAGTGAGCCAGTCCACCCACTCCCATTGACCCCGTTACCTTATTTAATTAACCCCCACATTAATGACCATTTGAAATTAGTAGAAAACACTAATTTATTTCCAAAACTAGATCTAATCCCACTATTTATCCCCTTGTTCATCACTATGAACCCTAACATAATCTCATAATCGATTCATTATAACACAAACGGGTTTGTTTAATAAATTGGGGCATAATGTAATTAAGGTCTAATTTATCATATCTCATGTGCAATTTTAGTGCCACATCATCACATGAAGACACATTTGCTAGCTAAAGATCACGAGTTACTATAAGAGGACACATGCCTTGACCAATTGGATGGATATGATCTGTTTCCTTGTTCCTACAACAAATCAAAGGCTTAGAATCACTCAGAGACCATGTGATCACCAAGAAGCTTCAAGAACAATTAGAAAAATCAACATATTCCATAGCATATGCCAAGGGTTTTTTGGGAAGTTTGAAGACGAATTCTAGCTAAGGTTTCACCTTATCTAGTTGTATATATAGCATAGTTAGGCATTATAGTTTGTTGTTCCAATTGTTATTCATATTTGCAAAATATTCGAATCCTTAATATAATTAAGTTCCATCTTTATTTTCTTGCAAAACTTTATTTTTCCAGCACCTTTAGATACTTGCACTTGTTCTTTTCAATTATAATTTAAATTTCTTGTTATAAATTCCACAAAATTCCAAAATGCTTGTGGTTCACTATAGAAAAAGCTCAAGGGAAGCTGATTGACAACTAGATGTGTCTTGTAGGATTTGTTTGGTGATATTAAATTGTTGGAGCTTATGGTATAGGTTGGTTCTTGGTTTAAGTTCATTTCAGAAGTTGGTTATTGGTATTTGGTTTGAGTTTTTGTGTGGATAAGCTGATAAGTAAGGATTATAAGCTGTTGGGGTGTAGATAAGATTAAAAGGGTTGATGTAGGTAAATTTATATACTTTTTTTAGGAAAAAGAAAGAAACAACGGCTAAGTATTATGTATTACGTTCGGAAACGTAAATACTTGAAAAGTGGGTTCAGAAGTGTGTGTGATATGAGAGCCAAGTTAAAAACGTTATTTGGATTAGTTCGTTTTTGGTGATAAAAAGAGATAAAAATAAAGACGAGTTACGCTAAAAATACACTAGGACGAAAACGCATTTACGCGCGAATCGAGACTTAAAAATAAAAGTAATCTAAAAAGTTATTAGAATTTTTAATTAAATTCTAAAAAATATAACTAAGATTAAAAAATCAGTAAAACTTCTTGAAAACTTTTTATTTAATTATTATTAAATTTTAAAAACTAATAAAAGACCTAAAATTCAAAATAACTAATAAAAAGCCCAAACAAAGATTATATTAATTGTAAACCTAAAATAAATTTTTCTAAAGCTAAAACGTATTTTTCCAAAAATTAAAAATGATTTTGATATTTTTAAATTAATTTATAAAAACAGAAAAAGAAAACAGGATTAATAATAAATGACAAATGGGAAAATTATGAAAATACTTTCTAAAAAATCCTAAAAGTGATAAATAACAAAGGAAAAATAGAAATCGTGCTAAGTCTAAACTACTTAAGCCAAAAAGCCCTTGATAAACTACGATTTATTAAATAAGTGGGAAATAAAAAAGATTAAGTATAAAACGTGGGAAGGATTACCAGATTAAAGCGCCTAGCACACTGGTAACCTTTTGAAACCCTGAGCTATAGGTCAGAAGTTCGAGCTAGGTTAGTGACGTTTTTACTTTTTATTAATTTTTCTTGGAGCAATACAACCCCAATAAATTGTGGCTTATTGGGGAGGTAAATATAAGAAGTTAACAACAAGAAAAAGCAACAAATAAGCTCAAAAAGCTCACATACAACAATAAATAAGCAACAACTGAACTAACTATGTCTGATATCTGACAAAAAGGTAAGGTTCACTGTCATATATGGGATGCTACTTAAAATGAGGATATTAGGAAAGTGCACCTAGCAATTTTTTTTGGTGAAATTAGATTTAATCAATAAGTTGTAATAAGCTATAAAACCTTAAACCTAATGATCACAAACCTATACCATAGCAAGGACTAATCACATACCAAGTTAAGGGACCTAAACCTAAAGCACTAGAAAGATCTATGGACTGGTCTTTTTGGCACGTTTGAGGCACAAAAATGATGCAAGTGTGAATCACACTTGCATACAAATCAACACTCAACACTTCCAAAAACACCAGTATGCAGAGAAAACACAAGTAACAAGTAAAATGAAAGCAGACAACAACAAAATGCAATGTATGCAGATTTTTGCAAAAACCAAGGCTGTTTTCTATCTAAAATACCAAGCACAAAGGTGAGCAGGTCTATATGGTGGAATTATGTGTCACTCACAACCCCTAACCTAGTCGAACCAAACACCCGTTAATACACAGTTTTCAAAGATTTTAACAAATAAGTGAAATAAAAGATAAAACATCCTTAGAAGTCAACTAAACAAGATGAGATAACCATTAAACAACTATGAATTAACACTAAAACACTCATGGAATGGCATATCACAAAAGCACCAAGGTAACAGAGAGTGAAGATGGCAGGTTTAAATATGGTTACCAGATTTAGTCTTGTTCAGACCAAACACACACCAAGTTTGTCCAACAACCCAGCTATTCTTCTATAGAAAGGGCTTGTGAGAAGCTATGTGCAAGAGAGAGGGTAGAGAGGACTACTACAGTCCTTCCTCAAATGACTAAAATTGTCAATTTTAGGGAATATGTTTTCTTACTTGTTACTTGTGTGAAACACTCAAAAAAAACACCAACTACAAGCTCAAAACCCTCTCCAAAAGCCAGTTGTGAAGTGGCTTTTGGAAGAGCTTTTTGAACAATGATAAGCATTAGCAAAGAATAAAATGACTTTTTGAAATCAAACTTTTGAATAGATTTTGAAACCTTAAAAAGTGATAAACAAGAATTAATAACTTTAGTTTATAATAAGTTTATACAAATGATTTGTCAAATCATTTGTACAAACATCCTATACACAAAAGGATCTCAGAAATTTTTGACCAAAACAAAAGTTGAACAAAAACTTTGATAAAAGAAGAACTTGCATAAAATTAAAATGAATTAAATTAAATTACAGAAAAATTAAACTGGAACACAGTTAAAATTGCAAGGTTTTATAAAACTTTAACTATTTAATTATAAAAGTTTACAAAAATAACTGGAACAAAGGGCTACTCACCTGTTGAGAGCTCCTTTTATACTAGTCCTAAGATTATTCTAGCTACAATGTAAGAGAAAGAACCATAGATAGAAATCTTCCTAAACTGACGTTGGTTTGAATTTTGAATTTTATGAATACTTGGTCAAAATTCGAGGTCCATTTGATTCCGCCAATCCATGTGAAGGTCCAGCTATTGTGAAGTCAACTTAGCCGTTTATAAAACATTGGGGACAAAGGAATTAGTATCCACCATTGAATTGGTCGGGGTTTTGGGAATTGGGGATAGTGACGGGTGCATAGGAAGTGGGGTGTGGTCACATGGGTGATGTGGCACAAGGTTTGGTGGTTTGGATATGTTAGGAATATGGGTAATCAAAGATCTAGAAATGCTCATCCCCTAATTTTTGTAATTAGCAAGATTGAGACTTAGGATTTATAGGATAAGCAGTGGTGTTGTTTGATCTCAATTTGGGGGTTAAAAGGTGTTAGGCGCCAGTTTTAATATTAATTAATCAAATTTGAATTTGATTAATTATATTAAAATTGGTTAGTGGCTGGTTGGGTTGTGGGTAGGGTTAATGGACTGGGCTGGTTGAGTTTTTGTGGATGTGGGTTTTGTTTTATGGCAAGTTTAACCCCCTCGTCTTTGTAAAAGGTTTCATAACGAGTTTTGGCCATATTTAATGCATATCCTTTGTAAACAACTTTGGCAAATGGCAGAATTAGTCCTTCAAACTTTTGTAACTTAGCATAAGGACTAAACATGTAATCACATGATTCTTCAAGGGATAGTCTTGAATAATGAAAAAACATTAGGGACCATTCTTGTATATTTGATATTTACAAGGGTATAAAGTGTCATTTATTCAAACTTAGAGGACCATTCTTGTAAATTCTTCAAACTTCAAGGGTATTTTTGGAAAATCAATGCTCGGGTCCGATTCTTTGTGCGTCTTCGTTTGTCGTGTTCATTTTTGCTTGATTCTTGTGATCTTTTGATTAATTCACGATATCCGAACCTACAAACACATAATGAACAAATACAAAGAGTTTTGCACGGTTTTTATGATATTTTTAGTCATTTTAAGTCTGATATAAGCAATGACACCATGTATAATTATTGTCTCATCACTCATCCATTAGAAATATTTGCTTTTTGTGTATTACTTGGTAGAATGAACTGTTTCTCACAACTTGAATTATCATATCAACATATTCCTATATGTTTTAAACATCAAATATAAGTTCTAAAAGTAATTTAACAAGTGTAAAGTGAATAAGAACATCTCAAATATAGTTATGATACCCTAAATTCCCTTAGAAACCCTAGAACTCTTATAATGAATGGTAAACCCAAGGATTTGAGAATATGAATACACAATATCTATAACAAGTAATTAAAGATTACAAATGAGTAACACTAACATATAAAAAGTATAAAGTTATCCAAAGAATAAGTAAGTATAAACCATACAAAGCTAAAGTACAAATAAGTGTACATAATAGTCTAGATCATCACCTAGAAACCTTTATAAATAATATTTCAAGCAATATAACTATACAATAACTATGTATCTATGATAAATATCATATAATAATTCTAATCTACTATATAAAGAAAATATAAGCAATCATAAAGTACTAATATTCACTAATCTCAAGCTAATTACAAGTAAATTACCTAAAACCAAGATTAACATATAAAATCCATTCTATAATGAATTAGAATCTAATCTTTTGCAGTTAATTAAAAAAACACAACTAAGTACTATATTAAGGTAATAAATTTATATTAAATTAAGTTACAAGTTCATAAAGCATAATGTACAAGCTATCAAACCATAGGACCTTAAGTTCCCATAATTAACCTTAGATTATGATTACCCCATATAAACCTTTTAACTAAGAATGTAGAAACCATAGAAATCATAAACATGTCACATAAATCCTAGAATAGGAATACATTAATATATAAACCCTAATTACCAAAATAGAAAGTCATTAGAATTATTGACCTAAAAACCCTTATATTAAGAAATCTACAAGGAATCATTACCTAGTTCTTTAAGGACAAGTCAATAAATATTTATAGGACTTCATTAAGATTATAAGATTATGTTAAGACAATGTACAACTACCCTAATGCACAATGTACAAGATTTCAATGCATGACTTGTAAATTAGGTCAAAATAGGTATTTTCACTCTTTAGACATGTTTACCTATACTAAACCATTAAACCAAGTGTGAGAACTCTTTGGAAACTTAAAACACAATTTCTAGGACCTAAATTAAATTTACAACAATATCTAATTGAAGGATAAAGCCTTTTACTAAGAATTCGCCCTAGATCATTAGAAAACCCTAATCTACATAAGTATACTTCCCATTTTCACATCAAACCTTTGTTAAACTTAAAACCAAGGACCAAACTATCTTAAATAGAATGTATAAACCATAATTAAGCCCTAATATTTCACTAATCAATTTTCTAAGTCCCTAATCACCAAAATCACAAAGCATAAGTTACAAGCCATAGTTTTGAAACCCGGTTTTGTTATTTCCCTCTAAACTCATTTTATACACTTTCCCTCCCATTACAAGTTAAAAAAACAGATATTTATATGTTTTAAGATATTTTAGAAGTGATGATAAGTAGGTGCATCACTTACTAGGGTGCTACACATCACCATTCTCATCCATATCTAGTCGTGACCTATTTTGAACCACAAGTGAAGATTGGAATGAAGCTAGGAGCTATAAACATGTGTAGAGATTCACTAGATATCTTTAGTCATTAAATTATCTAGCTTACACGTTTAGGACCTTAACTTGGAGCCTAAGGGTTGCCAATAGTATAAATAGGGGCGTATGGAGTACATTTGAACTCGCACCCCGTTTTCTCTTAACCTCCTACCCATTCTTCATATACACTTCTATATACGTCCTAGGAAATCCCTCAAGACCAGAAACCAGGTCTAGAAGGAACCCATTAAAGCTTTTGATGCTTTGATAGCAAGTAGTGTTCATATGAAGCCATAAGGAGCCATTTTGGAGCTACCTAGGTAATTCTTATGTTAGATAAGCTTTGATCTTTTTATAATGATATATTAGACTTTTAATAATGTTTAAATTATGTTAGAAACATAATATAAAAAGAACTAAGTCATTTCATCAATTGAAATGATATTTATAAGCTAAAGATGTCTTAAAATCCTAGTTTTGTATTTTACATGAAATAATTACTAAAAATCCATTTCAAGAGCTTTAATTCTAATTAAATATGATTTTAAATTCAAAATGATTTTAAACCTTGGAAACCACTCAACCTTTGTGTTGACTTTAAGCATATATTTCAGGTATTGATAATTGATAACATGGAGCAGCATAATGATGACGTGGAGAGATATAGACTTGGCAATTTTTATCATTCAAACCTATTTTCTAGATCTCGGGAATCTGTGATGTACAGAGTATGTACATGTTCTTTTATTAAAAATCTCTGATTTTGAATGATAATTTATAAAGAATAAATAAAGTTTATTTAAACACTCTTTTGAGTTATTTTTTCTATTACTTTGCTTTTATATCCTGAAGTAATACCCCAAAAATATTATTCCGTTGTGTCAAGGTAAAAATGAGGGTGCTACAGAGTGGCATCAGAGCTATAGTTAAAGAGAACAAGAGGTTAAAATCTTAACTATAACTGATTTTCTTAAATAAATTCCAAGTAAAAATCTCCGCATCAAAACCATGTTGCTACAAAATGCTGTAAGTGATAATTTCAAGTTATGATCTTAAATAGTAATATTATGTGATAATATGATAGTATGTGTAAGTAATATACTAGATACTAATATTAGTAATTTATTTTATCGACGTATTCAAAATTATGACTTCCTATTTTCATCCCGTCATCATATCGGATTCGGTTTCAGAAAATATGTACCATATAGATTTACCTAAACCTTTAGTAATAGCCTTTTCTACTAATAATTACCCTAATCCAGAAAATAACCTCCAACCAAATAATGTACCTATTGTGTAGTGTCAAACATCTTCATCCCAAGCATCCAATAATATCCCAAATACCTAAAATATATGTAGAACAAATGGAGAGTATGTTCAACTATTTTAGTGAAGTTCCTCCCAAACGTATTGAAGATCTGAAATATGAAATTGAAGGATTTAAGTATGGAAAGACGATAATACAAGAAGCAATGGAAACTATGGAAAAAGTATTGATAAAAGTAAGTAATGAGAATGATGAGTTACGAGATAAGCAGAGGTTGCACGATGAGGAAATTACATTAGCTCGAGTAAGAATGGCAACAATGGAAAAGCTTATTGAAGATATTCAAGTTCGACACCAAGACAATATCAAAGGACTCTTAGCCATAATCAAGGATCTCGGAAAAAAGGAGTAAACCAGCTAAAAAATATTTCAGCTTTCCTAAAAGCCTTGTAAATATTTTAGCTTTCGGTTTATACTTTTATGTAACAAAGAAGCTTGTTTGGCCATCAATAAAGCGGATTGTTAATAAATAAAAGTTTTTTCACCTTCTTTTCTTTATTTTGCATATCATTCTAGAAAAGAGAAATACTTGACAAAGTATAAGTCTTTAAAAGAAATATAGCAAAAGAAAGATATTATCCTAAACTAAAAAGGACTTCTCAAGTCTATTTGGTTAAATAAAGTATTAATCTAAATAAAGTATAGATAACTTTGGAAACCTGAAACCAGTTAGTAGTTATGTAGTCTATTTACCTAGACTTATTTAAGATGTGCCTTTAAAATTTTTTAGAAGAAAGAAAATATGCTCGTAAAACGTTGTATGTATACACATATGACAAATGCTTAATAGACAAGTATATCTAAACTTCAAAAAATTTGTCTTCTAATTTCAGAATGACACATTTAAGGACATCAATATCTTCTACCCTAACTCCAAAGAACTTCAATGAATAATTAACGATGTTGCTGCAGCTTTGAAAATACCAACTTTTAAAATAGTAAGGAATACTATTCCAACGGAGAACTATATAACTAACCAGTTATATAAATTCCAAGGATATAAAGATGCTATTGGTATTACTCATTGGATTGAGAGAACTGGGGCAATTTTCTCCCAAAATGGTTGTGCCGAAGATCGTAAGTTGAAGCTTGTTGTCAGTGTTTAACTACTGAAGCATTATCATGGTGGAATTACTATTCTGAACTCGTTGTGGTCCGAAAGGTGCACCTAGAGTCGTATGACTCTCGGTTGGAAGGTTGCCGAACCAAACACAACCAAACTAGCCCTTTTCTTGTTTCTTTTTTAATCTTACATGTTTTATATGTTTGTTTTTAAGATAAAACACATGTTCATCATAACTCAATTAAAAAAATAAAAAGAAAAGGTTTATGAGGTTACCGAATACATAGATTATTAAGACTGACAAACACGAACACATAGCACTCAAAATTGAAGATCAAATTCGACCCGAATACCTCTTGGTGTTGTTGATATCCGACGACAAGAGAGAGAGAGGGAGAGGCAAGACTAGGGTTTTCTTGATTTTTCTTGTAAACCTAAATTATGTTTAATTCCCTAGGAACCTAATTGGTTAAGGATTATACTTGGTTCATGTGCCAAAGGCCCATTCCTCTCTTTCTCTTTGTCTAGCCGCGGCCAATATGGAGCCCACAAGCAAAACCGTAGTTATTCTGTTTTAGTTAAATCTACGTGTTCGTTCTTGTTTAATTGTCATGTTTTAATCATCGTAATCATGACACATTTATAATATACGTAAATACATGTTATTTAATGTCGTGACACGTGTAATATATTATAAATGGAAAGTTTAAATTTTATCGTGTTTTCATAAGTTATTGTTCACGAGTACTGTTCATAGGATTCTAATGCGGGTTTTACAAATATAATGGGACATTTAGGGTCACACTCGTAGTCGAAAATTACGAAGTCCGCGGGAAAAGTGAAATTTCCAATCTTAACATAAACGTCCTCGGCTATACCAATTGGTGTAAGTGGTGTACAATTTTCTAGCTTCACTATCATGTTGGTGGGGGATAAGATCAGGCAATTTCATCAATTTCCATAGAAAAAGAGGCATGAGATTGATGCTACCACCTAAATCGGCAAGGGCTATACATCCCCCTCTCTCGGGAAAATCACAAAGTAAAAGAAATTGGCCCAAATCTTGTTCCTTTCTTGGCATATGCCATTTAGATTTTCATAGAAGAATCGAAGCACAAGTTTCTTCAAGGGTAACTTTGGTTAGGTCTTTTTGAACGGTGGATAGAATTTGAGGTACAAGAGGATGTGCACTCTTTTCCTTGGTCACCACCATCTTTCCCTCGACTTTTGAACATGAAGACGTTTTTGAGGTCGAGGGAAGAGACGAATGCACAACTTCAAATTTATCAAGGGTAGGGGTAATCACACGACCTTTTTCATGAGATGTTGTGGATTTCACATGTTTTTTTGGGTTTGTTATAGTGTTACTAGGTAAAGCACTTGAAGACAAACTCGATGGTTTGTTCATAATAGCCGCAAACATGTTTTTGATCTCACTTTGACTTTGCTTAATTTTATTATTTTGACCTTTCAAAGTGGCAAAAAATTCATTTTTTAAAGTATCAATTTTTCCCTCTAATCTTCTTATATTAGCTTCATTTGATTCCACGTATTTGTGCAAATCATTTGAAAAAACGCTTTGATTAGTATTAAAGTTTCCTTGGTTTTGATTCCCGCTTGGAAATTTTCCTTGATTATTGTTGTTTTGACAATTCGAATATTGTCCTTGATTAAAATTCCGGTTTTGATTGTTGTTGTTAAAATCTCGATTTTAAAAACTCGAATTTTGACCTTGATTATATCCTCCTTGATTTCCTTGTTGATTGTTTTCTTGAAAATTGTTACGATTTTGAAATTTTTTGCCTTGATTACTATAATTCTTTTGTTGTGGTGGACCGGCGTTATTTTATTAAATTGTTGTTTCTATTTATCGCATTAACGATCGACGTTTGGCCATCCGTAGCGGCACACTCTAATAATTATGAGGTCCACCACACAACGTACACGAAACCTCAACCTCTTTCAACGTAGCGGGAGCGTATTTCTTTTGCATCTCATTAAAAAACGACGTAAACACATTCGTTAATTTATCAACTTTCGCGTCAAAACTCTAAATATCGCTATTAGCATTACTAATATTAGCGACATTGGCAACTCTCAGTGTGCTACGGAGTTGAAAAACCTTAGATCTATTCTCGATAATCATTAACGTGTCTTTGGGAGTTTTACACAAAAAGTTACTGTCCGCGATGGAATTTAACGAATATTGCTCGTGAAGATTAAGACCGTTATAAAACGTATCGATTTGGTGCAACTCGGAAAATCCATGATGAGGACATTGCCTAAGCAGTTCCTTAAAGCGATCCCATGCATCTCTAAACGATTCATTTAATTTTTGTTCAAACCTCGTGATCTCGTTTTTGAAAAACGTGATCTTAGACGGTGGAAAAAAATGATTAACGAATTTGGAAACGAGATCGTCCCACGTAACTATGGAATTAGGTGGTTCTTTCGCGTACCAATCCTT
Source organism: Glebionis coronaria (assembly GCA_025667525.1). Taxonomy (NCBI): domain Eukaryota; kingdom Viridiplantae; phylum Streptophyta; class Magnoliopsida; order Asterales; family Asteraceae; genus Glebionis; species Glebionis coronaria. Next base: position 352,235 of record JANFOE010000470.1, on the reverse strand, counting down.
GGCGGAGCCATTGAGCGAGTAAGAAAAACGCATAAGCTTAATGACATCGGTGTCAATGTTCTTAAACTTGCTCGTAGCTAAAAGACGATTAAAATTATGAATGTGATCGTGAGGATTATCCGCCTCACGACCCTTAGACTTTGTTGCTTGAATTAATGATAACATTCCGATTTAATTTCAAAATTTTCCCGCTTCGATTTCGGGAATTACGATCGCGTCTCCATAACCCTTGGTGGGCGCTTGGAGCAACTCCGTCATCTTACGATTCTCGGCCATCTCGTCTACGGTTTCAACAACGATATTAGGAACTTGAGTTTCTAATTCTCGTCTTCGTTGTCGATTCCTTTGATTTCGATTAGGCCGATTCGACACGTTGTTAGAATTTGGATAATTCGACGATCGAGTGTGCATGCACTAAACGTAGAAATTGGGGGTAGCAAAGAAGATTCTTTTTGGTATTTTTGAATATTTCAAAAAAAAAGTGGTTTGTGATTGTTTTTTATTTTTTTTGGATTTTTGGTGTCTTACGTAGATAATCAATCTACAAAATCTATCCACTAATCAAAGGTTTCGATTAGGGAATCCTAAGGGAATGAAATTAATTTCGTGAAGTAAAAACGTTCGTTCGACTTTGAAACGTTGGGAACACCAAAACGTTTCGAGGGATTAGTAATATAATCAAAGCAAAAAAGATTATTAATACTTGATTTGGCAAACTCTTAATTAATCGTCACTCTCAAAATACGCACATGAGAGCGAGAAAACGAGGCGGCGCGAAGCACTTCAGAGCCTTTTTTCTTTAGGTCGTGAAATACAACCGCCTTATACCCACCTTATAGTTTGTATTAGTCGAAGATTAAATCAAGTAAGAGTATTTATCTATTTTCCTTAAACTTTTCTACACCCAATGATCACTAAAACACTAATTAATGAGGTGCGTTTTCACGCGTATCTGGATAAATATTGTGTATTAATTGTTCTACGTATATACAATATAGTATTCACAAGAAAAAACGAAAAACGATTTGGTGTTAATAGAGTTCTATTTAACACTTATTTATTTTTATGGCTAATAATAGTAGAAAAAGAAAAAACGAGTATATACGATATGTACACTTCACAAAATGGAAGGTCAAAAACGTACTACTCAAACAAATACGTATGTAATATGGCTTACGCACACACACACATTCTCCGGCAGCGGAGCCAAAATTGATGTAGGTAAATTTATATATTTTTAAAGGAAAAAGAAAGAAACAACGGCTAAGTATTAAGTATTACGTTAAGAAACGTAAATACTTGACAAGTGAGTTCGTTCTCGACGGAAGTGTGTGTGATATGAGAGCCAAGTTAAAAACGTTATTTGGATTAGTTCATTTTTTGTGATAAAAAGAGAGAAAATAAAGACGAGTTACGCTAAAATTACACTAAGACGAAAACGTGTTTACGCACGAATCGAGACGTAAAAATAAAAGTAATCTAAAAATTTATTAATATTTTTAGTTGAACTCTAAAAAATATAACTAATGTTGAAAAATAAATAAAACTTCTTGAAAACTTGTTATTTAATTATTATTAAATTTTAAAAACTAATAAAAGACCTAAAATTCAAAATAATTAAGAAAGAACCCAAACAAATTTTTTATAAATTGTATACCTAAAATATATTTTTCTAAAGCTAAAAAGTATTTTTCTAAAAATTAAAACTGATTTTAACTATTTTTAAATTAATTTATAAAAACAAAAAATAAAAAGGATTAAAAATAAATGACAAATGGGAAAATTATGAAAATACTTTCTAAAAATCCTAAAAGTGATAAATAACAAAGGAAAAATAGAGGTCGTGCTAAGTCTAAAATAAATAAGCCAAAAAGCCCTTGAAAAGCTACCGGATTATTAAATAAGTGGGAAATAAAAAAGACTAAGTATAAAACATGGGCAAGGATTACCATATTAAAGCGCCTAGCACACTGGCAACCCTTTGAACCCCTGAGCTACAGGTCAGAAGCTCGAGCCAGGCTAGTGACGTTTTTACTTTTTATTTATTTTTTATTTTTTTCTTAGAGCAATACAACCCTAATAAGCTGTGACTTATTGGGGAGGTGAATATAAGCAGTTAAGAACAAGAAACACCTACAAATAAGCTTAAAAAGCTCAAAGATAAAAACCAATAAGCAACAGCTGAACTAACTATGCCCGATATCTGACAAAAAGGTAAGGTTCACTGTCAGATATCAGATGCTACTTAAAATGAGGATATCAAGCAAGTCTACCTAGCAAATTTTTTGGTGAAATTATTGTTAAGCAACAAGTTGTAATAAGCTAAAAAACCTTAAACCTAATGATCACAGACCTAAACCATAGCAAGGACTAATCACATAGCAAGTTAAAGGGACCTAAACCTAAAGTACTAGAAAGATCTATGGACTGATCTTTTTGGCAGGTTTGAGGCACAAAAATGATGCAAGTGTGAATCACACTTGCATACAAATCAACACTCAACCCTTCCAAAAACACCAGTATGCAGAGAAAACATAAGTAACAAGCAAAATGAAAGCAGACAACAACAAAATGCAATATATGCAGATTTTAGCAAAAATATGAAAAATGAAATTTACTTCTACACAAATCAAACCAAGGATATTTTTTTATCTAAAGTACCAAGCACAAAGGTGAGCAGGTCTATATGGTGGAATTACGTGTCACCCACAAACCCTAACCTAGTCGAACCAAACAGCCCTTAATACACATTTTTCAAAGATTTTTAACAAATACGTGAACTACAAGATAAAAAATCCTTAGAAGTCAACTAAAAAACATGAGATAACCATTAAAAACTAAGAATTAACACTAAAACACTCATGGCATGGAAAATAACAAAAGCACCAAGGTAATAGATAGAGCAGATTGCTAGTATAAATATGGTTACCACATTTGGTCTTGTTTAGACCAAACACAAAGGTTGTCCAACAACCCAGCTATTCTGCTATGGAAAGGGCTTCTGAGAAGTTATGTGCAAGAGAGAGGGTAGAGAGGACTACTATAGTCCTTCCCCAAATGACTACAATACTTAATTTTGGGGAATATGTCTTCTTACTTAGTGCATGTGTGAAACACTCAACCAGAAACACCAACTACAAGCTCAAAACCCTCTCCAAAAGCTAGTTGTCAAATGGATTTTGGAAGAGCTTTTTGAATAGTGATAAGCATTAGCAAAAAATAAAATGACTTTTTGAAAATCAAACTTTGGAATAGATTTCGAAACGTTAAAAAGTGATAAACAAGATTTAACTTTTCTTTATAATCAGTCTATACAAATGATTTATTAAATCATTTGTACAAACATCCTATACACAAAAAGATCTCGAAGATTTTTAACCAAAACAAAATTTGAACAAAAACTTTGTTAAAAGAAGAACTTGCATAAAATTAAAATGACCTAAATTAAATTGCAGAAAAATTAAAGTGGAACACAGTTATAATTGCATGGTTTTATAAAACTTTAACTATTCAAATATAAAAGTTTACAAAAATAACTGGAACAAAGGGCTACTCACAGGTTGAGAGCTCATTTTATATTGATCCTAAGATGATTCTAGATACAATGTAAGAGAAAGAACCCTAGCTAGCAATCTTCCTTAACTGTCCTTGGTTTGAATTTTAATTTTTAAAACATTAGGGACAAATAAATTAGTATCCACCATTGAATTGGTAGGGGTTTTGGGAATTAGGGATAGTGACGGGTGCAGGGGAAGTGAGGTGTGGTTAAATGGGTGATGTGGTACAGGGTTTAGGGGTTTGGATACATTAGGAATATGGGTAATCAAAGATATAGAAATGCTTATCCCCTAATTCTTTGTAATTTACAAGATTGAGATTTAGGGTTTATATGATAAACAGTGGTGTTGTTTGATCTCAATTTGGGGGTTAAAAGGTGTTAGGTGTCATTTTTAATATTAATTAATCAAATTTGAATTTGATTAATTATATTAAAACTAGTTAGTGGGTGGTTCGGTTGTGGATAGGGTTAATGGACAAGGTTGGTCGGGTTTTGGTGGATGTAGGTTTTGTTTTATGGCAAGTTTCACCCCTGGTCTTTGTAAAAGGTTTCATAACAAGTTTTGGCCAGATTTAATGCATATCCTTTGTAAATAACTTTCACAAATGGCATATTAGTCTTTCAAACTTTTGTAACTTAGCATAAGGACAAAACATGTAATCATATGATTCTTCAAGGGCTATTCTTGTATAATGAAAAAACTTTAGAGACAAATCTTGTATATTTGCGATTTACAAGCGTATAAAGTGTCATTTCTTGAAACTTGGAGGACCATTCTTGTAAATTCTTCAAACTTCAAGGGTATTTTTGGAAAAATCAATGCTCCGTTCCAGTTCTTTGTGCGGCTTCGTTTCCCGTGTTTGTTTTGCTTGATTCTTGTGATCTTTTGATTAATTCACGATATCCGAACCTACAAACATGCAATGAACAAATACAAAGGGTTTTGCACGATTTTTATGATATTTTTAGTCATTTTAAGTCCGATTTAAGCAATGAGACCATGTATAATTATGGTCTCATGAAGGGTATATTGGGATTATAGTAATAATGGTTAGAGGCTGCCGAGTCTTGGACCCAATGTAAGTGACTATTTCCTTTTTCTACTTTTTCATTCATGATTAACTATATTGCTTATATGCTTGGCTTATTATGTTTAGTTGATTGTTTTTTTTTTGATTATTTTTAATTTTATTCTGCTTATGTCATGTTCTGTCCTTTACTTGTTCTTTTTTTGCTTAATATTTGTTATTAGATCTTCATTTATGTGCTTAAAGAGGTGTTTGGTTCGATCTTATTTGATAAGCTTGATTCGAGCTTTAGCCTTATTTTTTTTTTAGACACACTAAGTAGGTTAATATAAGCTTACTTGCATCTTTGGTTCACTTTAATAACAGAAAAATAAAAATTTATCTATTTTTGTCTATTTCACCACTATTGGTGTTCTTAGGATCACAATTTATTTTTGAACTAGAAGTTAATATTGCTTTCTTAAGGTTCCTAGTTAGTTGTTTGGTTGTTATTTATAATTTTGTTTGAAGTTTGTCAAAGTTTTGAAAACAATCCTTTCCTCAAATAAGGTAAGTTCTACACAAGTATAGTTCATCTTTCGCATTTTTGTGGGTTTTATTTGCAGCAAGGATTAGAAGATCATTTATAGGATTTAGGTCTTGATATTCATTGCACAAGTAGATTAGGTGCCTTTATTAATATGTTTTTGATCACATGTAGGTTTGTAGCTTTTTATAGCTTATTTGATAAGCTCAAAATTGGCTTTTCAAACTGTTTCTTGCACACTAGAACTAGTCCCACTATTCTATCATTTTTTCTTTATTTTTTGCATTTGAATCTGTGAGACTTATGTTGCTATGGCTATTTTTGCTACTTATTTTTGGATTTAAGCTTAGGCATAAGATTTTGGCTTATTAGTAAACCAAGATAAGCCACTGTCCTAAGCTTGTAGTTTTTCATTTTTGCTCTTTGTTCTTAGCTAAATTCACCCACTGTGGTGATCTGAATCCTCCAAAACATAGCCTAAAGTTGTGGTTTTCAAAAAGTTGCTTTTTTAAAAGTTGTTACATTAAGCTGGTTTAAAAAACTAAAAATAAAAAGAATTAACAAGAAAATAAAATAATTTTTATCTTTTGCTTTCAAGCTTATTAGATAGGTTTTGAACCTAGTTCTTTTTTAAAGTTTCTTATATTTGTATTTCCTTTGTCTTTTTAAAAAATTTTAAAAATTAAAAAAAATAAATTTTTTAGTTCAAATTGTTTTTTTCATAGCTTAAAAATAAGATCAAGAACTTTTGTAATTTTTAAAGTTTCTTTTTATACATTTAATCTGTTTTTTTTATATTTTTAATCAAATAATATTCTATTTTCTTTTTAATTCATTAAAAAATAGTAAAAATTGTTTGAAAATTACAAAAATGATTTTCTAGGCTTAATAAAAATATTTTGAGGTTTACAAGAAGAAAAATCAGATTTGACACTTTTAAATTTCTATTTTTAGTTTTAAGGTCTTTAATTAGATTTTTAAATTAATAAATAATTATTAAAAAGTGTTCAAAATAGTGTTCTGATCTTTTATAACTTCATAGGCTTTTAGAAAGTATAAACTTAATTTTTTGAAATTTTTTAGCATAATTTTTTGTTTTCAAGAACTTAAGTATAGTTTAAATAGTTTTTAATTAATAAAATATTAATAAAAAGTCTAAAAAATATGATTTATTTATAGAAAACTTTACTTAGGTAATTTTGATGTTTAGAAAGTGATTTTGCATTTTAGGGTTTAATTTCCTTAGTGTCTTAGTATAGTCGCGTTTTAGTGTTTCCCACGTACATTTTTGCGATTCCCGTTTTAGCATATGTTATTTTCTATCCATGTTGTTTTAGAATCGTCTTTTAATTTAAATCATTCTCTTGCTGAAATTCAAACTAATCCAAATACGTGTTCATAAGTGGCCATCTATTTCCTCGTCTACAACAAACCCGCGGTTTTATACTTTTTACGTTTTAATTAATGTGTTCGTATTATACCCACACTAAGCTCCTAACATCAACCACCAAACCACTTCATGTTTAATAAATCATCATCTCCTATATTTATTTTCATTTACACAATCACCAACACACAAAACAATAAGGGTTCACTTGGTTGGAAATCAGAGCGTTAGGTATGTTGGGGAGGAATTTCTCCTCGTTTTGGCCCCACACATCAACTTGGCACTCCCACCTCAAAGAACACTTTCACTGATTTCATTTTTCATATTATTTAAAAAAATCTAATTCATTTCATTTAAATAAAAATACAAAGTACAATATGTTATAAAAAATACAAAATTTGTTTATTATATAATAGAAAAAAACTTTTTTAACAAAATTATCTTTAAAACCATATATAACAAACAAAGAACCTTAAAGACTTATAATCTAAATATGTTTTTAATAAAGAAATTGAAAAAATAACAACCACACAAAAGTTATCCTTCTTCTTAAATAACAACTGCGACGCAACAAAAAAGAGCTCGATCCCGTTTATTCTCATAGAGTTATCTTCTTCTTTTTAACAACACAACAAAAAGAAAAACAATCAATCTTCTTTGTCGTTTGTGACGAAGTTTTTTGGCGAAATGAAAGTGACGAAGCCAACGGGTGTGGGGGCAGAGGAGTGGTCAAAAAGTGGCGAAAGCTACATAGGACTGGCGAAGGGTGGAGTATGACCATACCGTATGCTCTAATGAAATGTCAAATGAATGGAATAAAAGGTGCAATGTAATGATTTATTATTGTTTTTAATCATGTTTGGTTTGTATAATAACAAGTAATAGAATCAATAATAAAAAGACTAAAAATACCCCTAGATGATTGGAAACTAATTTAATGTGATTACTTAATTATGGAATTCTATGAAATTTGATTTCATTAAAGGTTTAATGGAAAAAAGTAAAAAGCAATAAGGGGGTGTTTGGTTCACCGAATACAATGTATTTTGATGTAATTGTAATTTGAATTACAATTACATAGTTTGTTTGTTTGATTAATAGATGTAATTGTAATTATCCAAATTACATTGGGCCCACCTATTTGATGTAATGTTAATTACATCACTTTTGTGATGTAAAGTTTCAATTACAATGTAATCTATAAATATTTATAAAATAACTTTGTTATTTATATCCTCTTATCAACTTTTTAATTTAATAATATATATTTTTGTCCTTTAATTAATATTAATTACATTACATCTTAACAACCAAACACATTAACATATTTTGAAAATTCAAATTACAATTCATCCACATTACAATTCCTTTCATAAATTACAATTACATCAAAAATATTCGGCGAACCAAACGGCCCCTAAATAATGGTTTTGATGTAATGATGGTTAGAAATCACACGGAGGAAAGTTAGACACGTCCCCTGTGGAAACTAGTTTGATTTTTTTTTAATAATTAAAAGCTATTTATCTCAACCATAAAATGTGTTTTAAATGAAGGTGGGAATATGTGCACCGAGTCTATGAGGTTACACACAACAGTGACCACGTGCGATGATCATTTTTCCCACTGCCTCAGTTTTCTATTTCTAGCAACTGACAAGCGATTTGTTTCCGCAACAAGGAGACCAACTTCAAAAAGAAATTTAAAATTAAAATTCATTCATTAAATTAAAAAACATTGCACAATAATTAAAAACATTACAACGATAATAAAAAGCATTACATTAATAATAAAGTGCCTAATCGATTCCCGGATTTGAGTATATCCACAAAAATTTCCGACTTCCACAACTTTTAGTCAGCTTGTTCATACTTCATTCTCTCCTCCCACTCTTATCAACTTTTACTTCTTTTTCGAAGGTTTTGCTTAAAGTCTCTTCATCAAAAAGTTCCCTAGTAAGATATAAATTCTTTAGTTATGACATGTTCATTTTCTTGAGTTACTTGAGTTGATGAACCATCTACATAAATTTCTGAGCTGCATTTGGGATTTGTGTAAAAGCTAGAGGGGTCGATTTTAAAAGGTTTTTTGGGTTTCACCGGATTGCTTCGAGTAGCTTTGCGTTGGTTTCTTTTGGTATTATGAGGATTGTTTTGTTGATTGTTTTTCAGACATTTTTAGATGAACGGGTGGTAATGGATATATTGTGTATGTGTGTGAAGAAAATATGGTAATGAGTAATGAGTATTTATAGGATAAAATGTAAACACTAGATGTTCAAACAAATTTGAAAACTAGTACGTTGGAAAACCCTTTAATAAATATAACACGGAAGTTAAAATAAAAATACGGAAATAGAGAAATACAATACAACATGCATAAAATACAACCGAGTCGTTCTAATCGTATTTTTCATGAATCCAAACAAATTTAGTTTCCATTTGTCGTTCAATTTTAGTTGCATTTCGAAAAAATACGTTATCTTTGTTTGATTCTTCTTTCAAGAAGTACGGATTAGAGCACCTCTCTCTTTAGGAATATCATTGCATTTCTCGTATGCATTCATCTTTAGTTACGGAACCTTTTTCAAATATCGTGGCTAACTCCATCATCGCTTTCTGACGAACAACATCTTCGCAAATTAGTTTTTTAATTAAAGTTTTGATTTTGTTACCCTTATGTGGAGGTGAACAAGTCATATTCTTTCAATAAAATAAGTTTTTGATATAAATTGATTAAATGTGTTGGGTATTTATAAGACTGAAGTGTTAAAATTTTAAAATTAAAAAATTAAAAAATTTCGTTTTATATTAAAAATTGAAAATGTCATTTTTTAGTAAATATATTTCCAACTCGTTCACCTCTGCAACTTAATTCGAGTGGACGATCGGTTCGAATGCGAGGACCGATTTCATAATACCACCTTGCGATTAGAGACGAAGCTAGTACGGGGACCACTAGGTGCTGAGCCACCCTAATCAACTTATTTCACTTATTATTTATGTGTATTACAAGCCGTTTATCAACTATTTTCTACATTACGTCCCTTCATTTTTCCTTAAATATGACCAACCCTCCTTAACTAAAAATCCTGATTTGATCCCTCATTGCGACTAGCCTGATAAAAACAAGTTCTATATTAAACTTTTGACATAATACACATGCCAAGAACATCTTTAAATGACAATAACGGTGCACTTAACACTCTTTAACATAAATGCTTTCATTATGACGAGAGACTCAAAGCACATATAAACCTCCCTCTACATCTTCTTAGAAACAGACACTCCACCATCTTTCTTCCCTCTCTAAAAAAACACACCATCTCTTCTGCCACCATAGTTCTGTTTTGGTATTGGTTTTGATGGTGACAAAAGTGGGTTTAATGTTTTCTTGGTGTATGGTAAACAAAGATGGGTTTGGTGGTGTTGGTGGTTTAAAAATGGTTGATGTTTTTGTTTCCAGGTTATTTTTCCTTTCGTGCATATATCTTTTAGATATGGCTAAAGTGGGATGGTTTTGGATCTGGCTAAAGTGGGTGGTTTTTATTACTAGTACTAAGATTTAGTTACAAAATGAGTAAAACAAAATAAGTTCACAGATAAATTTTAATACCTATTTCTCCTCTTTGAGAGTAAGAATGTATTTGCTACTTTTTAAAAAATTCGCCTCCAAATAACATCTACAAAAGTAAAGATTCCTCTCGTTCAAGAACAAAAATATTTTTATCTCGGCGTGCTTTTGAATTTCTTCAATGCGGCGATCTATTTTTTTAATGTTTTGCCCGCCATTTCGAATCACTAAAGAAACAATTCACATCAACCTCACGCTACTTTTTGTTCCTCTTTAACATAAATATATCACACGTGTTGTTCCACGGGGAGTCATGTAGAATATGAAAAAAAAGTTGCGAGAGGGTTGATGAGGAACGCTCCTTTAATGATCGAAAATGACCGGCACATCTTTGAGAAAAAGATTGTCTGCATTGAAAAAATTCAAAAGGATGTCACAGATACAAATATTCTTGTTCTTAGACAAAAGGAACCTTTACTTCGGTATATATTATGTGGTATCGTATTTTAATAAAAATACCGAATACGTAGTATATTCTTACTCTCTAAGAGGAGAGAGGATATATACAAATCTTTTTGTGAACTTCTTTTGTTTTTATCATTTTTTTTTTGTGTTCTTCTGATCTTTTTTGTTGTTTTGAGTTTGTTTACTAAGATTGAGTTAAAAATGACAAAAAAAGACGTTCACAAACAAATTTCTAAACACGTGTTCTCCTCTTTGAGAGTAAAAATCTATGAGGTACCTTTATTAAAATTCTCCACCACATAACATCTCCCGAAATACAGGTATCTTGCGTTTAAGAATAATAATATTTTTATCTCGGCCTCCTTTTCAATTTCTTAATGTTGGCGATCTATTTCTCACTGATTTGCTCGCCATATTCAATCATCAAAGCAACGTTTCTCATAATCCTTGTGCCATTTTTTGTTTATTTTCTACATGACTACTTACGGAAACAACACGACTAGGAACCACACATGTTGTTCCACTGAGGAGTCATGTAGAAAGTAACAAAGTGCTGGGAGGATCGATGAGAAACGTTGATTTAATGATTGAATACCTCGGACAAAATCATTGAGAAATAAACCACCGGCACGAAAGAAATTCAAAAGGAGGCGAGATAAAAATATTTCTTTTTCTTAAACGAAAGAAACATGTACTTCTATAGGTGTTATGTGGTGGAAAATTTTAACATAAGTCCAAATACATTCTTTCTCTCAAAGAGGAGAGTAGAGGTATATAAATTTCTTTGTAAACTTTTATTTTTGTCATTTTTTTGTTTCGTGTTCTTGTGGTTTTTTGGAATCTAGTTTTAGGTTTTGACCGGATGTGGCTAGATATAACCGGAAATGCGGGTGTTACACCCTCTGATGGTAATATTGAAGATGTTGGTGAAGCACAGCAGGGGTTGGAAGAAGTGCAACCTGCACTTGGTGAATCACGACCCAAGAGGGTCACTTCCAGGCCCATTTGGCATAAAGATTACAATATGTGATTATCCCTATTTTAAGAGTTTATCATCTTATATTAGGAGCGTGATATTGCTGGAAGCTTGTTTAGGAAAGTATCTTTGTTATGTTTATTCAACTTGTTAAACAAGTTAATGTCTTTTATTCGGTATATATACCGAACGTGATGAATAAAACGAATAAGTTCTGTCAAATAAAATCTGTTCTTATTCTCCTCAATTCTTAGGGAGCCCGCATACGCTTGAAGTGTGCAAACTATCGATACTAAACGTATCAATTGGTGCTTTCATTGCTAATGGACGAGGCTGCTGTACTGGGCTGTTGAAAGACCATGCTGATGCGCTCTATGCTGATGTACATGCGCAGTTTACTGCGTTACAGGTGGAGTTACAGGCGATCAAGACTCTCGGACTTAATAATCACCAGGGAACAACAGGTGGTGAATTAGGCCTGCCGAGATCCATGCGTCTCGAGGTCCCCAAGTTCAATGGTGATGATCCTGAAAGTTGGATCTTTGCTATACACGAATACTTTGACCTTCTGGGAACATCGGTGGAACAACGACTCAAGGTCGTGGGATTTAATTTGGAAGGGGATGCCGCCGAATGGTTTCGGTGGATGTCACGCAATAAGTTGATCACTGATTGGAATGGTTTTTTAGATAGTGTTCGTGATCGTTTTGGTCCTTGTAAGTATGAAGATCCGCAGGGGGCGCTCTCCAAACTGTTGCAACTTGGAACCGTAGCACAATACCAAAGTGACTTTGAAAAACTTATGAACCGGGTAACGGAGATTCCTGAGAAATTGTTGATCTCGTTTTATATATCAGGCCTCAAACCTTCTTTACAACGAGAACTATTGGTGTCCAAACCAACAACTCTTGGTGATGCCTTCGCTTTGGCACGCGTTACAGAGGCGCGTTTGGGAGATCAGGGGGCGTTGTCGGTCAACACCAAAATGATGGGTACTAGTGGCAGCGGCAGCGGACAAACCCCAAAGGTAACGTCGTCTCGTTTTTCTCTTCCACGGCCGGACCCGGTTAAACCCGCGTTGTTGGCCACACCAACAAAACCCACTTCTATAGTAGGTCCTACACCTCTTCCCATTAAGTGGATTTCTCCTGCCGAACGACATGAACGCTTGAATAAAGGGTTGTGTTTTAACTGTGATAATAAATGGGTCCGAGGGCATAAATGCCCCGGGAAGTTCTTATTACTTATGGCGGATGAGGAGGGGGACACGGTTCAGGATACTCCAGAGGATCGGGGCGAGGTTTTGGAGACTGGGGACATATCCATTCTTAATTCCTTGGTAGGTCACGGGAGTCCTCGGTCTCTTCAGCTATGGGGGGCGATGGGTTCGGATAATATCCATGTGCTTATTGACAATGGGAGTACCCATAACTTTGTGCAACCATGAGTGGTAGAACGGATGAAGCTAGCCGTTTCCAGCACTAAACCTTTTAAGGTTTACATCTGGAGTGGCGAGACATTGTTGTGTGAAAGTATTTGTTCTAATGTGGGTCTTCAAATGCAGGGGTTGTCCATGGAGGTTGATTTGTATATGCTTCCTATGAAAGGTCCGGATGTTGTGTTGGGTATTCAATGGCTACAAAATTTGGGAAAGGTAACGCACGATTACGCGGAGCAAACGATGGAGTTCATCTTGATGGTGTCACGCACACGCTACGGGGAGATGCAACACTTCGAATGAAACCAATTAGTTTGCATAACATGCAAGCTTTACTAGATACGGACGACGTTTACGGGATATACGAGATACATAGTATCCAAGGAGTGGAGGATGACACTAACGTTCCACATGAGACTAGTAATTTGTCACATCCAGAGATTGACCAGCTTGTTACACATTTTGAGTCTCTTTTCCAGGTACCCACTTCTTTGCCACCACATCGTCTTATTGATCATCGTATTCATTTATACCCTAGTACCAAACCCGTAAATGTTAAGCCTTATCGCTATCCTCATTACCAAAAAGCTGAGATGGAGAAGTTGGTCCAAGAGATGTTAAGTCAAGGAATCATCCGATATAGTCATAGTCCTTTTTCGTAGCCTGTGTTGTTGGTGAAAAAGAAGGACGGAAGTTATCGTTTTTGTGTGGATTATAGGGCCTTAAATGCGGTGACGGTCAAAGATAAGTTTCCAATTCCGACAGCTGATGAGATGTTTGATGAGTTGGGAGGTGCGTTTATTTTTACTAAGCTTGATTTACGGGCCGGATATCATCAAATACGCGTGCATGAAAGAGATGTATACAAAACGGCTTTTCGGACGCATAATGGGCATTATGAGTTTTTGGTAATGTCGTTTGGACTCACCAATGCTCCGTCTACGTTTCAGGCAACTATGAACCGGTTATTTTCTCCGTACTTGCGCAAATTTGTGATTGTGTTCTTCGACGATCTATTGATTTATAGTGTGACTCTTACAATGCACTTGGAACATTTACAATGTGTGATTCAGTGTTTACAAGAGCATCAATTTTATGTTAAGAAATCAAAATGTGTTTTTGGGGCCATGTCGCTTGAATATTTAGGGCACATTATCTCGGGACGCGGAGTAGAGATGGACCCTAAGAAGGTTGCTGCAATCATGGATTAGCCGACTCCTAAGACGCAACGGCAGGTACGTGGGTTTTTAGGGCTTGCGGGATATTATTGGAGGTTTATTAAGGATTATGCTTCAGTTTTAGCTCCTTTAGCAAGCATACTTCAGAAAGATGGGTTTAAGTGGGACAAAGAGGAAGCCAAAGCTTTTGATGAACTTAAGCATCATTTATCTCATGCACCAATCTTACGACTTCCAGATTTTGATGACGTCTTTGTTGTTGAAACGGATGCGTCTGCAGTGGGTATAGGGGCGGTTTTATTGCAGCAAGGGCGACCAATTAGTTTCTTTAGTAGAAAGTTGGGTCCACGTATGCAAGTAGCTGCTACTTATCAAAAGGAATTGTCTGCCATCGTTGAGGCGGTTTATAAATGGCGTCAATATTTGGTCGGGCGATGCTTTAGAATTCGTACAGATCATAAAAGTATCAAGGAACTCATGCAACAAGTAATTCAGACGCCTCTTCAACAAAAATATGTAAGGAAGCTCATGGGTTTTGATTTTGTTATCGAATACACACCTGGGGTATCGAACCAAGTGGCGGATGCGCTGTCAAGAGTGTACGAGGGGGATACTAACCCCGATACCGCGGCGTTTATGGCCATGAGTCAGCCGTTGCTTGGGTTGCTTAAGGATATAAAGAAGGAAAATGAAACTTTAGAAGAGTTGCTGCAATTACATTACCGTTTAGACCAAGGAGAGCAGTTGGAAAGTTTTCGTCGTGAGCAAGGGGTATTGATATCAAGATCGCTATTTTATTGGAGCCGAGTCTAAACTAAAGGATTTGTTGCTAACAGAATTCCACAACACCCCAAGTGCTGGACATGGGGGAACCAAGAAGATGTTAGTAGGGTTGTCGGTATTATTTTATTGGTGGGGAATGCGGAAATCAGTTGAGGATTATATTCGTAACTGCCTCGTGTGTCAACAAACTAAATACTCTACTCAGGCAACCGGAGGGTTATTTCAACCTTTGCCAATTCCAATGACGGTTTGGGAGGATGTGTCAATGGATTTCATTACAGGGCTACCTGCTTCTAAGGGATTGACAACTATTTTCGTAGTGGTGGATCGGTTTTCTAAATACGCTCACTTTGGTGCATTACCTACTAATTTTAATGGACCTACGGTGGCAGAGCTTTTCTTGGAGATCGTCGTTAAACATTACGGGTTTCCGAAAACAATTGTGTCGGACCGTGACCCTATTTTTGTAAGCAAGTTTTGGAAACAGTTGTTTGAGGCTAGTGGGACTCAATTGAAGCATAGCACGACCTATCATCCTCAGACGGATGGTCAAACGGAGGTTGTCAATCGAGGTCTCGAACAATATTTAAGAGCTATGGTGTCTGATCGACCACGTCATTGGGTGCGTTTTTTACCTTGGGCGGAATTCAGCTATAATACGAGCTATCACAGTAGTATCAAGATGACTCCGTACCAAGCTTTGTATGGGCGGTTACCACCCAACATTATTCCATATCCAGCCGGTGCGTCTAAAGTGGCTTCTGTTGATGAACTATTGTTGGAACGAGATGCTCTTTTGCGTCAACTCAAGCATAATTTATTAGCTGCTAAGAACCGGATGGAGATGAAGGCTAATAGGAAACGACGATACGTTGAGTTTAAGCAGGGGGATATGGTACTTGTTAAATTGCATCCCTATCGACAAATCACGTTGGCTAAGCGCCTTTCAAATAAGCTCGCTAAACGGTATTATGGTCCTTTTGAGGTTTTGGAAAGGGTAGGAAAAGTAGCCTATCGACTCGCCCTTCCACTTACAAGTAAGATTCATCCCGTTTTCCATGTATCACTGCTGAAATCCTTCTTAAGGAGGGATCAAGAAAATGTGGCTGCTTTGCCGGAAGAAGATCATGAGGGTCAGCCTTTAGAGCAACCTCTGGCTATTTGTGACACACGTGTGGTTCTACGAAATGGCATACCAACACGTCAAGTACTCGTGCAATGGATTGGGAGTTCACCGGAGGAAGCAACTTGGGAATGGATCTCTGAGTTTCAAGCTGCTTATCCATATTACCACCTTACGGACAAGGTGATTCTTCAAGGTGTGGGGAATGTTACACCCTCTGATGGTAATGTTGAAGCTGTTGGTGAAGCACAGCAGGGGTTGGAAGAAGTGCAACCTGCACTTGGTGAATCACGACCCAAGAGGGTCACTTCCAGGCCCATTTGGCATAAAGATTACAATATGTAATTATCCCTATTTTAAGAGTTTATCATCTTATATTAGGAGCGTGATATTGCTGGAAGATTGTTTAGGAAAGTATCTTTGTTATGTTTATTCAACTTGTTAAACAAGTTAATGTCTTTTATTCGGTATATATACCGAACGTGATGAATAAAACGAATAAGTCCTGTCAAATAAACTCTGTTCTTATTCTCCTCAATTCTTAGGGAGCCCGCATACGCTTGAAGTGTGCAAACTATCGATACTAAACGTATCAGCGGGCTTCCATCCGAAGTTAATTTTGAGATCACTCATTTATTTTGTGAAAAAATAGTTTGTTTTTTGCGTTAGTTTTGCTTCCAGGGAATAGGTTTTACTTGTGGCCCGTTTTTTCCATCAGAAGTTACGTGTGTGTTTGGTAGATGCTCTTTGTCTAATTGTCTACATGTAGGGGTATTTGTTTAGCCTTATGAAACATAGGCCCATTTCGGCTTATAATTTCATAAGCCCATTTTGTTGTGAACTTTTATTAAATCATAATATACCTATATAGCCCAAACTCAAAACTCTGATTTTTAGCCGTGCTATTTTGAGACTCATGGGCTATACATTAGAGTACTTTACTTTACTTTAATGTTTAGCCGAAAAATATGCAATGTAAGTTTGGTAAGATAAATCTGCAATGTAAGTTCATAAAAGAATATGTTCCAAGTAAATAAAAAACCGGTAAAATAAGCGTGTTTTATATTTTAAAAATAACTCTCGCAACCAAAAGCTCTAATTTTAACCAAGCAATCTTTTAAAGGGAGAAATCCCATTTATAGTTTTTTTTGTTTTTTTTAACAGCAGTTTGGTGAAGCGGAGTATCTTGCGTGCCACCGAGGCACCAAGTCTCTCGACCCGAGTTCGAATCATCTCATGAAGAGAATATCAACCCCATGCTAGCCATCCAGTTTCCCATTAAGGGGCTTCAAAGCATTGCGATGGGATTCAAACCTGGCTGCCAATTCTAAATCCCCACAAGAGGAATGAACCCCCTGACCTCCCCCATATGGAGACTATAACCAAATGCATCCCCATTTATAGTTTGCATGGACGTTTTAATCCTTTTTGTCGGACGGGTTTAAGATACGTACTTGATACAGGCTCGTGCTGATAAAAAGGTAAAGCTTTCTACGAGTCGACACTCTAACCATCAATAACAACTAAATGGCCTAAATGAGCGAGCATGAGTTAAGATTCAAATGCGAACCCGTGGGGATAAATTAACTCGTGGTTACATTTCTTAGAACCAAGCAAGTTCATTAACAACAAGCCATAACGACTCACCGCCGTCTTTAAATTAAACCAGCATATATATATGGTTATAATATATATTTCGATAAAAATCACGGTATTCGAGCATCAAACAACAAGCAAAAGTGTGATATTCAATTACTTCTTCTTGTGGGTTAGTAGTTTCTTTGATGATGAAACCATTTGTTAATGTGATTTAGTATTTTGTTAGCGTTTTTCTAGGATCTGAAATGTTGAAGATGTGTAACAACAGTGGATGTGCATATTTATAAGCTTGTGATTATCACTGAATGTACGCGATTGGCTTGCTAGCGTACCTCTAGAATGATCGTATCGTCTATCAGCGCCTGCATTTGCTGAGACAGCGAGACCATCCGTAGGTAAAATACGGAACAATTCATTAACAATTACACAATTAACAATCTACAACTCCTTTCTTATTGTATTATACAAAATGAGAGGAAAAGATGGGTACTTTTTTGGCTTTCTAAATTGGACATACTCTGCTTCAAGTTGTTTAGAGGTCCTTCCACCAAGCATTCAAGCAGTAAGTAAAACAAAACCAGCAATAGCAAACCCTTCCATAAGGGCTGTTTTAAGTGCTTTCAGATTTCCATGTACGACAATATCATACCAAGCACGCGTAAGTGCAACACTAAGCCTGCGTGGATCATTCAGAAATCCAATAACCTGACCAAACAGATACAATTATTCATATAGTAGTTTTAAACAAACCAAGTATGTTGACTCTGATCCTGTTTTTCCCCTTCTTTTTATGCGGACTGCTGAAGCCCACAGACCACTGTTGGACATGTATGGATCTCTATGTTTTCACTACACCCTACAGGGTTACAAGGGACTACTACTTCACTGCACGTGAACATACATTAGCATTTGAATCTTGGGAGGAGAAAGTGGCCGGTGGCGGTGTAGAGCTATAGCTATAAGGAGCGAAGCTCACACGCACCGGCTGATGTAGGGTGGGTTAAAGTTTCCAATGCGAGTCACGCCTAGAGTTGGACACCTTTTTTAAAGCGTGACGCTGATAAGTCCACTCAAGCCTTGATTGAAATTTAGGCGCGCCGATCCAGTTATAAAGGGAAAGCAGCCTTTCTAAGGACTCTTCCCCCGTGGTGGTCCTCGGATTATCGAGGGCTCGAGTCCCACGTTGTTCCCAATCTCCCGAAACATGTACGTTATGCCCACTTTCGTTGCATATATGATCTTTTTCTACAGCTTTTTTGATTTAGAGGTGGCAATTTTGACCCATGATAACGAATGCGTCAATTTATATTTTTCTTTGAACAGCTCAAACGGGCCACACACTTAATGGGAAACATTTTGAAAGTCACTGAATGTATATGAAGCTTGTTCTGATGCATAGAAGTATGCAACCTCTGTACTTGCAATAATTTACGATCACTTGTTAAAAGATGGGCAGAAAAGTGTGTGTCGGTCAACCCCACCCGTCCCATATCTATGTGTGCTAAATGATCGCCTATTTCATTCCAAAGCACTCTTTGATCCGTTACCCCTCCAACCGTCCTGTTGCCTCTAGTTGTCATTACATTAATTAGCATCTTTTTTTGATAAATTCTGCTCCGCAAGTCCTGTTTCGTAACTTCTTATAGATATCACTCAGATGCGACAATTTCTGCCCAATTACGCAATTACTTAAATATGGGTTGATTCTGGCTTTGCTCTTTTTAATATGGTTCAAATGGTCATTTAATCTTTTTATACCGAGGGGGAATGGAGTATATAACTTCTGTGGATCTTTGAAACTTTTTACAAAACAAAGCTGTTGGTAAAAAAATCCATATCTAATTCCAAATCAGTTATATATCTCTATTCAAAACAAGTAGTTTAATTTTAAAGTCTGATTAGAACCTTTTCGAGGAATTGGATATTATATTTGGCAGCGACTAGTATTTTTCTGTAACCGAGATTTTGGCAATTGGAATTTATAGGATGAAGCATGGGCAACCAGAGGAAATCGAGTCCTTTAGAAAACTACCAATAGTGGAAAGTCATGGAGTCGCGACAAAGCGGTTGATAATGTTGCTACTAATTTATTCTCTGTAAGTAGAGTTTATAGCCATTCTTCATTTTAAACATGATAATTATCGTTTCCTATACATATAAATTTTAAATGTGTACCTTTGTACATATCAAACATGTTTCATGCTAATCATACGTTTCCTATCTCCTGCTGCAGGTTTATCAATGACGAATAAGGATTCGTGCTGGGAAATGATGGAGTCTTGCTAATGTATCTTTGATAATCTCATGGTAAGTATTAGATGAGTAATTCAGCTAACGCCTAACTATAAGATCGTTTATAAAACTATGTTGGACTTGTGAATATAGTTGACCTACATACAAACACTTTTATCTCTTATTAATGAAATTCTGTAAATAACTAACATTCTAGATATGGTTGCAAAAACTGTTATTTTACTAGTTCTGTTCAATAAACCTCTTTTTATCAAATCATAGGATTTTACATATTAAAACTTTGAGCGAGTTTTACCTGTTTGTGAATATGCAGAGTGGCGTGAAATGAACAATTAACAGATTAAACTAATACAGTAGTGAACTTAAGGTAGTGCCTTGGTATTTATACAAACTAACTTAAATTTTTACAAAAACTAAAACAACAAACCTAAAGATGGTTTATTGGGGGTCACCTTGACTGGCACATGTTGCCAGATTCATTGGAAATCAAGTGGACTTGTGTACACAAGAGGGACGGGGGATATGGTATTGGGGGTCACCTTGACCCGCACATGTTGCCATCAGTTTCAACTTAAGAATTTCAGTTCTGTGATGTGGGTATATGGTATTGTGGGGATTATTATAGAGTTTTTACAAATACTTAAATCAAACTGAAGTTCATGGGTAGACATGACTTTTAATTCTATCATTGTTAAAATGTGATTCAGGCATTAGAATTGATGTCTAATTGTTATGTATCTCAATGTAGCTAGACTCGGTGAACGTGTTTGAGTTGTTTCGACCACAAGTTCTGTTGTCCCTAAACGCTTTCGGGTCCCTTGAACAGCGAGGTTGTTTCGACCACAGTTCTATATGAGAAACGTGTGAATGGTATATTCATGTCAATATCATCGCCAATAAAGTAATTAGTACACATTTTCTTTCAAAATAGTACTCCCTCTATCCCAAAATTATTATCTCCCAAAAGAAAAAAAAAACACAAAAGAAAAATGTATTTATTTTTGTTTTCTTTTTCTTACTTTTTAGGAGAACTAGGGTAGTAGCCCGCGCTCCGCCGTGGGTTTTCTATAGACGTTAGTTGTGAGAAGCGTAGTTATGAACAAACAGATGTCTAGCTATAGCATTAGAGTTCTTGAAAAGAGTCTTTTACAAAAGTTGTGTTACATGTGGCATTAGAGTCATAAACATAACCTAGATAGTTATTATGTTGTCATTTGACAATACGCATGCAGAGGGTCGGCTTGAGTTTCGTGATACCTGGGCGAGTCAATCCAATGATGCCCCTCATAGGCAAAAAATCCACGTATCTTTTTACGTGTTCGAGCTTTAATCGAGTTAATAGTTCATCCATACACGCCTACTTTATGTTATAAAAAAATGTTAATTGTGATATCAAAACATAAACTCTAGATCGCAAGCTTACAAAAAAGCTAACTACTATCATAATTCGCAAAAACGTAAATTGATTTGATAAATGCAAAAATATAAATTCTTGACGTGTATTAAAAGTTAAAGATACAAAATAAAAATAGTAACTCATGTTATAATTATTAGTCATGTATAGGTTTCTGTTACAATATTAACTCATATTCTAATAGTATCTCTTATGATGAACTTTTCTAAAGGTTTATAACATTAATTTACAAAAATTTTGTTTTATAAACCTACTTCTACTATGTATAAACCTCTTCTGAATTTATAAACCTCTTAATAACTCACATGCATTAAATTATGAAGAGGTTCAACATCTTAGACCTCTTCATGCCACATAAGCTTGAAATGCATCTCTACTATGCTTTACAAGTTTTTAGAGTTCTTCATAACTTTATAAACCTATATATAAACCACAATAGTGGATGCCCTAATCTCTTCGTCTCAAATTTATGTTATCATTTAATTTTTGAAGTATTTTTTTCAACTTTAGTTTTAATATTTTTTATTATATTATATGATATTTGATGTAAAATATATGAATAAAATTGTTTTTAAAATATATTTTATTTCAATAATATAATTCTAAACAAATATTATATAACATAATAAAAACATTAAAGATTAAAATCTAAAAAAATAAATTTAAAAATTTATGAGGAAAATAAATTTTGAAAAAGAATATCACTTTTATATACATATTTATTTAAATCAATAAAATTAAATATTAAAATAAATAATATTTAATTCCAAACTGCAAGATATTTAATAAAAATATAAAACAAGTAACCCAATTTAACATTTAACGTCAAAAGTTATACGGAGTAACTCCTAATACCAACAAGTATTTTTTCATGGAAAAGAACAAGTTACTTATTATAGCCTCAGACATGTGAGATTGATGGGTTAGGATAGATGAGGGTCCTACACATAAAATATGCATATTTTATATTTTCAATCTCTTTCTCTTTTCACTTTTCATCTTCTTTCTAGCGTCATTTTCAAATCCATTTTCTGAAATTTTCTTTTCTGCCATGTAACATTAACATGAAATTTGATGCCTTTAAAATATTGCTGTCCTGGGCGGTTGCCCACCTCGCCCAGCACCAAATCGGACCCTCACTACAACAATTTTTGGGTTTAGGGTCGAAATTTTCGACCCTAAATACAAAGGGTTTTCGACCCTAATATTTAGGGTCGAAATATTCGACCCTAAGTGGTCGACCCTAAGTTTTGGACCCTAAATAACTAGGGTCGAAAAACCCTTTGCAATTTAGGGTCGAAAATTTGGGGCCCACCACTTTCCAAAAATCATTTTGACTAAAAATTAGGGTCGAATCACTTTTTAATTTAGGGTCGAAATTTTCGACCCTAAATTATATCCACGTGTATTTTTTTATCTTTGTGAAATTTTTTTTTTTTTTTTTATTTAATATCCACGTGTATATATTAAAAAGTTTATAAAAACGTTTTTTTTTTTATTTAATAATTTAGGGTCGAAAATTTCTTTAAATTTAGGGTCGAAATTTTCGACCCTAAACATTTTATATTATTTTTTTTCCAGAATATTTCGTGCAGGAAGGGGTTTAGGGTCGAAATTTAGGGTCGAAAATTTCGACCCTAAAATTTAGGGTCGAAAATTTCGACCCTAACTATAATTTAGGGTCGAAATTTCGACCCTACCTATATGATTAGGGTCGAAATTTCGACCCTAAATAGTTTCTGGGCAAAAAAAAAAACTGCATTTTGCAGTTTTTTTCCAGATTTTTTTCCGGCATTTTTTCCGGAAAAAAATATATATTTCAACAAATCCACAATATTACAAATCACTAAACAGTACAATACTACTAATTTACAATACGTTAAATAGCCAAAACGTTAGAATACATTTCACCAAATCCTTATTTCACAAATGTAACAAGTCTAAAATTATTACACATCACAATAAATCCATGTTTCACAATTTAACAAGTCTTAAGTTATTACACAAAATAAAAAGTCTAAAACCAACAACTCCTAATCTGAATAGTCCCCGTTGGCCTGATCATTATCACCCGAATCATCCCCCTCATCAGCATCCGAGTTAATTAGCTCATTATCGGACATGTTGTTGGCATTCTCAAGATCTCGAGCCAACTCGTCGACGGTCCGAGTATCATTTTGATGAGGATTTAGGCTGACGGTATAGTTGGGACTTTCCCGAGAGTTAGAACTCGAGGGGCCAGTGGTGTTGACAACGGGTCGATTACAGTTAGTGAAACTGTTATTTTGGGTAATTGGAGGTTGGAGTGGGTTGAGTGGAGCATTATATGGAAATCCGGGAGGGGGAGGAATACCACGGAACTGGGGCATAACAGGGACCTGAGACATACCAGGGAACTGAGGCATACCAGGGATCTGAGACATGCCAGGCATAGAAGCGAATTGGGGTGGCGGTATAAAAGGGTTAGGAGGTCCGGTATACCCTCGACCCACATGTGAAGTATAATGAGAAATCAAATGACTTAGGCGGGCGTTGTTTACCTCAGCATTTTGTTGCGCCATACTAGCATACATATGGGCCAAATTAGCCCGTTGTTGCGCCTCCTCGGTTTGCTTCCTCAGCAGCTCTTTTTCTTGCTCATGAATCCTAAGTACCTCCGAGAGTTGTTCTCGAGTCACTCCCTCACTATAAGAACTACTCCCGCATCCATATGAGGTACCACCACCCGGCAACTTCCTGCCCCTGCCGACGATATTTTGAGTGTTGCGGCTCGGATTTACTAGATCAATTATTTCTTGATCACTTTTGTACTGCTCAGCACCGCAAGAAATCGCTTCTTTTATGCACATCATTCTCGACTGTGAAAAAGAAAGAGAAAAAAAGAAGTTAAAAACAAATAAAAATATGTTATTAAAGCATGTATAAATTAAATTACTTACATATCTGTCTGCATTTTCCTCGGACATAGTGCCATTCTTGTTTGTGTGTGCCCTCTTCCAAGTTTGTATAAGGTCCTCGTCGGTCCCATGCTTGACTTTCTGTACAATATCAAATAAATTAATAACAAGATCTTTACCAAAAAAAATTAATAACAAAATATAAATAAACAATATAAAACTTTTAAATGATCACAAAAACTATAACGATTCTTACATATTCGTTCCTTCCTTGAGCGAATGATTTTTTCCCTTGATGTGTAGAAACTTTGTTTTTCGAGCGGTTAACTGCATTAATTTCACTTCTCCTCACTTGTTTCGGGTCGGACCAATACCGGCACAAATCACGCCACTCCCTTGCTGATCTGTTGGCCCATGTAGAACTCGATGGGGGCGGTACAAGCGCCGCTTCCTCGGCCGAATCATGGATAGAATAATAGTCATGCTTTAACAAGTTCCTATTTTTGCGCCAAAGTAGCCTCAACTTACAGTTAATTCCTGTTTTTATCCTTTCTCCCACCACATATGTTACCCCGCCATAAGTCACAGTATCATGACTATCCAACCAACCCGTCAGGTTGAAATAGGTCTACATGTAAACATATGCATTTAAATAAACAAACAATTTTCAACCAAAACAGTTAATAAGACTAGATGTAACGCAAACAATTAATACCTCAAGTGTAGGAAAGATATGGGCTTTGAGGTGCAATGGTATCTGTTCCCACTCGCAAGTAAGTGGAAGTGGTCGGACTGTTTCCCCCATCAGAGAGGTCAACATCGCAGCATTATTGCCTAACGGATGGAAGCTATTAAGATCATAAACATCAAATGAAACTGGCAAAGGTCCTCCATGCGCCCTATGCTTCCTCCTTAGGCTCGTATTAACCGTAACCATATGTGGTATCGGTTCACCTGCAAAGATTAGTTATTGAAGTTATTGATTCGTGAAAATTCAAACACACTTAATTAACAATAAGAGTTGACATAAAATAAAAATAAATCACAATTTCTTACTTTCGCAATTGCCGGGTACGGACTTTGTAGGTCGTCTAGGTGGAGTACCATCACCATCCCCACCGTGTGATCTACCACCTACACACGCCATCTGTAATATAACAAGTACATGAACACACAATTTCGTGGACCGGTTAATGCTAATACACAAATTCATAAAAATTTACACATTTAAACATATAAGAACAATTTCATTAAAAAAAATTACACATCTAAAGATTAAATCATTGTTTCATTCAAATTACAACTTAAGATCAATTATCACAATCTGAATCATCGCTAGATAAAACTTCTTCAACAACATTATTAGGGTTCACTTCATCATCATCAGACATTTGAACATCATCATCATCAAGGGCATGTGCAACGTCATCATCTTCATTATTGATTAGATCATCATCGTCTTCATTAACCTGTGTGGCGGACACTTCTGCCGATTCGTCATTCAAACTCAAATTTGTATCCTCCAAACAAGTCAAACCAACATTCAGCGTAAAATTTGATGAACTGCTACCATGTATAACATCTTGATCGGGCTCTTCAACATCGCCATGATAAACATGTTCGACCACCTTCCAACCCTTTGGTTTTCTAGCAAGGTCTTCAAGGTAAAATACTTGTGATACTTGTGTCGCAAGAATGTATTGGTTATTTTTGTGAAATTCCTTATTAGTCAAAATATAATGTATGCCCTGCTCAATGTAAGAACGTCTATTGCGTTTCGTACAATTTGGGGGGTTAATCCGAAATCAACTAAGCCTAAATCAACTAAACCTAAATAATCCGAAATCAACTAAGCCTAAATATAATCCGAAATCAACTAAGACTAAATATAACCCGAAATCAATTAAGCCAAAATAAGCCGAAAACAAGTAAAAAAATTAGCTACCTTTAGTATAAAGTGGCTACTGTTGTTGCTGCCGTGGTGGTGGTGCTGCTGCCGCCGGCGGTGGTGGTTGCTATTGCTGCCGTCGGTGGTGGTGGTGGTTGCTAGCAAAAAAATTAACAATAACAATCACATTAACAATCACATTTAGCAAAAAATTAAACAAAATTAATATATTAAACAAAAAATCAATACCTTTATAATAATATAATTGTGGTGGTGGTGATGACTGGGGTGATGGGGTGGGGTGACGGGGTGGAGTGGGTCGGATGGATGGTGACGCTTGTGGTGGGACGGAGTGTGGGTCGGATGGATGGTGACGGAGTGTGGGTCGGATGGTGGTGCGAAGGATGGATGGTGACGAAGGTGGTGGGACGGAGGTGGTGCGAAGGATGGATGGTGACGAAGGTGGTGTTGATGAAGATGCGAACGGTGGTGTTGATGAAGATTGTAGGTTTTCCCGTTTTTTTTTTAGTATAGAGGATGAAGATAGAATGAAGTGTTTTGGGTAAGTTGTGGATAGAATTTAGGGTCGAAAATTAGGGTCGAAAATTTCGACCCTAATTTTTAGGGTCGAAATTTTCGACCCTAATTTTCGACCCTAAATATAAACCGCGAATTTTTTAATTTTGGTGTAGAATTTTAAAATTTTCGTGAAATTTTTCGAAAGTAAAAAGTTTTAGTGCCAAATTTAGGGTCGAAATTTCGACCCTAAATTTCGAAACTATAATAGTTTTAAATTTAAAATGTTTTAAAAAAATCAATAAATAGAGTTTTTAAATTACTAAATAATATAAAATATTAACAAATTATTTTATTTATATAAAAAATTAATAAGTATCACTAATATATTTTATTTATGTAAATTTATTTTATAAATTACAATAATTACGTTTTAAAATAATAAATTTCGAAACGAGAATAATTTTAATTTTAAAATGTTTTAAAACAGTAAATAGAGTTTATAATTACTAAATTATTTATATAAATATTAACAAGTTATTTTGTTTATATAAAAAATTAATAAGTATCACCAATATATTTTATTTATGTAAATTTATTTTATAAATTACAATAATTACGTTTTAAAATAGTAAATTTCGAAACGAGAATAATTTTAATTTTAAAATGTTTTAAAACATTAGTAAATAGAGTTTATAATTACTAAATTATTTATATAAATATTAACAAGTTATTTTGTCTATATAAAAAATTAATAAGTATCACCAATATATTTTATTTATGTAAATTTATTTTATAAATTACAATAATTACGTTTTAAAATAGTAAATTTCGAAACGAGAATAATTTTAATTTTAAAATGTTTTAAAACATTAGTAAATAGAGTTTATAATTACTAAATTATTTATATAAATATTAACAAGTTATTTTGTTTATATAAAAAATTAATAAGTATCACCAATATATTTTATTTATGTAAATTTATTTTATAAATTACAATAATTACGTTTTAAAATAGTAAATTTCGAAACGAGAATAATTTTAATTTTAAAATGTTTTAAAACATTAGTAAATAGAGTTTATAATTACTAAATTATTTATATAAATATTAACAAGTTATTTTGTTTATATAAAAAATTAATAAGTATCACCAATATATTTTATTTATGTAAATTTATTTTATAAATTACAATAATTACGTTTTAAAATAGTAAATTTCGAAACGAGAATAATTTTAATTTTAAAATGTTTTAAAACATTAGTAAATAGGGTATCGTATTGCATGATATGAGCCAATAGGGTATCGTATTGCATGATATGAGCCAATAGGGGATCGTATTACATGATATGAGCCAATAGGGGATCGTATTACATGATATGAGCCAATAGGGGATCGTATTACATGATATGAGCCAATAGGGGATCGTATTACATGATATGAGCCAATAGGGTATCGTATTGCATGATATGAGCCAATAGGGGATCGTATTACATGATATGAGCCAATAGGGGATCGTATTACATGATATGAGCCAACGTGGTATCGTATTACATGATATGAGTCAATAGGGTATCGTATTACATGATATGAGTCAATAGGGTATCGTATTACATGATATGAGTCCTTATCATCACAACCACCAGCATGGGAGGGAAAACATTGGAGGGAGTCAATTGGAGGGAAAACTTTTGAGGGAAAACATTGGAGGGAAAACTTTGGAGGGAAAACATTGGAGGGAAAATGTTAACAATTTCCCTCACTTTTTTAGCATAAAAAGAGAACCACACACACTCCTTATCATCACAACCACCAGCAGATCACACACACTTATCATCATAAACAAATTGTTATTATGTACATGTTGAAGCATGAAGCTTTTCCGTGCAGGTGTGGACGTGGAGATGTAGTTCTTCGAGAATCGTGGACAACTGAAAACTTTGGTAGACTGTACTATGCTTGTCCACGTT
Source organism: Glebionis coronaria (assembly GCA_025667525.1). Taxonomy (NCBI): domain Eukaryota; kingdom Viridiplantae; phylum Streptophyta; class Magnoliopsida; order Asterales; family Asteraceae; genus Glebionis; species Glebionis coronaria. The sequence continues at coordinate 323,664 of JANFOE010000470.1, read as the reverse complement.
CACGGGTTCAACCTCCAGTTTCGTATGGATGCAAATTTTTTTTATGGAAAGACGAACGCGTACAACTACTAATCAATTCTCTTGGAGGTTCAATGAGCTTTTCTCCTCCAAGCTCTTCTTCAAGACCTTCAACGAACTTTTCTCCTCCAAGCTCTTCTCCCAGACCTTCAACGATTCCAGTTTCTTCTCCAAGCTCTTCAGCGTGTGCAAACTGTGTGCGCTTGAATGGAATGATAATGGTCCTTGAGCGTACGATAGAGTTGTACCGCCACTCCGATAGGCACACAATGGATTCAGCTGCACTACTTCATGACCTTTACGATGACATGGGGAACCTTAGTTTGAACTAGTTTGTGATGTGTTTTTTTCCGTGTTTACGAGTCTAATATCGTAGTAATATCCATGTTTAATTAAGCGCGTGTTTAAGTGTCCGTGACGAATAAAATTATGTTTAGGAGTGTTTGTCTGTAAGTCTCCCATGTGATATTACAAAAGGTTTTATGTAATATTTGGAATAAAGTAGTGTTTGGTTCTATGAGTAATTAGTATTCTAGCTTGAATCATTGTGAGAGTTTAGTTTGTTTGAGTCACACCGATCCTTACACTTTCTATAAGTAATCAGGTATGTTTCTGTCACCCGGATTTTAAACAAGCCATGCTATTTCAGATTAATTTATCGGTTGCAACAACATCTTAAATTTAACGCGTTCAAACTGACAATACATTGCCCGCAAAGCGCACAGCCGGCGCTTCACGTACCAAATAAATAAGACATGGGCCAACACAAACCACCCTTAGTTATTATAGATGCACACCCTAAGAACTTGAATGTGACATCTAGGCACACAGATACAGAAAATAAAAAAAAACACACAAAAACCATACACAGGTCATCGACATAGACAACCCCCTTTATTAACATTGCACACAATCACACCTTCACGCAACAAGCTTTTCGCACAGTTCCACTTTCACTTCTCAATTACCGGTCAGCTTTGCCTTGAAGGCTTCTTTCTCGCGTATCCGCTTTGCGGACGCCTGAACCTCTGCACTGAGCTTATCACGGAACTTGCACTCCTTGTCCATAGTTTTGCTAAGAAACGCGACCATCAATTCAACAGCCCGGACACCCCTGACTGTCTTCAGCTCCTGGCGTAAATGCTCACGAGCCATAATCACCACATTCACATCATCATACATGCTTTGAACCTTCGCTTGCCAAGATGTCTCATCTTGGATGTCGTTATCCACATAATATAGAAACATATCAGTCCAGTCCTCCGACTGGGCTTCAGCCTGTAGCGCAGCACACCTACGGAGATGAGACATGTTTTTTCCCTTTGTTTCTAAATTCAAGAACTGCTAGAACTGTGATGTGAAGAAACCAAACCAGTTTTCACCTTCTTAAATAGATAAACATTGACTCCTTTCTACACCTATTTCACCCAACCCACTAAACGTTTTACCCCCACCAACAGTTCCCATCACCACCGTACAGTAGAACCACTCACCATTTACATGGCTATCTACTGGCCTCTCCAAAAGTACTCAGAAAAAGTATACCCTCCAAAAACCACATCCTCACATGTTGCTCTTTTCCAAAAGTAGGATAAAAAGATACTACTTGATATGGCCAAACACACATGCCTAGGCCAATATCAACAGCTCTTACTGTTGACACACCCTTTTGTCTTTTCACCCACTGAGGCTTACAATATTTTACAAAGCCATGTTCAATGGCACATCCTAAGCTACAACAAACACACACAGCAACAACGAAAACAAACAAACCAAAGGAGCATTGTGAGAATTTAGTTTGTTTGAGTCACACAATTTAGTTTAAGTCTGTTGTGTTAGGTTTTGCAGTCAAAAGTTCAGTCAAAAGCATTTTACTTCAATCAAATTTTGCTCAAACTCATAAATAAAGGAGCCTTTTTTATTCATACAAACATACAAGTACATTTCAAACACAAAAACCATCTTCCTGTTCACAATGGATACATAATGAAAGCACTAAAACTAGTACCATCAATAGTGGGACTAATGAAAGCACTAAAACAATGGGTACAGTCATTTGTAGTCTAGTTGGTTTTTCATAGTGGTAACCAGCTTGATCTTTCTGGATTTGTGGTGTAATTGATGAACTTGTTATGTTCTTGTAGTTGCTAAGTTATTTGCACAGCTTTAGTTCTGCTTAAACTTAATTATTTTTAGCTATTACTGTATTATCTAAATATATACATATATTAATATTTTAAAAGCATTAACACTTAAAAAAAAAAATTAATAATTTAGGGTCGAAATTTCGACCCTAAATATAAACCGCGAATATTTAAAATTTTTCGTGAAAAATTTTCGTGTGAAATTTTAAATTTTTCGGGAAAAAGTTTTAAAATTTTAAATTTAGGGTCGAAAATTCGACCCTAATGTTTTAAATATTAAAAATTATTTTTTTTAAAATTAGTTTTAGTTATTAAAAATATAATATATAATACATAAATTAAAATTATTTTAAACTTTATATTTAGGGTCGAAATTTCGACCCTAAATTATTAAATTTAAAGTTTAATTCTTTTAAAATTGTTTTTAATTATTAAAAATAAATTATATAATAAATAAATTAAAATTATTTAAAACTTTTAATTTAGGGTCGAAATTTCGACCCTAAATTTACTGGGTCCCACCTGCTTTTTGACCAGCCTTTTTGGGCTCTTTTGGGTTGAAAATGTGTGGGCCCCCACCTTAATTTAGGGTCGAAAATTTCGACCCTAAATTTCGTCCGACCCTAAACATTGATTTTGTTGTAGTGCCTGACTGCATGTCATGATCATTGGTTGCAACAAATATACAGTTCATTTGTTAATTTGGCTAGGCCGATTTTTTTTTCTTGTTAGCTGCGTCTAGGTCAGGTAGTAGCGGACGCTTGGAGGTCGTAGTCATTCGGTTCACTTGTTTTTCTTTGGTTGTCTCAACAGTTCTTCAAGCAATGTTTAGCACACCGTCTTTTGGAGGAGTACCTAGATATGTAGTCGAAAAAGATTGTTAGTGCAAGGGTATAGTTAATAGAACAATGTATATTTTTGTTACAGTTTTTGTCTAGTTAATAGAAAAACTAAGCTCAAAAAATTAATAAAAAAAATAAGCTCAAAACTTTATAACAAAAAAATTTGAAAGATCCTTTGCTATTTCATGTTCAAGTATTGTCTTTGCTGCAGGTAACAAATACTTGTTTTGTACTGCATTTTATAGTAGAAACTGTTCAAATAGTCAAATTTATTTTCTCAGACAAGTAGGACGTAACCTCCGTGAGTTATTCAAAAGCTGTAGAAGCGGGATACAAAACTACTTCTGCTGCATATTACAAAAATAATTTTGAAAATTTGCAAAATTACGCGAAAGTTTTGGGAAAGTAAGTTTATTTGTGGTTAGCGGAAATCTGGATCATTTGCATATAAACTTGTAATAGTAATACAAAATGGGCCATATTTGTTATTCATGTTACAAGGTATAAGAGTATATGTTATGTCAGAGGTTGTTGCTGAAATCTATATATTTGTTCAGAGACAAAGCCTCCATTTTTGGACAGAACGATTGTGTTTACAAATGTTCTTAAAGGACGCACATGGAGTTTGTAGGAATGAAATTATATTATCAGACAGAAATATGTGGTTTGTCTTTGGGAATGATGCAATTATAAGATAGTTTTCGAACAAATCTGCAGTCAAAGTTAACGAAACAACAAGTGTATTTGGCAAAAACTACGTTTCAAAAACTATATAATGGTAATGTATGCATTGATATGATAGATAAAAACGGTAAAAAAATATGTTGCTAATTTAGATAGTAATTCCATGAAAATTGAGGTTACCTCGATCTGCTTGACTCATTGGAAGTACGGGGGTGTGTATAGTTGTTGTAGAGTCGATATCTGGAAATCTGGAATGCTTATTTTCGGGTCGTTGTTGGTTGTGATTGCATTGGTGAAGGCTGTTCAACGACGGTTCCATAAGTTTCAATTTCTAACTAAAGTGGTTTATGTTCCTCATTTACCTCTTGAAGGTGTAGGATTTTGTTTACATTGAACTCTCGGGCTCCTTTTTTTTGGAGCAAACTGTATAACGAATTTTCTCTTTTTGCCAACGATTGTTGTTAACTCTTATGGAATTGTGCGTTGGTCAGTCATCCAGTATTTCTGTGCCAGATCGGAACATCTGTGGCCAGTAATGTCCACTGCAGCCTCAAAAAAAGCGTGAAGTCTGCATTGATGCATTCGTTGTTCCATCGTGGACGACAAATTTTATGGTGTACCTTTTTGGAACATAATACGGGTGTGTAGTTAGATATATGTTTGTTTTGGGTAACATTTTAAAAACTTCTAAACGCAAATAATCAATTTTTCCATTGATTTTAAAATACCATTTTAGCCTATCCCTATTGTAAAAATGAAATAAGTTTATAATTTAGAGTCAAATGCTATGTTAATAAAAATTAGCATTATATAAAAAAAATTGGTATTTTGACTCCACGGATCACTGTTCCGTCTACGCCTCTGCCAAAAGGTTGGATATTGGGATGTGGGCTTATATAGCCGGCTATGGCTTATTTAGTTTTGGGGTTATGTTTCATAAACTCAGTTTTTGTTCCTTACGTTTAAACTTTTTCGCTTATATATGTCTATTACGCTATAATTCTCTTATATAGGCTGAAAAGTTTCAAAATAAGCCACAAAAAGTGAGCTTACGAAAGATAATCCCAAAACCAAATAAGCCATAAGCCTAAACAAACACCGTTACTCTATTTATCCAATTGCTTAAGCAAATAAACAGCTTGGTGTATAAGGGTAATCTATAGGTTACTCCAGCTTATCTGCTTATTTAGGGGGGATATAAGGAGTTTTCAAAAAACAGGTTGTAACCTTGGTTAAGATAAACATGAATTCAGCAAATCCGTACATTATTTACTTAACGGCTAATAAGCAAAAGCATAAACAGAAAATATAATCAATTCCAAACACCGTCTGATTATCGCATTTGAATCTTTAATACATTGTAAACAAATCCTGAGTCTGCCTACAGTAATTCTATTTGTTACATATAGCATGTGGTTTTAAGATAGTTTTTATTTCGTTTTTGCATTACTGCCATGAAAGACACAGAGAAGGATATTATTTATTTATTTATTTTTGTTGAAAAGGTGAACTATTATTTAACTATTAAAAGAGATTACATCTCGGGTGTCACACAGAACAGTTTTTCTGATGACCATAGCATAAATGCCTGCATTGGTATTGATTGTGTAAACCAAACCATAGAGTACCAGTGAACTTTTGTATCATTACTTTTCAAGTTTTTCCAAACAGTAATTATCTCAAACTTTTAGGCTTAGAGCTTGCTTCCCATAATATTTTAGCTTTACCTTAAACATCTTATAAATTTTAACCCTTTTTGAAATACAACACAGAATGAACCTCACGCTCTACTCGCACTATATCTTGTTGTAACAATTTCTAAACCTATTTTGGCAATTGAAAATAGTTCTTATTATATGCTTGTAATTTGTAGGAAGTTAATAGGGTCGCGTTCATACAAAATAGAAAACCAGAATTTTCAGCTACAGACACTATCGGACATGGGACACACGTAGCATCGTATTACATGATATGAGTCAACGTGGTATCGTATTACATGATATGAGTCAATAGAGGATCGTATTACATGATAGGAGTCAATAGGGGATCGTATTACATGATACGAGTCAATATGGTATCGTATTACATGATACGAGTCAATAGGGTATCGTATTACATGATACGAACCAATATGGTATCGTATTACATGATATGAGTCAACGTGGTATCGTATTACATGATATGAGTCAATAGGGTATCGTATTACATGATATGAGTCCTTATCATCACAACCACCAGCATGGGAGGGAAAACATTGGAGGGAGTCAATTGGAGGGAAAACTTTTGAGGGAAAACATTGGAGGGAAAACTTTGGAGGGAAAACATTGGAGGGAAAATGTTAACAATTTCCCTCACTTTTTTAGCATAAAAAGAGAACCACACACACTCCTTATCATCACAACCACCAGCAGATCACACACACTTATCATTGTGAGAGTTTAGTTTGTTTGAGTCACACCGATCCTTACACTTTCTATAAGTAATCAGGTATGTTTCTGTCACCCGGATTTTAAACAAGCCATGCTATTTCAGATTAATTTATCGGTTGCAACAACATCTTAAATTTAACGCGTTCAAACTGACAATACATTGCCCGCAAAGCGCACAGCCCGCGCTTCACGTACCAAATAAATAAGACATGGGCCAACACAAACCACCCTTAGTTATTATAGATGCACACCCTAAGAACTTGAATGTGACATCTAGGCACACAGATACAGAAAATAAAAAAAAACACACAAAAACCACACACAGGTCATCGACATAGACAACCCCCTTTATTAACATTGCACACAATCACACCTTCACGCAACAAGCTTTTCGCACAATTCCACTTTCACTTCTCAATTACCGGTCAGCTTTGCCTTGAAGGCTTCTTTCTCGCGTATCCGCTTTGCGGACGCCTGAACCTCTGCACTGAGCTTATCACGGAACTTGCACTCCTTGTCCATAGTTTTGCTAAGAAACGCGACCATCAATTCAACAGCCCGGACACCCCTGACTGTCTTCAGCTCCTGGCGTAAATGCTCACGAGCCATAATCACCACATTCACATCATCATACATGCTTTGAACCTTCGCTTGCCAAGATGTCTCATCTTGGATGTCGTTATCCACATAATATAGAAACATATCAGTCCAGTCCTCCGACTGGGCTTCAGCCTGTAGCGCAGCACACCTACGGAGATGAGACATGTTTTTTCCCTTTGTTTCTAAATTCAAGAACTGCTAGAACTGTGATGTGAAGAAACCAAACCAGTTTTCACCTTCTTAAATAGATAAACATTGACTCCTTTCTACACCTATTTCACCCAACCCACTAAACGTTTTACCCCCACCAACAGTTCCCATCACCACCGTACAGTAGAACCACTCACCATTTACATGGCTATCTACTGGCCTCTCCAAAAGTACTCAGAAAAAGTATACCCTCCAAAAACCACATCCTCACATGTTGCTCTTTTCCAAAAGTAGGATAAAAAGATACTACTTGATATGGCCAAACACACATGCCTAGGCCAATATCAACAGCTCTTACTGTTGACACACCCTTTTGTCTTTTCACCCACTGAGGCTTACAATATTTTACAAAGCCATGTTCAATGGCACATCCTAAGCTACAACAAACACACACAGCAACAACGAAAACAAACAAACCAAAGGAGCATTGTGAGAATTTAGTTTGTTTGAGTCACACAATTTAGTTTAAGTCTGTTGTGTTAGGTTTTGCAGTCAAAAGTTCAGTCAAAAGCATTTTACTTCAATCAAATTTTGCTCAAACTCATAAATAAAGGAGCCTTTTTTATTCATACAAACATACAAGTACATTTCAAACACAAAAACCATCTTCCTGTTCACAATGGATACATAATGAAAGCACTAAAACTAGTACCATCAATAGTGGGACTAATGAAAGCACTAAAACAATGGGTACAGTCATTTGTAGTCTAGTTGGTTTTTCATAGTGGTAACCAGCTTGATCTTTCTGGATTTGTGGTGTAATTGATGAACTTGTTATGTTCTTGTAGTTGCTAAGTTATTTGCACAGCTTTAGTTCTGCTTAAACTTAATTATTTTTAGCTATTACTGCATTATCTAAATATATACATATATTAATATTTTAAAAGCATTAACACTTAAAAAAAAAATTAATAATTTAGGGTCGAAATTTCGACCCTAAATATAAACCGCAAATATTTAAAATTTTTCGTGAAAAATTTTCGTGTGAAATTTTAAATTTTTCGGGAAAAAGTTTTAAAATTTTAAATTTAGGGTCGAAAATTCGACCCTAATGTTTTAAATATTAAAAATTATTTTTTTTAAAATTAGTTTTAGTTATTAAAAATATAATATATAATACATAAATTAAAATTATTTTAAACTTTATATTTAGGGTCGAAATTTCGACCCTAAATTATTAAATTTAAAGTTTAATTCTTTTAAAATTGTTTTTAATTATTAAAAATAAATTATATAATAAATAAATTAAAATTATTTAAAACTTTTAATTTAGGGTCGAAATTTCGACCCTAAATTTACTGGGTCCCACCTGCTTTTTGACCAGCCTTTTTGGGCTCTTTTGGGTTGAAAATGTGTGGGCCCCCACCTTAATTTAGGGTTGAAAATTTCGACCCTAAATTTCGTCCGACCCTAAACATTGATTTTGTTGTAGTGATAGCTGGTAACAGAGTGCAAAACACTAACTACTATGGCATAGCACAAGGTACTGCCACAGGAGGGGTTTCGTCTGCAAGAATCGTTGTGTATAAAGTATGCGGCGAGTATTGTCACACCACGCGTTAAATCATCAAAGTTATTTAAACTGGTGTTTTGCTATGTTTAAGTTGTGTTTTTTTACATATCATGTGTTCGTATATATGCAACTGATTTACTTTTTTGCATAAACAAATTTCATTCTAGTAATTTTTTCATTAGAGCATACACTAAAAATAGAATAGGGGAATGTCTAAATTTCTTTGAACCAACTTTAAAAAGACATTTATGGTCACCTATTATGAGAAAGTGATGGCAAATTTCCATAAATTAGGCTGAGCCTTATGAATCTGTAACCGAGAATCGAGAAGAATGTAACCAGACCCGATAGTCTGGTTGCGGTCCTATATTTTAACAAGATTTTGAATAACTAATATAGAGTCCCTAGCTCATGTGACAAGTCGGTTTTAACCGGAAACCAAATCGAACCGAGCAAAACCGACAAAATATATATAACCGAAAACTAAACTGAAAATGATCGATTTGATTCGATTCAGTTTGATTTGTCGGTTTGGTTCAATTTTAGTCATATCATTAAAGTGAAAGAGGTACAAACTGATATTCAATCCAATATTTGCCAAAGACAATCCACTACCAAAATTAAAATTACTACGAACAATTTTTTTATAGAGTTGTACCTACATAAAGTTTTGCATGCGATATTTTAAATTTAAAGTTGTTATCGCTTTAACAGTCCATCGATATGGGACAATTCTAGCACAAAGACCATGTTACAGCAGTAACAACATCAATATTTGCATTTTATATTAATTCATTATGCTAACAACTTAAAACATTCAAAAACCAAATATAGGAGGTTAAAATAAAAATTAACCTTAGTTTTTCCATAAATCAGTTAAAGATGATATCAAAAAGTCGCAAAAGAATTTGATTTGGGGAAAATTCTTGAAATGCCCCAAAGTGCAAGTTCATTTCCCTAAATGTCCCTACCAAATGAAAAATTCCCAAAATGTCTTATGCAACCTATGCGACCTATGCAACCTATGCAACTTTGCTAAAAAGCTGAAAAGTGTACTTTTATTCCTTATGACACATGTCAGAATGTGTCATAGAAAAGTACATGTGTGTAAGGTCTTGTCTCCTATGCAACTTTTATGTCTTTTATGCAACTTTAATAAAAAAATAATTTTTTTCAAAAAAACAACTTTTAATAAAATCTTTTTATTTACTTATTTTATATTATATTTTTATGCAACTTGTACTATTTCTAGACAATGATGTGACCTTTGTGTAAGACACTTTTTGGCAAAATCTATGAACATACTTTTTATACTTTTTATGCCAATTTTTTATATTAAAAGGTACCATGAATTTAAGTGTAAAAGTAGGTATGTGTAAGTAACATATTATGCAACATTTATTTACTTTTTATGCAACTAATATATTTAAAAAAATAATAAAAAGTACCATGGATTAATGTGTAAAGGTAGGTATGTGTAAGTAACATATTATGCAACCTTTATTTACGTTTTATGCAACTTTTATATATTAGTAAATTTAAAAATAAATAATATAATTTTTATAATTAAAAAAACAGATAAAAATTAATAATTTTTTTTAAAAAAGTATAAATAAATCCCTTTTTAAAAAATAATTAAAAAATAATTATTTTTTTAAAAAAATAATTAATAATTTTTATAAAAAATAAGAAAAAAATTATTTATTTATTAAAAAAAATAAATTTTATAAAAATAATTAATAATTTTTATAATTAAAAAATAAAAATAATTAATAATTTTTATAATTAAAAAATAATTTTTTAAAAATTATTAAAAAAATAATTAAAAAATAATTTATAATTTTTATAATTAAAAAATAAGAAAAAAATTAATAATTTGTTTTAGAAAAAACTATAAATAAATCCCTGTTAAAATATTATTTATTTATTAAAAAATAATTATTAAATTCAATTAATAATTTTATAATAAAGCAAGACCTATTTTTTTTTTAAAACACACTTTTGCCGATGCTTTATTTGTTTTGGAAAGGCAACCACGAACACCTCCTAAATGATTTAGTTATATAAATTTTTTCTTTCGGCACGTACGTTCTTTTCTCAGCGGGTTCAACTTTGTAAAAAGGTGTTTGAAATTGCTTATACGTGCCTGTCCTAAAGTAGGATAGTAGCCTGGACTCTGGAATGTGTGGATAAAACTGTCTGTCTTCTACTCTAAGATAAGCAGTTAATTTATTTTTGTAAAATTTGATAACTCAGTGTCCAGTTGGCCTATTTGGTTAGAAACTTAGAATGTTGTTACATATGCTCGCGTGGAGTGTATATTATATAAGATAGGTCACATGGTGGGCAATTTGCGTAAAGTAGCTAACGTGGTGTTTTTAATTTGATAAAATGGTGCCATGATGGCCCATTGTTGACAATGGAAATCCGCATCCATTTCAGTTATTCTATGCAAAAATGTCACCAATGCGTGCTAAATAATGAAGGTTATAACTTATAAGTCAATTTTTTTGTAAAGCTTTTAAATAATGAAGAAAAAGTTTGTCAAGCCTTATAAAAGAATGTCTGAGACCTAACCGGAATAATGATGAAGCTGTTACTGTTTAGTGACAATCTCCTTGTCTCTTTCTGCTTAAACCATATATTTTTAGTGGCGGGATGAGTTTAAGTTGACTATAGGGATTGTAATAATAAGAATACTTACACTATTTTGATATATGAATTATATGCAGGAAGGTGGAGCTGGCATACAAATTTGTGAATTTGAGCTTATCTCAAGTAGAAGACGACATAGCTCAGGCATCAGAAGCGGTTACCTTTGAAAAAGTAATTATTTTTCTTAGCAATTGGGTCCAGTCAACGTTAATATCCTCAGAGAAAAAAGTAAGGGCATAGGGGAATACGGCACAGTTTGCTGTGAACGGGTCTTGTTTAGATTATAAATGCTGGAAAATATTTAAGTTCTGCTTAGGGGAGGGTACAAAACAACATGTTTCGATGAGCATTTCTAAAGACATCTTAAAAGTTGTTCATTGCATTGCCATGAATATGGAAGTCAAGGAGTTGACCGACAACGAGTTTACTTTATATGATACAATGCTTGAATGCATTTTATCGATTTTTACATCGCATGGTGGGATCTCCAATGAAAATTTAGATTTGTGGATGTTGGCGATTGGTACTGTGCTTGAGCTTGTTTTGAAAGTTATTACCAACAAACTTCACAGTAGCAGAACGGGCATAGTCATTTTCAGTTTGACATGTTTTGTCCTGGAGCCATTCACGAAATTTTTGAGGCTTCATCCAAACCGGAAGAATGGTTTTCAGGATTTTGTAGATCGAATGTTGGAACCTTTGTTGTGCTTGTTACATGTGCTTCATGTTTCTGATGTATCTAGTAAATTGTTAAAGCTAGTTGAAGAAGTATTCTCTCAAGGATTGTTTCACTCATCACACATCGAAGGATTTCTGACCTTACAGAGCTTAACAAAGTATAATGTTTCTGAGGACGGAAAACCAAAAGAAACAAAAACAGTAATTAAAAGTTATCACCGACACTTTTTTGATAAGTTAGGGAAAATGGTGACGGAGAAGAATGCATCGGCATTGTATGGTGAGGGAGAGCTTTTTCGGCTGTATGTTAATTGTATCAAAAGTCAACAGGTGTCTGCTTTAAATGCCGATATTCGGAAGTCACTGTTTGAATTTTTTGTGCAAATTATGGAGCCTCTTTTAGGTGATATCGATGTATACCTTCAAGCTGAAGTGGAAGTGGGACCTGTGTTACAAGATGTTACAAGCTGAAGTGAAGTGGAAGTGGGACCTGTATTTATACTTTTTTTTAAAAAAAATTATTAATTTTTATCTGTTTTTTTTAATTATAAAAATTATATTATTTATTTTTAAATTTACTAATATATAAAAGTTGTATAAAACTTAAATAAAGGTTGCATAATATGTTACTTACACATACCTACCTTTACACATTAATCCATGGTACTTTTTATTATTTTTTAATATATAATAGTTGCATAAAAAGTAAATAAATGTTGCATAATATGTTACTTACACATACCTACTTTTACACTTAAATTCATGGTACCTTTTAATATAAAAAATTGGCATAAAAAGTATAAAAAGTATGTTCATAGATTTTGCCAAAAAGTGTCTTACACAAAAGTCACATCATTGTCTAGAAATATTACAAGTTGCATAAAAATATAATATAAAATAAGTAAATAAAAAGATTTTATTAAAAGTTGTTTTTTTGAAAAAAAATTATTTTTTTATTAAAGTTGCATAAAAGACATAAAGGTTGCATAGGAGACAAGACCTTACACACATGTACTTTTCTATGACACATTCTGACATGTGTCATAAGGAATAAAAGTACACTTTTCAGCTTTTTAGCAAAGTTGCATAGGTTGCATAGGTCGCATAGGTTGCATAAGACATTTTGGGAATTTTTCATTTGGTAGGGACATTTAGGGAAATGAACTTGCACTTTGGGGCATTTCAAGAATTTTCCCTTTGATTTGTTATATCTTTCCAAAACCCATTGAACTCTTATATTTATGTATTTGTTTCTTAGCCTTTGGCTTGTTTAATACAACCGCCATTCAAAAAAAAAACATGCGCCACTTTGTAACCACCCAAGTGACATTTTAGTCGCATTAGAACTTACACTCACATTTGGCTAAACGGTTATTATATAAATGAAGCCGAAAGGACTCGAGGTGAATACACAATTTTGCCAAATTACAGATATGCGGCATTTATATTATACAATTTTGAGCAACGTATTCGGGCTAAGTTCTTGCAGAGGTCATCAAATAATAATACTCCAACTCATACACTACGCTTTATACGGTTGAATCTACAAAAAGTGAGGGGATCTACTATTTATGATGCTTGTAATTTTTAAACGGCTACTAAGATTACCATATAATAACATCAGTATATGTTAGGCTTCCTAAATATCGTAATCTCACAAAATATCCTAGAATGGATGTTCAGTAGTGTTATATTTGTATCCTCAAAAAAATCCTAATCCCACAACTTGCTTACCTTACCAATATTTTTGGTATATCAAATCAAGTAAAAGTAATATTAAAATTTCATATAATTCTTAGTTTTTAGCATCTTAATTACTATACATATCAACTTAAAAAAAGGTAAACAAAGTGCTGATCTGTTACTCAAGAATAGACACATTTAACTACATACACTACTACGTAATATGATATCTACCCTTTTGTTAATAAGAAAAAGATATATTTGAGGTTTCAAAGCATTTGAAAAGTTTGGTGAACTTGTACTGCTATAATCCGTTTTCACATAATGTCTTTTTTGACATCTCGATATTGTTGACCTATGTGCAGGTCACTCTCTCTCTGACTCTCTGTGACGCTAAAGAAGAAACAACACCACTTTCTATCCATTGTCTGGGTGACTTCCTAGTGGCGTCCTAAAGGCGATTCTTTATGTATTGCATATATCTCAAATTTTACAAGCATCGTCCTTATAAGTTTTTAATCCTAACAGTAGAAAAACTGATTAAAAATAAATTGATAACCCTAAATTGCTATTTTCCAAACGCCCGCTAAATCAATAAGAGTTACCAATCCAAACAGTAGGAAAACTGATTATTAACCATAAATTGTATAACCTAAATTGATTATTAACTTCAATTGTATAACCCTTTGTCAAACAAATGAAAAACCTCAAAAAATAAAAACATTGGAGACAAGAGATGCATAAACTCGCGAATACTAACCGTTGGAAACGGAAACTATGTCTGCAGAGAAGATACGAATGGAGTTGGATTTTGTCTTCAATGAAGATAAATCGTATGTGACATCGGTTGTGTTTCTATGTCTGGAACGAAGATTTGTCTAGAACGAACTAATAATGGATGGGTTTTTTGGTTTCTTTTATTTGTCTGGAACGAAGATTCTTTTTGTGAGGCGGTTTTTTTATGTGAGACGTTTTTTTTAATTGCGAAAATATTCCTATTTTTTATTATATTATAATTATAATTATAATGAGAGTAGGTTAATGATTTATTAATGATGTATTTATAGGTTAACAAAGCTACATAAACCTTATCGAACATAGGTCGGTTTACATACAAACTCGGGTTTATTAACATAATGTGTCGTTTAATACTTTCATGCACATTGGGTGCGAAATCACGAAAGCTCTCATTATTGTACGAAAAACCTCAAAATTAATAACAAAAATGCCGATGAAGACATTCGGAAATGACCAAAGCTCTAATTTGATTCTAAGTTAGACATTTTAAACCATGCACAAAGGTAGGAATGTACAAAGCACAGACTGTTAAAACTTCAAAGATATGTAGTTACTTGTGAAAATTTGAGACATTGAAGTCGTTATTTCATTGTCAATGTTCATACTACAAATTATACATATGTACTCCTTTTAATATGACTGGCATTGAATTGGTAGGTAAGTTGGCAGATGTACAAATAAAAGTTTTAGTTGAAAACTTGTTTGGTAGATTTAGAAATAAATGCGGGTATGAGTTGCAAAGTTTCTTGGCAGATTTAGGAATAAATGTTTGTCCAATTGAGGTTATTCAAAAAGCTTTGTGATTGTTAAAATAATTGTGTTTGTATTTTGTGAGGCAGACAAACCAATCTTTACTTGATGAAATATAAATGAAATGTGTATAGAATTACAGATAATATTCGATTTATGACCACGTTAGCAGGCTCTGATACCAATGTTTACAAGTTTTGAATCGTGGTTTTCTAAGATCGAACATAGCCAGACAACATCATGATCATAATCATTCAGGAATAAAAGAAACAAAGAAGATAGGGTTGAACCCTTTAAATAATCTACTATTAAATCCAATAAGGGTTGACATTTGATGACAGAATTGTATCCCTATATATACATATTGAATCGACACTTATGAAGGATTGTGTGGTTTCAATAATACTGTTTCATGAACCAACACACCCGTTGGCTCTTAACTTCCATATAACAGCCATAATTAGGTCCATAATCCTTTATTTTAAATGGGATTTTATTTACAGTAAACCTAAACTACTCGTCACAAACTTAAGAAATCTACCATTGCTCATAAACATCATTGCACAGCCTGAACCACAAAGCAGAACCCAAAGATTGCCAGTTCTGCAATCACACTAGCGAATAATGATACAATATATTTTGCATCATACCCGAGGAATGTTATATGTTAACCGTTACCATGGTTTAACCAAAGGACAAAGTTGTCTTTTCTATTTTTTTAACAATCACATATTGTATCAATTTTGTACCCAGACATTTCTAAACTATATCCGTAGCCTCCATCCTATTTCCTTTAATCAAACTGATATCTATCTTTCAAAAAAATAGATCTACATAAAGTCCTAAACAATCCATATTTAATTATTGATGAAGACGAAACACTCAAACCATCCCTTGATTTTCAAAGTTGGCAACACATACCCATTTCAATCCACAAATCTTTAATCACCACAAGTCCAGAATACAACAATTATGTTATCTTTTTTCTCTCAAACCCCACAAATCACATCTGATACCAGTTGTTTGATCTTGAAGCCTTATACATCTTGAGTTCTTCATGACCTTTATTGTAACACCCCACTTGGATAAGTGGACCGTTACGTGTATTTATGGCGTGTCATCAAAGCATAAGGTAAATGTCCTAGAACATTAACTGACCAAAAAGGGAATACCGGAATCAAACATCGGTAATCCAAACATAAGCTCAAAACAAGAAAAGTAAAATACTGAAGGAAAGGACTAAACAATGTCCAAATAAGCAGCATAATGTAAGAAGTGCATAAAGTAAGAAGTCTAGATAGCTTCCATCCAGTGCACATGCTCTCAGAATCCTAAGAGCGTCCTGGTGTGCCTGCCATTAGAACATGAAAGGAACTACGGCTCAGCATAACAATCAGTGAACGGATACAAAGTATGATAAGAAATACAGAAATGAAACAAATGATAAAATACTTGAGCTATAAGATTGATAAGTAAAGCTACAACAGAAATCTGTGTATAACCTGATAAGTCTGATTTATAAATAATGAAGCTAAATTATTATCTGTTAAATTTGAAAACATGCATTTACTGTATTTTAATTGCCAAGAGCTTATATAGGTCACGTGCTTGTAACAACTGTTGCATGAATAACTGGAGGGGTGACCTCGTCATGCTGTAGATGGGTGACCTCTAAATAATGTGTTGGGTGGAGGGATCAGCTCCAATGTGAAGGATGTAAAGCACACACCACATTCATCTGATAACTGTAAACTGATAGCCTAGGATGCATCCATACGCCCCACTAATAATACTGCTAAAATGGCCAAGCTGAGCTAAATGGGATGCTGCAGGATATCACTCTCCTACAGGTGAGTCATGACACTGGTGCCTCAAGTGTCATGGTTACGGTACCTCCGTAACTCGTACAACTAACTGGTCATGCTTGTATATAAGGCTTGTATATAAGGCTCAGGCAATATCTTAGTTATTAAAATAATTTCTGATAATTTATAACATATACTGGGGAAAACATTTGGCTGCAGACGAGAAATCCTAATCATGCATAGAAAGCAAGTCCTTACTGAAGGACGGAAAATCAGTACGATCAATCATATATACGAAAGAAACAAATACTAATAGAAAGATAGGAATATCCGTACGATCAATCATATATACGAAAGAAACAAATACTAATAGAAAGATAGGAATATTCGTACCTTAGCCAAAACTTGACGCCTAATCAAATTCCAAATTTAAGTCTCTTGAAAAATGGTCTACATAAGTTAAGAAAAGTATTTATTAACAATGGTTTAAATATTATTATTTCATCTTGATTACCTATACATCTTCCCTTTTGCTTACGTACTTGGTATTTTTCTTTTTGGGGTAAAAACTATACAATACCACCGTACTTATCAAAATGTACCGACTTTAAACACTTACAATTTAATCGCTAGACATTACCAATGAACTTTCAAATTGATTATTGACTTTACCAATATGACCCTAAAATGACGATATTACCCTTTTTCTTTTTTTACATAATTACTAGAGGTGGCAATTTCAACCCATTCCACCAAAAGGTTAGTTTCTTTTTTTTTACATAATTACGTAAATTTTCGTCAATAAATTTACGTATTCGTAAGTAAATTTACGTTTTCGTCAGTAAATTTACCTATTCGTCAGAAAATTTACGTTTTCGTCAGTAAATTTACGTTTTCGTCAGAAAATTTACGTTTTCGTCGGTAAATTTACGTTTTCGTCAGTAAATTTACGTTTTCGTCAGAAAATTTACGTTTTCGTCAGTAAATTTACGTATTCGTCGGAAAATTTACGTTTTCGTCAAAAAATTTACGTTTTCGTCAGTAAATTTACGTTTTCGTCAGTAAATTTACGTTTTCGTCAGTATATTTACGTTTTCGTCAGTAAATTTACGTTTTCGTCAGTAAATTTACGTTTTCGTCAGAAAATTTTCGTTTTCGTCAGTAAATTTACGTTTTCGTCGATAAATTTACGTTTTCGTCAGAAAATTCACGTATTCGTTAGTAAATTTACGTATTCGTCAGAAAATTTACGTTTTCGTCAGTAAATTTACGTTTTCGTCAGTAAATTTACATTTTCGTCAGTATATTTACGTTTTCGTCAGTAAATTTACGTTTTCGTCAGTAAATTTATGTTTTCGTCAGAAAATTTTCGTTTTCGTCAGTAAATTTACGTTTTCGTCAATAAATTCACTTTTTCATCAGAAAATATACGTTTTCGTCAGGAAATTTATGTTTTCGTAGTAAATTAACGTTTTCTTCAGTAAATTTATGTTTTCGTCAGAAATTTAAGTTTTCATCAGTAAATTAACGTTTTCGTACGAAAACAAAACTTTACTGACGAAAACGAAAATTTATTGACGAAAACGTAAATTTACTGACGAAAACGAAAATTTTCTGATGAATAAGCAAATTTTCTGACGAAAACGTAAATTTACTGACTAAAACGTAAATTTTCTGACGAATACGTAAATTTACTGACGAAAACGTAAATTTACTGACGAAAACGAGAATTTTCTAACGAAAACGTGAATTTTCTGACGAACACGTGAATTTACTGACGAAAACGTAAATTTACTGACGAAAACGTAAACTTACTGACGAAAACGAAATTTACTGACGAAAACGAAAATTTACTGATGAATACATAAATTTACTGATCAAAACGTAAATTTTCTAACGAAAACGTAAATTTACTGACGAAAACGTAAATTAACTGATGAAAACGTAAATTTACAGACGAAAGCGTATATTTACTGACGAAACGAAAGATTACTGACGAAAACGTAAATTCACTGACAAAAACGTTAATTTTTTGACGAAAACGTAAATTTTCTGACGAAAACGTAAATTTTCTGGCGAAAACGTAAATTTACTGACGAAAGCGTAAATTTACTGACGAAAACGTAAATTTTCTAACTAAAACGTATATTTACAGACGAAACGTAAATGTTTTGTCGAAAACATAAATTTACTGACGAAAACATAAAAATACTGATGAAAACGTAAAAAAATCGATGAAAAACGTAAAATAAAAGTAATAAATTTACGTTTTCGTCAGTAAATTTTCATCGATTTTTTTACGATTGTGGGTTTGGCTACTCATCCTTTAGCTACTACGTTTAATGATTATGGTGTGAGAAAGAGTGAATGTGGCATTATTTGTAATTATGTAAAAGAAGACAAGGGTAATTTTGTCATTTTAGGACCATATTGGTAAAGTGTATTATCAATTTGAAAGTTTATTGGTAATGTCTAGCGATTAAATTGTAAGTGTTTAAAGTCGGTACATTTTGCTAAGTAAGATGGTATTGTATAGCTTTTACCCTTCTTTTTGTTAGTCATGCAAATCGACTACTTGTAGTATATGACATGAAATATAACATGAGTATTGCATGCTATAATCTTTATATTTGATGTATTTGATCTAGCTTCTAATGAACCATTTTCAATTCTTCATATTAGACGTATTTACAACATTGATGAGCAAATTTATAAACGATATCTCGACATTGAAAAGAAACGTGAACACAAGATTCAAAGAGAGACGGTCGAATCTGAAACCCAGATTACATGCGAACACGAACCGACACTTGAAATCGACAACCACATGTATACGGATATATGGAATAAAGGACTCAGTCGTACCATATACTATAATGCATCAGAGAAAACAAAACCTTTATCCCGTAAACTCTCTGATCGAACCAACAAGAACATGAATACCGACATGATCATATAAAGAGATATGACCGAAGCCATAAGTCGATGTACTCGCACCACTAAAACACCAATCGCAAACCAAAACCTCCAACAAAACGAACGACATGACTGACTTAGTCACTCGCGAACGTGATCTGAATTCATTCACAAACCAAGATGTCAAACTGGATCAAACGAAACTAAAACAAGGAGGCCTGCTCATGTAGACGAACAGAAAACGAAGACAATGGAACCCAATCTCTTTTTTTTCCTACACTTGCTTTATGAATGCTTATTATATGTCTTAATTTTGAACTTATGATTTGTTTTTGGAACTTATGAAAATGAGTCTAATCAAGATGTGTTTTCCTTAATTCATGCCATGATTTACGAAAAGTTTGAAAAGAAAGTTGGGCCAACGCTGACGCATATAATAGGCATGTATATTAAGACTGAATTAATATTTGTATTTATAAAGAAGCGTTTATATGATGCAGCGTTACTTTTAACCATCCGAGCATAAATGGTCAAATCTTTCTATTTAATTTGACAACGAAAATTTCGGTTTAGCCATGTTGGGAGTGAGATATGAGTTGTAAATAGATCTATATATATGGACGTAAGACATGGATTGAAAGGAATTACATTTAGTATGCAAAACGCATGGAGCTAAAGACACAGACGAATTATTTGGAGAAACGCTTTCAAATGTTGTAATTGAGTATAAAGATATACATTTTAAATTATATATAAAATACAAACAAAATTTTGGGTTTTACAACTCTATCCCTCTAAAAAAATAATCCGTCGTCGAATTAGAGACACGATAATGATAATAGTGTGGTTTTACAATTCTTCCCCTCTAGAAAGGAGAAACTCGTCCTCGAATTAAAGGTAATAAGCTAATGAAGTTATAAAAGATGAAAGGACACATTTGCTGAAAGAGCATGAAGGCTGAAAAGACATATAAGCTGAAGGATCATTCGTACTTGATTTAGAACATACTGCTGTTGAAAGGGTATAAACGTGACATGACTGAGTGAACATAGAACGTGACATGGCTGAAGAGAACATGGAACGTGACATGGCTGAAGAGAACATGGAGCATGACATGGTTGAAGAGAACATGGAACATAACATGCCTGTAGAGAACATGGAACGTAACATGCCCGAAAGAGCTTAACTTAATCTATTGAATGAAAAGGATGAGAGGTCCGGATGGACTCCTCCATTTCAAGTGGCCTCCCGCTCGAAACGATTACTTCAACGGTCTAAACATAATAAAAAAAATCTTGGTCCTGATGACTCTGTCCTGATGATGCTGAATAGTTTCTGGTTCCATACTTAAGATGGATTTTCTGAATCTGATAGAATGAATAAACTATGGCATGTAGTATACATGAGATGGTACGTATAAATATTCCTGAAAAGATAACATTTATGTCTCTGAGCAAGCTGCTGAAAATATATAGGTACGAACTGCGTGAACAATTGTGAACGTGCTACGTGAGCAATTGTGAACGTGGTTCATGATTATACGAGGAATGTTTGGCATGGAATATATTGTGCACGATAATACATGAAACATTCTGTGAAAGTGATGCTAGGACATATCGTGAACATATGCTGACTGAGGAAGAATGCCAAACGATACGGCCTGGGACGTGAAACGTCTGCCTGGGTATGGATAAGCTCTGCTAACTTGAGTCTGGTTTCTTAAGCTTTCTGTAACCAAATTTGGTAATAAACTGTGAAAAGTGTATCGCGAAATGGCACACGAGCTTGAACACGAACAATGTTATGAACCCTAACGTGAACTTAAAGCATGAGATATCACAAATATAGACTGAAATAATATCATAATGCGAATGTGAGACGTAAACGTAAAGGTGAAAATAAACGTGAACGTGAATGTGAACGCACATGTGATCGTGAACATGAACATGAGCGTAATTCGCGAACGTGAATTTCTATCTGACAAGATTGTTGATGGAATACCTGAAATCATACGATATATTGCTGAATTTCCTGAAGATCTGCTATTGCGTAACCCTTTCGGATGAAAGGAAACGTGTAGGCTGGGTTAAATGGTCGACCATGACTTAGATAATATCATACTTTTCTGAGTTCTGTGGTAAATTTATAACAACCTTCATGGAATCTTGTCCCATTTCTGTTCATAATTTCTACTGGTTGTAATAACTCACTAGCATGACAGCGTCCTATCTTGAACCTGTGATGTGTCAGGCATTTAGATATGAACATAGCTGCATCCATGTGTTAGACTGCTTCTTTCAAAATTCAGTCTTAGATTTTGGTGGAATATGGATGAATAGTCATGGAAGAATTTTAGTGAGAATTGTGAGTAATTTCTGCGGTAGCAGTCAACTGAGTTCTATAAGATTTTGTACTCTAGTTACAGACGTCAGTCTTGACCATCTGGTGATGGCCTTCACTTTCGCAGGATTGTCTGAAATTTCTTTCTGCTAAGATAGGATGGTTCAGAAATGCTACCTTGTTCAACTAGAATTCACATTTGGGAAGCTGCTTATATAATTTTCTCTTATCGGAGATTCTGTACAACTGTGAGAAGATGATTCTCTTGTACTTCTCTAGAATTTAGCAGATCAGAATGTTATCAATGAATATATTGATGATTTTGTCAGAGAAGTCATGAAAAATTTTATTCATAAATTTCAGACTATAGCTGGAGCATTATGAAGCTTAGAAATATAAATCAAAATTTTTAGGGAGCCTATAACTTGTGCAACAGCAGTCTGGAAAACATCATGTTCTTTCTCTCACCACTGGTGGTGACATGGTCGTGAATTATTCTGGAAAATATTTAAGACATCATGGTAGATTAGGTAATCTTCTATACGTGGAATGAACATCGATTAAGAATGGCGATCTTGTAAAAATTTCGGTGGTCGATACATGATCTCATGATACCGGCCTTTTCTTGATAAATAGAAAGGCGGTGCACCTCCTGGTGGTGCGATAGGGAGAATAAATTCTCGTTCCGGTAACTCACGCAACAATTGCTGCAACTCTTTAAACTCAGTTGAAGCCCTTCGATAAAGAGTCCTGAAAACAGGATCTATATTTGAGACAAGCTCTATGTTAAACCCTGTCTCGTGGTTAGGAAGGAATTTCTGTAAAACCTCCTAGAATGACATCTGGAAACTTTGGGATAATATGCTAATCATGAATTTAAGTAATTTTAGAAGCCGCATCATGAATGGTGACTAGAAGTCTTCACAGCTATAAGATAATAATTCACGTGCTGGTAAAGCTGAAACAATTTGTACTAATTTTTCTGGCAGAAGTAAAATGAATATGTTCAGGAGTTAGTAAGACGGATCTCGTCGTTAACTGAAAAGAAAACTTTAATAATTATTGGTGATACTGTGGAGTCTTTTCAGACTGGAAGGTAGGTAAATACTTGATTTAAAATCAAGCTGTCATAGGAATAGGTGAAGTAAACGTGGCGATTTTCACTGAATGTGTTCGTCTGTAACCTCACCGAATGAATACTGCGTTTCTAACCTGAATAATTCACCAGTGGTGCTGATTGAATTTTTAATGGTCTGATTTATGCATGACATACAAGGACGGGTATACACCCTTGGAGGGTACCCTGAATTACTGAGGACCTGGTCTAGCAGGCATACTGGAGTTATGAGTTCTTGACTCGTGTCTTAGTAGATGAGTCTGAATAAGGTTGAGATTTTTTTTTTGGGTAATTGTGAGGGTTGGCGGACCGGTTAGACTACTGACCTCTGTATTTCTGGTCACTTTATGTTCTGGAGTTCCGATGGTTACTGACTGATTAATTATTAGCACGATGGTTGTCACTACTGCCTTATCTATCAGTTTCATGACGACCATTATCATGACCGTAATTCATGTAACTATTTCTGCTGAATTGTCGGCTGGGTACTGGTTCCCACTCTTCCGACTGAAAAATAGTTGTGTGATGTGTGACATCTTAACTGAGGAAGTAAAGGCATGGGATGTTATAGTAGCGTCTGATGGTTGAAGTATATTCTTGTCAGGAATTTCTAATTTATAGTTTTTGTCCATACTTTGAAGAGTCTTCATAATATAAACAACATCAACATCTTGTGGAATCTCCAAAGTATCAGCAACATCAGCATTCGTGAGGTCTTCGAAGTGTTAGAAGCATCAGTATCTGGTAAAATCTTCAACTTACAAGCAGCATCACCATCTGGTAGAATATCGACAAGTGGAAACGCCTTTGATGATTAAGGATCGATTAACAGTACACATGGAGTAAGGTATATGGAGTACACATGAATACTGTACGTGAAGTACAAGATGAATACTTTACATGTAGTACACCTGAGATAATGTTTGTGACAATCCGTCAATTTACGATTGATATTTTATTCTCAAATATTATTTGAAAATATTATTTTAATGTTACAATATGAACTCACTTATTTTTTGGAAGAAATTTGGATTTACGTCTTGAAGTAGCATCGACTACGTTTAAACCGGAGGATTCTACGTTACGTGCTTACGTTTACATACACCGTCTTTGGTGACAGTCCGACATTTAAGAAAATAAATTTATCCGTGAATATCATTTTGGAGTTTTAAATTTATGTTAGTTCATAAACTCACAAATTTACGAGAAGAGATTAGGACTTATGATTTTATTTTTAACGTCCTTTACGACTAAACCGGAAACCTTAGGATTACGTATTTACGTTTTCGAACTCCGTTTTTGATGAGACAATTTTTATTGGATTCGTTTTGTGACGTTGATTCATAATTTATAAAAACGTTTTTCGTAAAACGACCCAAGGGCACGCAAATCGAGGAAAATAAAATCGAGGAATACCCGTAAACTAGTGAGATGGGACAAAATACATTGTCCCACCCCACTAGCACACATGGGGCGGCCAAAACTCACCAACACATGTGATGTGTCACAACTTTGGCAAGTTATCAACACTTGTCCCATTTTGCTTACAAAGTAAGCTTACCACCTCTCAAAACCATTAGCTAAACACACATACCATCATTCCACCATGCAAATCAACTCACAATTTCCTCTCTACTCTCTCAACTTGCCGTCCCATATCACCCCACAAACACCATTTTGATCAAAAATTAACCATGGAATCCTATGTTATTTCTACATATGTTGAAGCCCTCTTGAAGCTCTCTTGAATGGTGGTGATTATAACATCCATGGAGGAGTTTTCATAGTGTCTTGAGGCTGATTTTCCACAAGGTATACATGAAGAATGGTGGTCTTGAAGATGGTCTTGGCTATGCACAAGTTTCTCCATCCAAATCCATGTCAAACTCATAACCTACATCAACTTGGTGGTATAAAGATTGTCCTCCTCATCTTCTTGTTATTTTGATTATGTAAACATGTATTTTATTTCCTATTGTATATGTATATGATGATTATATAATGATAAAAATGTTATGTGGGGATTTGTTGTTGATAAATATGATTAAAAAGGTGAAAAACTATAAGAAACAAGGTTAAAATCTTGCTTAATTTACATGGCTGTATAAAACAGTAAAGAAACAGGTCATGGACTGATAAAATGATGAAGTAGAATCCATTTACAGTAAGCTATATGTCTTATACAAATGTGAGAATTGGCCATGCAATGGAATCATTGTAATGAGTGAGATATGATCAAAACAAGTTTAAGGTACCAATCTGAGTTCACTGTTTCGGACGATTTTTAGAAAATACTTAGAAGATGATTCAACAGTAGCTATAGAAGAGTTAAATGTAGCACATATCATGTAGTTTATGTGATAAAAATTTGAGCTTCTATCTCCATATAGAACTCTAGATATAGCAGTTTTGGTTAAAATGAAGCTAAAAATCAGATTTTTGGAAATTAAAGTATAATACTATTATATAAGCACTCAAAATTATATTGTATAAAATGTAAAGTTAAAACCCACTAACTCATGAATTTTATTTATATAAATATGTACAATGATAAATAAGTGGACATTTTATA
The DNA here is from genome assembly GCA_025667525.1 of Glebionis coronaria. Lineage (NCBI taxonomy): Eukaryota > Viridiplantae > Streptophyta > Magnoliopsida > Asterales > Asteraceae > Glebionis > Glebionis coronaria. Next base: position 297,910 of record JANFOE010000470.1, on the reverse strand, counting down.
AAAATGGTAATTTGTTATGTTTTATAAGTTATAAAACTATAAACATGATTTTTACGACTTTTCGGCTAATACCGTAAAAATTAACGTTTTTGTTAAATAAAACTTAGATGGTTGGACCCGTCTAATGTAAACTTTTACAAACACATATAATGATATATAAACATATATAACAAGTAAAAACCGATAAGACCCGAACTATAGGACATACGGACATTAACGGACTAAATTAACGTTATTGGACTAATAATACAACAAAAATGGACTAAAACACTTATAAACTTATTATTGGGCTTAACCCATTTAGGCCCAACTTGTATAGTGTATATACTGATAATATAAATACAAAATGGATTAAAACAAGATAAATAACTTATAATAAGCTTATTGGACTTAAAACGTGTAAATAGGTAAAACGAGAAAACTAGTATAAAAGTTATCGACACATAACACAAAAATGAGTAAATGAGGATATGTAAACCCACTTGATCATCATATATATATATAATCATCATATGTATACATAATTGGTATTTTTATAAAGTCATTGGACATGAGTCTAAGACGAGTATTATTTGTCTAGGTTTCCGTCATTGAAGCACGTACCGTACGTCCGAATTGCCGATAACCCGCCTTCCCACATAAACGTGAGTTCATAGCCTCGCACTCTTTTAAATGTTTTTATGAAATGTTTTATAAACCCGCGAGGGAGATAACATGTTAGTTTTTATAAAATAGGACACCATTTGTCCCGATTGTTTGTTTATTGATTTTGGACCCGAATGATTGAATGACCCGATAAATGATTAAAGGACCCGATAGATGAAATTAAATGGATTATTAAAGTTAGGTTATGTCAGTAAAAGTCCCATTAGCATGAATTGTGAACTACCGGGATTTGTTAGACGCTTATGCATTTAATAGTACTATTTGGGGACGATCACCCCAGTTCGCGCCTTGACGGTTGATCCCCGTCGCGCCACATTGATTGGTAAGCGAATTTATGTATGAGAAGATTTCCATAGCGTGACCTTTGTGACGACACGCTACTTTAGATGGGTAAAATTGGTATCGGGTTAGCTACCCGTTGTTGGTTTAGTAAGGTAACAATGTCATGCGGCTTATAATAATCCAAAATTAACGAAATACTAATAGACGCTCCGAATTACGATGTGTTGCCTGACTAGCAATACAGGGTCATACTATTGATATTATGTTCGTGTTTTGGTTTTTATAACCATATTCATATAACGGTTTTTATTTAATCTATACAACGTTGCAAAACGTATTGTATGGTGTTTTTAACGACAATGATTCGTATAATGATTTTTAAGGCAAATGCCTATATTATGATTTTCGATAAGGATTTGTATAAAACGACTTTGGCTATTTTATGGTCTATTAAAATGATTTGTACAAAATGATTTTCAGTAATAATTTTATACTGATATTATATTGATGGATTATATTAAACTCTATGAATTCACTCGGCGTTATCGCTGACCTTTTCTTTTAACATGTTTTATCTCAGGTACTTGAAGGTAATTCTCGGGAAGACGACAAGAATTCATGGCCCGCACTTAAACAATATTTTCCATTCAAATATTTTGTAAAACTTTGTATGAAATGTAATGACTTGGGACCGATGTAACTGTGATATTTATGAATGGAAATGATTTATTATTAAACGACGCGATTTTTATGCGTTGTCTATGATGTGAGTAATGTGCTATCCCGTAACACCAACGAGTCTTCCGCTATACTAAGTTGTATAAATTTGGGGGTGTTACAGTTTGGTACCAGAGCTCTCGTTATAGAGAACGAAAGATTTTTAAAACCAAGGTTTTGAATAAAACATTTCAAAATCTTTTAACTATAAACATTTTTCTAAAGATGTCTAAAAATCTTTTGACTATAACAGTGCCGAAGAATTCTCGAGTTACCGACAAGGCCAAGACTGAGAAGTGTTATTTTAATATATATATACCTGGATTATATATATATATATATGATGTAAATTGATTACATGATTGTTTGATGATTATTTTGATATTTATACGAGGTATTTATACGACGTAGATTGTCACAATGTACCCTAAATCCCCTAGTAAATTAATCGAAGCTATTCTCGTAGGAATTCTAGCTATCCTAGATCTAAACCAAGTTGTGGATATCTATGATCCCAACAAATGGTCGAAATTCGTAGAAATGTTGATATTAGTTGATTGTGAAATTGAAGAAGAACTGGCGAGATTAAATTTGATATCGATGTCATGACGATCTTTCCTTATAGAGTGGAGTTTGACAAAACGTTACCACCTAGAAAGATGTCATCTTATTCGTTGTCATCCAATTCTTAAATTGAAATCGAAAGGGTGAATGTTGCACTTGAGGCTGTAATTGGAACCATTACCCAAAAGCCTCATGCTACTAATACCTTTCCGAGAAGTCTAATTGAATGTATGAGTCATTTCATACTAGTGACTCATTTGATAATTGTTGTTGTAAGAGCTATAGGATTGGAATTTAAGTGTTGTTCATATTGAGATTTTATTGCCCTATTAAGGTCTAAAAATAAGATTGAGAGTATTGGAGAATGAGATAGAATATCGCATTGAGTATAAGTTGATTGAAACTTGAATGAAATAAAATTTAACTTGTATGAAATATGAGATTGTTAATAGAAGTCGTTAAGTTCTTTGATTGAATTATGAGGTTTTAAATGATTGTAGGTTCGTGTTAAGGATTGTTCCTAGACCATTGTCCACTAACGAGGATGCCTAGTGTCCAAGAAATAAATTGAAGAAATCTTCTTCTGAATTGAGACCGATGGATCTTCTTGGACATGTGGAACACCTAAATGACTCTTGTAAATTAGTATTCATTGTGGTATCTTTTAAAAATCCCTAACTTAACTGAGACATCAGTTGGTAGGATGAGTTCTGAGAATTGTATGACATAGTGACACGTAATGTGTTACGGTACAATTTTGACTTGTTTGTGATTAATGAAAAAGACTACCTTTGATTGCTAAATTCTACATGTATCGATGATATCTATCTTTTATTGCTTCATCCTAATGTTCGCATTAGTGATGCAACCATTGAACAAGTACTCATCTTGATTTGAGTTACGTTATGAATTATTCTTTTGAGTGCCATCGAGATCATGAACCTCATGATTATTTGGCTAAGCTCATTTCCTATCATATAGTAGTTAATTCTTGGTGAACAAGCTTTCATCACTTTTCTGCAGATCACTCATTGTTTTTATAAGATAAAACCGTATCCATTGAGAAAAAATTGGGTTTTCATCACTATATGGATTATTTAAAGTGAGATTTATGAGTAATCATTATCGAAATAAGGTTGTTTATGAAACACTTTGGAAAACTTAATTGTTTTCATAACAACGAAAATCTTTGTAAATATATTTTTGATTCTTATTTATGAATTAAGCATGAAAATGTTTTTATTATAAACATGATGATAAAGTTTTGACGAACTGAGTATTGCATCGTTAATCTTGAAATTGTATATAGTTGCGCGCCTACATACAATTTGGAATGAACCATGCAAGACTGATTAGTAGTCACCATAAAACTGATTAATAAGCGCTACATTTTCTTTGAAGATTGTGAAAGATTAAATTTTATGAGATCTGCAAAAATTGCAAAATAGGGACATAGTGTTAGGGACACCTACATATGTGCCTGTAGCATCTATTCTTCTGAGTTGAATTTACTCATCCGTGGAATTTGTCTTATTTGACAATTGACAATTCTTTCTTGTCCAATTCTCCCATAGTGAGATTCTTAGGAAAAGAATTTGATTACTGAGTGTTGATACCCGACTGGATGTATCGACGTTCTTATCATTTCTTATGATTTGATTTCATTTGAATGACCTGGGTAACGATCCGAGGAGCTTTCGAATGCGTACTCAAATTATGAAAACATGGGATATATTCATATTCATTAAATGTTTTCGCCTGTATCTGATTTGAAATTCTCTCGCATAGATTATGCGTTGACCTTACTCTTTAGATGATAGTTGTGTTCTCATATATCCTTGAATTTGTGAAGGATTATGAATTATTATTAGTCTTTTGAGAAGTTCACATCTTATCGACGGCAATGCAACTGGAAAGTTGATAGTGCCCGTAGAATGGATTGATTGATTATGACATGACGACATTGTCTTAATTGATGGGAAATCGAATAGAATTCCCCTAAATGATAAGATGTTGATTATCAAAAGTGATCTAAATAATTCTTGATGGATGACCATATCATGTATAAAGACTTGAAATTATACCATGAATGGTTGTGAACTAGTTATAGATATTATAATCTAGAAAGAACCTAATATGAATTTATTAAAAGATGTTTATGTTATCTGAAACTTTAGTAAGTATATGTTGATGAATTACCTAGACTTTCGCCATTAAGGCAAGTAGAATTTGGTATTAATTATATTCTCAGTGCTGCACTTGTGGCTTGTGCACTGTACATCAGCACCATCTGAATTAAAGGAATTACCGTACAACTTAGAGAGTTGTCGGAGAAAGATTTTATTCTACCAAGCCTGTCATCATGAAGAGCTATGGTGATTATCATTCCTTATATTTATAGATTACTGTGACTGAGTAAATTGACAATCGAAAACGATATCCATAACTCGAAATGGAAGATTTGTTCGATCATTTACAAGGTTCTAGCGTATGTTTTAAAGATTTGATCCACGGCATGGTTATCATCAACTTCGCATCTGCGAAAAAGATTATCTATTCCAATCACTACATCCGGTACTTGTAATGAACATTATGAGTTTCACGTGATGTCGTTTGGATTAACTATACACATGTAGCATTCATAAATTTGGTGAATCACGTGTGTAGGCTGTATTTTGATAAATTCATGCTCGTGATCATTAAGGACTATATGTTTGTTTATAAGAATAAGAATGAGTTAATAATTATTTATAGACTGCCCTGAATTGGCCGAATAGTGAAAACCTGAACCTTGAATAATTAACACGTGATTAAAGACTAAATCCTTTACATTATTTAACCGTGTGATTGATAGATAATGGAATATAAATTGACTCTTCAAAATTTAGAAGTCATTTAAGACTTAGGGTTATAACAAAAAGAAAATGGAAATATGTTTTGACAAATGTTTTAATAAAGAATTTTAAGGGATTATTCCCTTATACACAAACCATTTAACTAAACTTCTGTTTAGGGGTAAATGTTTGTGTATACCTTAAGATAACCTAAAAGGGATTGAGGAAACCATTGAAACCATGACTTGAAAATTGAAACGATAATTTTTGCTTTTAACTAAGAAAACTGTGACCAAAGTATAAACAAAGGTTTTTCGAACATTTACGAATCCTATTAATTATTTTCGATAAATCAACAAAAATCGTGTTAATTAAATTCAAATTTATTTTTGAACATTTTATATAATTGGTCGAACTAAGAAATTTAAAACTTTTACGTTTACGCTTCATAAAAAAAATTAACTAATAATTATTTAATTAATTATAATAATTATCGATGCTTTAGACGACGGATTGAGTAAAACAGATAAAGATAATAGTAAAGACGAAACTGAAACATAGAAGATATGAAGAAAGAATTTTGAATAAATACGGTTATGGTATTTATTTCATCAGAAAGGTGAACGTAATTACTGACGCATAATATATAAAGAATACCTGAGTGAATTATGGACACGATAATTACATCATCATGAGAAGTGAATATAGATACTGACATATTATATAAAAAGGATAAAGAACCAATTAGGATATATTTCTTAATAATGAAGGTGCAAAATAAATTGCCGAACGGTATAAAATAAACGATGTTTGTAAAAAGGATAATATAGATAATAAAAGGGGTTCGCGGCTAATGTGAACCATCAAAATTAAGAAGCAAATAGCGTTAAATATTTTAAAGACCACTTGTGATTGTCTAATATGGAGATTGTGAGATATAGTTGTGTTGAAATTTGTAAGTATAAGTATTCTATTTATGTCATTTCTGACTAAAAGTATCTTTGTTTGAAGAAGTTGTACTAATGGCAAATTATGAAGGCAGACATCGCCTCATACATTAGTAAACGTCTAGCTATTGCAAAGGTCATCATCTGAATTTGATTCGATTTGGGTCATCGTCGACAGACTGACCAAATCTGCTAATATGATTCCCGTTAATGATAAATGCAAAAGAGTTATGTAAATATAGTGTGCCTGTATCGAACATCTATATCAAGATCCTCGCTTCGCATCGAATTTCTAGAGATTTGCTCAGAAATCATTGAGAACGAACCTTGATGAGAGTACTATGTACCACCCCAATCGAAGGGACGAGGTAAAGTAACGATACAAAGTAATACAAGTGCTGTTTTATATTTGAAAGAATGACCTTTGGCAATAAACCGTATAATCGTTATCCTTTGGAGAGATTATCTTTGATAATCATCGTGTTAGGATTGAGATCGAATCTTGTTAGGATCTAAATCTTAGAGCATCTGTAAGCAAGAGTTGAGATAAAGACACCCGACATACACCCATTGTGAGTTGGACATGTCTTTTAGATTTAAGGTTTTCTATGATGGCGAATCTATCCTTGCAAAACACCCGACCCGCGAGATCTGAAATGATTGTTGAAATTAGGATTTGATTATTGACTGCCGATAGTGGGCAGGAGGTTATGTGAATGTGAAATGTAGATCTTGAAGTGCCAAATGGGTAGCGAAGTTATGCCAAAAATTTTAACCTTAGAAAAATGAATTCATGATCTGACAAATCATGGGATATAAGTCCCCGTTGTATGGGACCATTGAGATGATATAAAGGATTGGTTTGAAAGGCATATAAGCTGGATCTACCCTAGGACTTCAAAGACTGCGTGAATTATGTTTCGTATATCGAACTTGATGGAATATCTATCAAGTGAAAATATGATTGTTCTTAGTAAAGCTTAGATCGGCGAAAAGTTGCATTCATCAAAAACCCGTGAACATCATGGATAGAGAAAGTAAGTCAACATTTAGCCTGATCTTATTCCCGTAGTTATGTTTGATAAAACTCGCGTATTGTAATAAATTGCACTTGTGAGAAAAGACCGAATGCGGAGGAAATACCCACGTGGCTTTAACTCTATAAGGAGCGAGTAGTAAGGTAAGATGATCTTTGAGGACAAAGATCCTGTTTAGGGGTAAATGCTGTGACAATCCGTTAATTTACGATTGATATTTTATTCTCAAATATTATTTGAAAATATTATTTTAATGTTACAATATGAACTCACTTATTTTTGGGAAGAAATTTGGATTTACGTCTTGAAGTAGCATCGACTACGTTTAAACCGGAGGATTCTACGTTACGTGCTTACGTTTACATACACCGTCTTTGGTGATAGTCCGACATTTCAGAAAATAAATTTATCCGTGAATATCATTTTGGAGTTTTAAATTTGTGTTAGTTCATAAACTCACAAATTTACGAGAAGAGATTAGGACTTACGATTTTATTTTTAACGTCCTTTACGACTAAACTGGAAACCTTAGGATTACGTATTTACGTTTTCGAACTCCGTTTTTGATGAGACAATTTTTATTGGATTCGTTTTGTGACGTTGATTCATAATTTATAAAAACGTTTTTCGTAAAACGACCCGAGGGCACGCAAATCGAGGAAACTAGAATCGAGGAATACCCGTAAACTAGTGAGATGAGACAAAATACATTGTCCCACCCCACTAGCACACATGGGGCGGCCAAAACTCACCAACACATGTGATGTGTCACAACTTTGGCAAGTTATCAACACTTGTCCCATTTTGCTTACAAAGTAAGCTTACCACCTCTCAAAACCATTAGCTAAACACACATACCATCATTCCACCATGCAAATCAACTCACAATTTCCTCTCTACTCTCTCAACTTGCCGTCCCATATGACCCCACAAACACCATTTTGATCAAAAATTAACCATGGAATCCTATGTTATTTCTACATATGTTGAAGCCCTCTTGAAGCTCTCTTGAATGGTGGTGATTATAACATCCATGGAGGATTTTTCATAGTGTCTTGAGGCTGATTTTCCACAAGGTATACATGAAGAATGGTGGTCTTGAAGATGGTCTTGGCTATGCACAAGTTTCTCCATCCAAATCCATGTCAAACTCATAACCTACATCAACTTGGTGGTATAAAGATTGTCCTCCTCATCTTCTTGTTATTTTGATTATGTAAACATGTATTTTATTTCCTATTGTATATGTATATGATGATTATATGATGATAAAAATGTTATGTGGGGATTTGTTGTTGATAAATATGATTAAAAAGGTGAAAAACTATAAGAAACAAGGTTAAAATCTTGCTTAATTTACATGGCTGTATAAAACAGTAAAGAAACAGGTCATAGACTGATAAAACGATGAAGTAGAATCCATTTACAGTAAGCTATATGTCTTATACACATGTGAGAGTTGGCCATGCAATGGAATCATTGTAATGAGTGAGATATGATCAAAACAAGTTTAAGGTACAAATCTGAGTTCACTGTTTTGGACGATTTTTAGAAAAATACTTAGAAGATGATTCAACAGTAGCTATAGAAGAGTTAAATGTAGCACATATCATGTAGTTTATGTGATAAAAATTTGAGCTTCTATCTCCATATAGAACTCTAGATATGGCAGTTTTGGTGTAAATGAAGCTAAAAATCAGATTTTTGGAAATTAAAGTATAATACTATTATATAAGCACTCAAAATTATATTGTATAAAATGTAAAGTTAAAACCCACTAACTCATGAATTTTATTTATATAAATATGTACAATGATAAATAAGTGGACATTTTATAAAAATGGTAATTTGTTATGTTTTATAAGTTATAAAACTATAAACATGATTTTTACGACTTTTCGGCTAATACCGTAAAAATTCACGTTTTTGTTAAATAAAACTTAGATGGTTGGACCCGTCTAATGTAAACTTTTATAAACACATATACTTATATATAAACATATATAACAAGTAAAAACCGATAAGACCCGAACTATAGGACATACGGATATTAACGGACTAAATTAACGTTATTGGACTAATAATACAACAAATGGACTAAAACACTTATAAACTTATTATTGGGCTTAACCCATTTAGGCCCAACTTGTAAAGTGTAGATACTGATAATATAAGTACAAAATAGATTAAAACAAGATAAATAACTTATAATAAGCTTATTGGACTTAAAACGTGTAAATAGGTAAAACGAGAAAACTAGTATAAAAGTTATCGACACATAACACAAAAATGAGTAAATGAGGATATGTAAACCCACTTGATCATCATATATATATATAATCATCATATGTATACATAATTGGTATTTTTATAAAGTCATTGGACATGAGTCTAAGACGAGTATTATTTGTCTAGGTTTCCGTGATTGAAGCACGTACCGTACGTCCGAATTGCCGATAACCCGCCTTCCCACATCAACGTGAGTTCATAGCCTCGCACTCTTTTAAATGTTTTTATGAAATGTTTTATAAACCCGCGAGGGAGATAACATGTTAGTTTTTATAAAATAGGACACCATTTGTCCCGATTGTTTGTTTATTGATTTTGGACCCGAATGATTGAATGACCCGATTGTATGACCCGATAAATGATTAAAGGACCCGATAGATGAAATTAAATGGATTATTAAAGTTAGGTTATGTCACTAAAAGTCCCATTAGCATGAATTGTGAACTACCGGGATTTGGTAGACGCTTATGCATTTAATAGTACTATTTGGGGACGATCACCCCAGTTCGCGCCTTGACGGTTGATCCCCGTCGTGCCACATTGATTGGTAAGCGAATTTATGTATGAGAAGATTTCCATAGCGTGACCTTTGTGACGACACGCTACTTTAGATGGGCAAAATTGGTATCGGGTTAGCTACCCGTTGTTGGTTTAGTAAGGTAACAATGTCATGCGGCTTATAATAATCCAAAATTAACGAAATACTAATAGACGCTCCGAATTACGATGTATTGCCTGACTAGCAATACAGGGTCATACTATTGATATTATGTTCGTGTTTTGGTTTTTATAACCAAATTCATATAACGGTTTTTATTTAATCTATACAACGTTGCAAAACGTATTGTATGGTGTTTTTAACGACAATGATTCGTATAATGATTTTTAAGGCAAATGCCTATATTATGATTTTCGATAAGGATTTGTATAAAACGACTTTGGTTATTTTATGGCCTATTAAAATGATTTGTACAAAATGATTTTCAGTAATAATTTTATACTGATATTATATTGATGGATTATATTAAACTCTATAAATTCACTCGGCGTTATCGCTGACCTTTTCTTTTAACATGTTTTATCTCAGGTACTTGAAGGTATTTCTCGGGAAGACGACAAGAATTCATGGCCCGCACTTAAACAATATTTTCCATTCAAATATTGTGTAAAACTTTGTATGAAATGTAATGACTTGGGACCGATGTCACTTTGATATTTATGAATGGAAATGATTTATTATTAAACGACGCGATTTTTATGCGTTGTCTATGATGTGAGTAATGTGTTATCCCGTAACACCAACGAGTCTTCCGCTGTACTAAGTTGTATAAATTTGGGGGTGTTACAATGTTCATAGAGTACACATGAAACACTATACATGGCTCCGAATGTAATTTCTTGAGATGATCGATACTGATGTCAACCGTCTGACATGGTCAACGGAAGATAATTTGATTTAACTGGGTAGCAAACTGAACTGAAACAAGTAACGTGATAGGTTAAGAATTCCTGCGCAGATATAATGCTGGTTGTATAGAAACTCAAAGTATGATTAAACGGAGTTTCATCAATGTTCAGTATAAAGACATGATTGATGAAGACCAAACCTGATTTATCTTGAAAACAGGATTTTACTATAATCCTTCTATATCTTAGCATGAAAACATCATCACCTTGCTGAAAACATAGTCCTCATAAGGAGACATGAAACTTTATCAGCATGAAAACGTCATCCACGTGAGAGTATGAAGTTGGATTGTTCAAGAACATAGAAGTATAATCAACTGAGGTTTAACATCAATTGATGTGGATGGCTATAGTTCATTCACATAATTCAAGGGAGAAACATGTGACTAAGTATGGGCGATTCTGGTTTGATCCATACTTGTCAAAATTTTCTGAGAACTGTCATGTGTAGAATTTACAATCTGGGACTAATTATGGATGGCTGTAGTCCAAAACATACTAGTCAAAACTTCCATGAAACATCATGATATGAACAAAGGTGAACAACTATGAGTCGGTTCACAAAACAACTATCGTCTGAAATCATGAAATTTGACCTGAATAACGGTGAACGTCTTTGGCTAGTTCACCAAGTAATATTCATCTGAAAACATGAATCTGACATGAGTAAGGATGAACGCTTATGGGTTGGTTGACCAATACAAAATCTGAACGGGCAAGGGTGAGCGCGTATGGGTCGGTTCACCAAAACAAAATTCGCAGAAAAACACATGCGACTAAATATGGCCAGTCCTGTACCAACCTTTTATTTAGTCAAAAATTTTAAGAAAACTGACTGATAAATGCATGCGAAACATGAGAGATAACAACGCCAAGATCTGAGAAGTTCCTGGTAACTACCCACTAGTCGCAGGTCAAGTTTTAGAGCCTAGAGGTCGAACCTATATGCTCTGATACCATAATTGTAACACCCCACTTGGATAAGTGTACCGTTACGTGTATTTATGGCGTGTCATCAAAGCATAAGGTAAATGTCCTAGAACATTAACTGGCCATAAAGGGAATACCAGAATCAAACATTGGTAATCCAAACATAAGCTCAAAACATGAAAAGTAAAATACTGAAGGAAAGGACTAAACAATGTCCAAATAAGCAGCATAATGTAAGAAGTGCATAAAGTAAGAAGTCTGGATAGCTTCCATCCAGTGCACATGCTCTCAAAATCCTAAGAGCGTCCTGGTGTACCTGCCATTAGAATATGAAAGGAACTACGGCTAAGCATAACGCTCTGTGAATGGATACACAGCATGATAAGAAATACAGAAATGAAACATATGATAAAATATTGGAGCTATAAGATTGATAAGTAAAGCTACAGTGGAAATCTGTGTATAACCTGATAAGTCTGACTTATAAATAATGAAGCTGAATTGTTATCTGTTAAGTTTGAAAACATGCATTTACTGTATTTTAATTGCCAAGAGCTTATATAGGTCATGTGCTTGTAACAACTGTTGCATGAATAACTTGAGGGGTGACCTCGTCATGCTGTAGAGGGGTGACCTCTAAATAATGTGCTTGGTGGAGGGATCAGCTCAAATGTGAAGGATGTAGAGCACATACCAAATTCACCTGATAACTGTAAACTGATAGCCTAGGATGCATCCATACGCCCCACTAATAATACTGATAAAATGTCCAAGCTGAGCTGAATGGGACGCTACAGGATATCACTCTCCTACAGGTGAGTCATGACACCAGTGCCTCAAGTGTCATGGTTACGGTACCTCCGTAACTAGTACAACTAACTGGTCATGCTTGTATATAAGTGATAGTCCCTTAATATGACAATTGTTGAAACTATAACTCGTATAACCACGAAAACACAATGAAATACTTTTCAAACGCGTAATGCTTTATTAACTGTTATAAACAAAGTATTACAAAGTGCTATGAATACACTCATTGAATGACAATGAGAAATGAACCCTAGAACAAGTAAACTAGATGCGAGACTCAAGTTTACAAGGGAACCAATGAGACGCTGGTAGAGAGTTGAGGGCTCAGCGGTTCCAAAGTGAGAAATAACTTAGATAATTTATCCAAGCACAAGGGTTGGTTTATTTCTTCTTTCTCACTCGTATTTATAGTGGTACGAGGTTGCTTCCTTAGTGGGAGTAGTTGATACGTGTCATCTTCTGAATGGAAGAGTACAAAGTATTAAATGCATGTCCAAATCGAGACATACCTTTAAACAACATTAGGTGAATAGTTCTGCCAACTGTTCACCTTTTGTCCCACTAGGTCGTACTAGGCTTTATCTTGAATCTCTTGTTTTTTCCCGCTCAAAACACTTAGTAGATTCTCCCGCCTAAACTATAAAAGGATTGGACAAGCTTTGCTTGTATCAGACTTCTAGGGTTCTTAAGTGATCTCTGAGTATTGTCAACTCAGAGATCCTTGAACACCAGCACATTCCTTCTACATCCCAGCTATCCATAATCGCTGGTGAGTATGACTTCAGATTGTCTTCGACTTCTCTGACGTTGTCTTTGACTTGAATGTTCCTGGTGTGCCAGCTGAGGCTTTGCCTTCCACTGGTCTGGTCTCTTTCGCTGTTCCTCTCAGCGATCAGTAACACTTAGTCTAATTTAAACAAATCTAGACTAGGCCATAGTTAAAACTATCATTGGCCCAACAATCTCCCCCTATTTGTTTATAAATTATACTAAGTCTAAAATTATTGTAAGTGAGTACACAGCTTCTTCTTACACATAATTTAAACAAACATACCTTAGAGTTTTATTAAACATAAAGAACCTAGTCTATTACAAGAACACCCAGTGGTGTAAACATAAACAAAATAACAGGTTCTTCAGCGATCGAGGCCTTGATCATAGATTCTCTGAGCTTCAACTTTGTCACTCCTAGAGTTAATGACCAGCTCAACTTCAAACTCAAAATCATCAGCTAATTTGCAATTCCTTAGGATGCCCTATTTGAGTCTGATGAGTTGGATAGTTGACGCCAGATGTAGTTCATTCATCCGCTGAAAGCAATACTCACAATTACCATTCATGAAGACCATACCTGTCTCTGGTTCTGAGTATACTTGGCCACCCACTGGTTTTGTGATCTCTTTGGGCACTATCAGGTTTCTATGCATCCCATCTACAACAATATTCTCAGTGACCAGCTTTTCTACCAGAGGCCCCATTTGGGTTTTCCTTTTTCTTTGTCCTTGAGAAGATTGTTGTTGTGATAGTTGAGGAGGTAGAGGTACCTTCAGCTTCTTTGCAGTGTCTCTTACCCAATTCAGCTTAGCTTGAATGTTTTTCATCATTTGGGCAGCACTAGGCCCAGTCTTCTTTTGGGCAAGAGACAGCATTTCTAACCATTCAGAGAGGCCCAGATCTCTGAGTTTAAAGTCACTGAATACTTTGTAGTTGGTCAGTTGGTTTTCTCTGTATAGGGTCATCACCACTCTTTTGTCTTTGTCAGTGTAATATGCGTACTTGGTGATTTGACCGGGCTCTGCTCTTTGGTCCACTATTCTCTCATATTCCTTTTGAAAGTTGCTCCTTTTTACTTCAAGTTCTTTGAGCTTATTCAGCTGAGCTTCCTTTACAGCTGGAGAGAGTAGTTTGTTCAGATCTTCTTTGCTTTTGATTTCAGCTGCTCTATTGTCTGCTAACCTTTTTTGTTCCAAGATTTGAGTCTTTGCCTGCTCTGGGGTTAGTGGAGGTTCATCAGCGCTCTTAAATTTGTTCAAGTCAGAGTGCTTGGCTGTGGATCCACCTTCTTCTTGGAGGGAGTGTAAGGTTGTTTCAGGTACCTCAATGGCAATTCCTTTTCCCTTGTCCTGTGCTACCTCAGTGATGGGTTTGAAAGATCGGATGGGTTTTGGTGTTGGGATCACATTTGAGGTTGTTGGTTGTTTAATTGATTGCCCCCCCTTAGGTGGAGCAGTGTCTGCATCTTCTTCAGAGGTGGAGGTTGCTGAATTATCCCCCTCAGGCATAGCACCGGCAGAAGCTGTGCCTGATCCAGGTTTGAGGAACTTAACAAATTCTTGATGAACAAATAAGCATATTTCTTTGAGTTCCGCCTGTAATAGCTTCTGAAGAAGTTGTCTGGAAGGCTCATATGCCTTGGCAAAGGCAGCAATATTTGCTTTCACAGCTGTGGTGAGGACTGATGGTATGTATTGCTGAAGACTCTGGTCAAGAACTGCTGGGAGGTGAGTTTGCAAGGCATTTCCCAGCAGTTGTGGAAGCAGTGCAGTCATAGAAGATTCCATAGATGAAGTTAGTGAAGTCTCTAGGGTGGTGGTGAGTTCCTCAGCAGGATGGGTGAGTGTTTTTAATTCAGAGAGGGTGGCATCATTTGTGACTTTAGGCTTGGTTTTACTGATGTCTCCCCTCTTGACCCAGAGATCCTCAACGGCTAGTTCCTGAACATCTTTCATTCGAGGAACATGGACAGGCTTGAGGTTTTGTAAATGTTCTAAGTGTTTCATCGCCCCCAGTTCCATGACATTTGGAAAAGTGGGGAGGGGAACTGGGTTGGTGTGCGGAGCATCTGGTCCAATAGCTGCTTGGCAGCTAGTTCTTGAACATTTGGCATTGATGGGAAGGAGATGGGTTTTAATTCTGATGTGACTTGGTCATCATCAACATCCATATCAGCATAGTCTGAAATGGTCAGGTGATCTTCAATAATGAAGACCTCATCTTCTGGCATGGAATCAATGTCTGACATGGCATCCAGATCAATAGGGGGGCTTCAGCATTATCATCACCAGCAATGGAATAGGGATCATCATTTTGTTGTTCTTCATGAAGATTATGAGCCTGTTATGACATTTGTTAGTAACCAGTGTGAAATAAATATGAAGTTATGGGTCGCCATTCGCTGTCCCTAGGAAAGCTGGGTGTGATTATCCAGCCCCCCCTAAGGATTTCTCCTTGGGACTCTTTTAGTGTGAAACAATTATGTTGAAGGGTCGCCATTCGCTGCCCCTAGGATAGCTAGGTGTGATTATCCAGCTCCATCATAAGGATTACTCCTTGGGACTCTTTTGATTTGTGAAAATTATGTGGTGAATGGTCGCCGTTCGCTGCCCCTAGGATAGCTGGGTGTGATTATCCAGCTCCCCCATAAGGATTACTCCTTGGGACTCTTTTGATTTGTGAAAATTATGTGGTGAATGGTCGCCGTTCGCTGCCCCTAGGATAGTTGGGTGTGATTATCCAGCTCCCCCTTAAGGATTGCTCCTTGGGACTCTTTTAATTGTGAGTTAATGGAAGTTAAAGGTCGCCTTTTTATCGCTGCCCCTAGGAAGACTGAGGGTGATTATTCAGTCCCCCCAAAAGAATAAATTATTTGGGACTCTTTTAGTTGTGACATATTTGAAGGTAAAGGTCGCCTTTTATCGCTGTCCCTAGGAAGACTGAGGGTGAATATTCAGTCCCCACAAAAGAATAAATTCTTTGCGACTCTTTTCATATGAGGGGACCCAGAGCCCACGTGAGGTGCAGAGACTCTAGGTCAGGACTTATAGCATGCTCAAATTGTTATGGTCAAGAGCACAGTCCAGAGGGTGAAGGATCATCGGGGTACGTTATGAGCACAAGTGAATCATATCCTTGTGTTAAGACAGAGTGTACAGATAATCCTAAGAGTTCTAGGTGCTGACACATACACTCTATGGGTTGAGGCAAACCCTAAGACTTCATCACTCTCTCCAACAGAATGTTGAGAGTGATTGTACCTGAGAGATATCATTGTTGAGAAGGTTCTTAGTCGTCTCTGCTGACAGGGAGACGCTAGACTCTGGTTGTTTGTCAGTGATAGGCTCTTCAACCACATCCTCCAAAGAAGGGGATGTGATCTTCTTGGTCTTGTATGTCTTGGAAGGATTAATAGAAGGGGTTTCAGAGGAAAGGGGGATGTATTTCCTCTTCTTCTTCTTGTCCTTGGGCGCCTTGGGCTGAGAAGAGGACTGCATAGAGGTCTTGGATAGAGACTTGTCAGTTGGTCTTTCAGCATTCACCTTATTGTGAGGGATCAAGGGTTCTCCATCAGCAGCGAGTAACCCAGCAACCTGCATCATATGCCTGCCGAGAGGCACTTCATCGTCCAAGGGGTTCTTTAGTGAGGTTGCAGTGATGTGATAAGGAGAGAAGGAGAGAAGTTCATCATTTGTATAGTTTTCACCAAGCATATCCTCTAGGAGGAGAGAGAGATATCTTGTGTAGCAGATGGTGGCCAGTCGATTCTTCTTCCCTTTGTTTTCCATCTTTGCAATGAGGTCAGTGTAAAGTATCTTAGCGATCCCTATATCTTGCCCCCAAATTAAGCTATAAGCGATTGCTTGCTGAGCACCATTAAGTTGATCACGTGACCCCTGGTTTCCTCCCAGACATTTCACAATGTACAACATCAACGTCCTCTAGATGGGTAAAAAGTAATTGACTTTGATCAGTGATTTATTCTGGAAGCCTTGGGTGGTGAAGGGTTTGTCATTGTCGTCATGAGGACGAAGAGTAGCCAGAGCCTTCTTCACTGTGGCACTGGCAGGCACAGCGGACATGCCTTCATTGACTGGGAGACCAATGACTTTAGCAAAAGTGTGGAAATCAAAGGTGAGAGGTTGTGGATGTGTGGAAAGGTTGAAGGTGATGTGTGAAGAGGTTTGATCAACTTCGACGTTGTACCAGAACTTCTTCAAGTATTGGTGATAGCATACGGAAGGTTCTCTGGTAATGGCTTCAAAAATGGTAGAGTTCTTGAGGAAGGAGAACAAAGGATGGTAGAGGGGATTGTTATGTTCCAAGAGAGCTACACAGTTGTTCAGGGCGATCTAACCATCATTTATCCCAAAATCTACGTTTGAGGTGGCCAAGACGGTGAAAGATGTGTTTGTAGATGAAGACGCCATTGTTCATGAAAGGAAGAAATGGAGGCTGTGAAGAAGATGAATAGTATGTGTGTGTGAAAGTAATGAGTAATGTGATGTTTGAAAAATGAGTCAAGGGTTTTGATAAAAGTTTTAGCCGTTTTCAATTAAAGCATTTAATGTAAAAGTTTACCTTTTAGGAAAAGTGGGACCCCTTGACTCTTCATGTGATTTTTTAGTCATTTGGAAAGTGGGAAGGTTGTTGACAATAAATGATAATCATTTGAATTAAATATGGGAATATATTAACTCCCATTGGAATGTAACTACCTCGTTACATTCAATTCCCTTAAATGCCCAGAGACAGAGATCATTTATCAGATTTGTTTACCGATATTGAGCATACCCAGCTCAGCAACCAACCTAGTAAAACTTAGCTCAACCAAAGGCTTGGTGAATATATCAGCGAGCTAGAATTCAGTGGGTATAAAATGAAGCTCAATATCACCTATTAAAATATGGTCTCTGATAAAGTGATACATGATGTCAATATGCTTAGTTCTGGAATGAAGTACCGGATTATTGGAGATGGCTATAGCACTTGTGTTGTCACAGAATATGGGAACCTTTTCATAAGTGGTCCCATAATCAGCCAGCTGACTTTTCATCCAAAGAAGTTGAGCACAGCAACCAGCGGCCGCTACGTATTCAGCTTCAACTGATGACATGGCCACGGAGTTTTGTTTCTTAGCACTCCAGCATACTAACTTTCCTCCAAGGATTTGACAACTCCCAGAGGTGCTCTTTCTATCAAGACAGCACCCAGCGTAGTCAGAGTCTGAGTAGGCTTTGAGGTCGAAGCCTGGTCTGTGGTGATACCAGAGACCCAGTGTGGGAGATCCTTTTAAGTACCTGAAAATTCTTTTGACAGCTACAAGGTGGGATTCCTTGGGGCTAGCTTGGTACCTAGCACAGGACATGTGGCAAATTGTATGTCTGGTCTGCTTGCTATGAGGTACATCAGTGACCCAATCATGCCTCTATATAAGGTCTCATTAACAGAGACCCCTGAGTCATAAGCTCCCAAGTTGTTGGGAGGAAGCATGGGGCATTTCACTGATGCACAATCAAACAGCTCATACTTCTTGAGCAAATCCTTAACATATTCTTGACAAATAGAAATTCCTTTTGAATTTTGTTTTATTTGAAAACCTAAGAAAAAAGTTAATTCCCCCATCATGCTCATTTCATACTTTTTGGTCATAAGTTTGGCAAACTGTTTGCTCAAGGTAACATTGCTTGAACCAAAAATTATGTCATCCACATAAATCTGTACTAAAATGACATCACCCTTGGACCTATATGTGAACAGGGTTTGATCAATGGTACATCTGACAAATTTATTTTCAAATAAGAATTTTGATAGGGTTTCATACCAGGCTCTAGGCGCTTGTTTCAGCCCATAGAGTGCTTTGTGAAGTCTGCAGACGTGATCAGGATACTCACTGCTTTCAAATCCTGGGGGTTGATAGACATATACTTCCTCTGCAAGCTTACCATTTAGAAAAGCACTCTTCACATCCATCTGGTATACAGTAAACCCCATATAAGCTGCAAAGGCTAGGAAGATTCTGATAGCTTCCAATCTAGCTACTGGTGCAAACGTTTCATCATAGTCAATACCCTCAGATTGATTGTACCCCAGCACCACAAGCCTAGCCTTGTTTTTAACACTCATG
Organism: Glebionis coronaria; assembly: GCA_025667525.1. Classification (NCBI taxonomy): domain Eukaryota; kingdom Viridiplantae; phylum Streptophyta; class Magnoliopsida; order Asterales; family Asteraceae; genus Glebionis; species Glebionis coronaria. The sequence goes on along the minus strand of JANFOE010000470.1, from coordinate 278,466 downwards.
CCAGCTTCATCCTTCTTGTTTCTGTAGACCCATTTAGTTCCAACCACTTGTTTTCCAGATGGAGCTTTTACCAGAGTCCACACCTTGTTCCTCTTGATCTGATTCAACTCATCTTGCATGGCAACAACCCACCCTTCATCTAGAAGCGCAGCAACCACATTATTAGGTTCATCTTCAGAGACAAAATCAGCGAAAAGGCATTCATTCGCTGAGGCGGTTTCCAGAGATCTCAATTTCCCTCTGGCGGTGACTCCCTCAGAGGGTTCACCAAGAATATTCACCAGAATAATATCTTGGTTCCTACTCCATTTGGATTGAGGAGCAGGAGTCTCTGTGGGTTTAGGAGTCACGACAGGTTCAATAAATGCTGGGGGATCTTCACATGTTATTTCTTCATCCATAATCTCTTCATCAGGGGGAGAGATTGGTTCGATGAGATCAACATTCACTATAGTGGGTGGAGTGATTGGTTCAGCATTTTCAACCTCTGGAGTGATGTCAGAGATTGAACGAGGATAAAATGCAAGAACATAAGTAAAGTCCTTGTGACAGGCCTGAGATGATTCCTTGGGATTTGAGAAATCATCCTCTGGATATGATTTAACTTCATTGAAGTCAATGTCACATTCTTCTGTGTTGGTGTGAGTAATGACAGCATCTACTTCATTAAAGGTGACATGGGTGGATTCTTCTAGTTCTTGTCCGTGGATGTTAAATACTCTATAGGCTCTGGAGGTGGGAGAGTAGTTGATACAAGAGATTTTGTATGTAAAAAGTTATCGTCACAGTCACTTCGAATTGAAAAATGGATTACTATGCGACTCAGTTGTCTTTGGTGAAACAAATAGTTGTGTCGTTGTAGTAATTAAAAGGTGCAAAACAATTAAAGTAAGGGGCAGGTAAATAAATCTAAAACTAATTTAAAATAAATGACGGGAATTAAAGCGTGAGCGCTTAAAGTAAATAACGCAAACTTAAAACTATCTAAGGCAAACTTAAAACGCAACTAAAACTTAAAACTAAGGCAAGGCTTAAAATAAATCTAAGGCAAGAAATCTTAAAGTGCGACTAAGTAAAAAGGCGGGAAAAGTAAAGCTTAAAAATTAAAACTTAAAAACAGAAACTTAAAATAACCTGAAAACAGCTCATTCGGAATAATCCTTCGTTCGGAATAATCACTCATTCGGAATGTCACCTTCGTTCGGAATGATTCTTCTTCACTCGGAATAATTACCAAAACCCTTGATTCAGAACAAATGCTTCAGTCAGAATAACTCTTTATTCGGAATAAACAACTCATCTGGAATATCTAGTTCACTCGGAATAAATGCTTCAGTCGGAATAAAAGCTCATCCGGAATATGTCACTTTATCCGGAATACACCCTTGATTCGGAATAAAAGCTTTATCCGGAATGATCCTTCTGATTCGGAATACCTGCTTATTCGGAATAAATCCTCAAATCCTTCGTTCGGAATATTCCGAATGAACAACCACAAGCTTGATTCGGAATATATGATTGGTTCGGAATATTTGATATTCCGAATGAAGACACTTGATTCGGAATGTTCCGAATGAATTCCTTGATCCGGAATATTTACCTTGACTCGGAATAAACTGCTGAAACACTTGGTTCGGAACAAATTGCTTTGATCCGGAATGACCTGGGGAAGAACAGTAACAGCGAAGAACAAGGAGAAACAAAAATAACTCGAATCTAATCTAATCTAATCTAAATTAACCAAAAGATTAAATCAAACTAACCAAATAACATCTACTAATCATAAACAAACAATCCAAATCAATCAAACTAACAATAATAATCAAAATAATCAAAACCCACTTAATCAATTTAATAAAAACTTAAGAACATGAACATAAACAATAAAGCATAAAAATTAAAGATTAAAGAAAGGTAGATAGGAGATGAACAATAAAAGTAAAGATTGACAATAATTAAAAGGAAACTTACTTGAAATTAATGGTATTTAAGGTGCAAGACAATTAATTAAATGACATGTAATTAAATGTGCAAAAATTAAAGTGGAAGAGCTAATTGTCACACTTAGCCAACAAAAACAAATGGAATGAAATGAAAACTATATATAGGGGATTAGGGAGGTGCTTAGGAAGCTTCCTCCCCTCTTTCTTCTTTCTTTAATTGCATGATTAAGTCCTTGTCTTCTTAATTCTTCGACTTTTGACTTTGTCTCGGGATTAATAAACTCGTCTTGAAATTTCTTCATAAAATTAGACTTGAGTTCTTCGGCTTTTAGTAAACTTCCGTCTTTTGACTTTTTCTTCGATAAATCTTCAGAATTGGTCTTGGACTTCCGTTCTTTTTGCACTCTTGATTTCTTGACTTCGTCTTTTGTCTTTTTCTTCGATAAAAGCCCGTGAATGCCCGTGTTTTCTCCCCTTTTCACATTTTCGTCCTAAATCACAACAAAAACACAAACCACGCATAATTCCGACATTTACGACATCAAATACACGTTTCGGCTTGGTTATTATTGTAGTTAAGTGGTGAAAAGGATGGGTGTTTACACACCTATCAAATCCTCTACACTTGACCATTGCAATGTCCTCATGCAATGCATTAGTTACAAAGTACGATTACACTTTTCATCATAATCAATCCACATTGGCCTTTATTAAAGAGATAGAAAATTATAAACATTCAAAGGAAGGAAGTAAAGAAATAAAAGACATACCTTAGGGTTTTGGAAATGTTATGAATGATCATCATCCTCAAGTTTTCACATTCTCCAAACCAAGCTTAAAAACGAGATCATTGTTATTATAAGTTAGCAAACTAACACGAACTCATGTGGGCCAATTATTCACTTAGACTCCCTTATTCATAGGTGTATCTCTTATATTTTATTGTTGTCTTGAATGATCACGAGGATACATCGTTGAATTATTTCGATAGTTATTAAGGCTAAAAATAAAGTGGGACGATTTAATCAATAGTTAGCTAAAGGACAAAATCTTTTAAAACTGCTTCTCGGGACCTCATAAAGTTCATATATTGGCATAACTCGCTTCACGATTTGAGACCTTTCTCGGACCGATATTTGGCAGCGACTTCATACTTCAAATTTTGAGAGACGTTCATGAAATAATGGTCTTCTCTTCATAATAGGAATTTCTTCACTTGAAGTTTTGAGAGATTCTTCATACTTGGACCACGACTTCTTCATTTTTCTCCAATCTTTATTTGGGATTTTGATATACAACGATCCGCCTCCTTTTAGAACTTGGATCTATTTATCCTCATACCTTGTTAGGGCCTTTTTGGATTGATTTCTCCATGACTTTTGGGGAGTTTTTGCTTTTCGTCGTGTGTCTCGATCCTTCATATTGATTTTCGATAAATGATTCTTCACATCACTTTTGGATCATTAGCAACAAAATGTAGTCCTCATGCCTTGTTAGGGCCTTTTCGGACTCGCCAATCTTCGCATCCCGCTTCAATAAGTTATGCCTTGGCTATGAACTCTAATCAATACCGAGCAACTTTTAAACGATCGTGGGCTAGAAGCTAAGTAACTTTTCAAATCGTACAAGCTTATTTATTGTAGATAAATTTATTAGCAAGCGATGGGAGAATAGGCTTATAATTAACTCACATAAATTCACGAAAGAATACCAAACTTATAATTGACTCTATCATCTCTCGTTCTCCACAGTTTAAAATCTCAAGGAATGAGACTCGTGGATGCTTAGCCTATTAAATCAAAGTTTTGGGTTTTCGAGTCGTCTACAGGATCTTGCAAATTCTTAGACATTTTCAAGTTTAGAAATCGCATTTTAAAGTTCCCTTGATAAACAACTCTCTACGATCAATTATAGGAACTTGCGAAAAGTTCTTGTTCTTAACCCGTGAGGGTTAAGACTTTCGCGTTTTATAGCTCCCTATATAAAAGCCTAGCAAAACTTGACTTAAACATGTTTAAGGATACTAGCTAGAGTAAACTTAGATAAGTAAACTCGGGTTGAGTCAAAAGATTCACAACGTTTTGAAAATTAAAACCACATTATTAAAATTTTATTCTAGCAAGGAAAGAAAATAACTATACAAAGGGAAAAACTAATAGGCCAAAATAGATCAAAAATTTTGAAAAATGTCGAAAAATTGATTTTCCGGTTAAAATGAGGACAAATACAAGGAAAAGGCCACTTAACTTCGATAGAAGCCCCCCCACACTTGATATAAACATTGTCCTCAATGTTTAAGCATGTGGGAGTAAACTCCCCTACACTTAGGACATTGTGCATGTTATTTAAATCTTGCTAAGGAAGAGACAACTAAAGAGATTCCTATTTTAATATTGGAAAATATAAAATAGTGAATCGAAAAGAGTTTAGGATAGAACCGGGAAGATGGAAACACGGAATCACGGGTCGTCAAAAATCATCAAGAGTGGATCATTGAGCGCTTGAATCCCTGAATATGAGAAGAGAGGAAATATCAAACACCAACGGGTCTCCCCTACACTTAGGATATAGATAGCTAAAAGATAGATACATGGGTTGCCTCCCAAGAAGCGCTTGATTTTTGTTCACCGAGTCGTGAGCCTGACTCGACCTTGATTAGCATAGGAAGAAGCATGAAACATATCCACCGAGATCAAAGACATAGTTTTCGTCCATCAAGTAACATAAGCTTAAGGTGAACAAGGCAAGCCAAAGAAGAGTAGCCAAGGTTCCCTTAAGCAAAGATGGAGCACGGTGGAAGCAAGGATGGTGAGGTGCAAACATATCTTCAGTAGTTCCAAAAATCTTTCCTTTTATTTCATCAGATGGATACTGAGATGGCTGAAGAATATCGATACCGGGGTCGAACACCTTTTCCTTTAGGGGAAAATAGCCCTCAGGCTCAGCAGAATTTGAAGATGATCCGCGAAGAAAATGCACAACCTCGTCCTCAGAAGGTGGACAAAGAGGTGTCAAAACATACGTGCTGCGGATGTTGGTGTCGTCCGGTTGCTTCTCCTTTGAAAGAATTTTCTTCAAATCCGAAGTTGGATCAAGACCATAATCATCAAAGTCTAAAGGAGGAGCATCACTCTCATGAGGGAAATATGTATTGAGAAAAGTAGAGAAGTCTTCCTCAAATGAGTAGTCATCCAAAGTAGGATTAAGCATGGTAGGCGGAGGATCTTCATCATGTGAAGAATCACTCGAAAGAGTATCGGCCTCATCAAAATCATCATACGTGGGCATGTCGGGATACTCGGAAGTAAAATCATCATAGTCATCTCCATCAGAGCTAGAATCATCATCATAAGCATCATAAATCGGTGGAGAATCATATATGGGAGAAGGTTCCAAATTGGAGAGAGAATCATCCACATCATCTTGAAACAGTGGATTATCAATGCAAGAATCGAATAGAGGATTGTTGTAGACGACAAAATCATCAAGCACATTAATCATATTCGCTGATTCTCTTTGTAAAACCCGCATGCTTTTACCATGCATAGTACCCTTAGGATCGTACGTACTAGATTAAAACTTTCCTAATATAGCATGATTACGATTACGTGTTAGGAGTTTACGTATTACGTACGTGTTAGAACACGATAAGTATTTACTATGCACGATCACGTAATAATTATTTAACGATAATTAATCACGAACATGCGATCATGAAATCATGAACGTAATTAAAACACGAACTATTATTAATTACGTATATATATTTATTACGAGCGTAATTAAATATATTAGGTCACGGTAATTATTTAACGAGAACACACAAAACGCGAACACAAATAAACACGAACAAACACGAACACGAGAACACACTTATTAATTAGACACGGAAAATGATCGGGTTACCCCTTGTGGGCCCCATTCCCACGAAATTTAGGAGGGAGGATGGGCTTAGCCCATCAATTTTTACTAAAAAGGGGTTAAATATTTTTACACTACTCATTTTTAGTTTTATAGAAGATTTAGAAAAAAACCCTAAAAACCCTCCTCCTTCTCCTCTTTGTGCCGCCACCTTAAGAACACCACAAGGAGGTGGTTTGTGATCTTGGATCTTGGAAATTAAGTTGGTGATCGTGTTTCTTCTTCATCCTTTTGATCCACGAATTCGGTAAATCCTTTTTAAACCTTTTCTTTTGATTTAATCTTTTTATAAATTATGAACATGAGATGTTTTTACAAAAACATAATAATTAAGCATAGATCTAACATGTTTTGGTGTTAAATAAAATCAAAAGGTTGTTTTTAAGGGGTGTTTGTTTTGGCCGCAGGCTGCAACCGAACCCGAATGGGTTTCGGTTTGCCAAGCCGACCACCACCAAGACCATATGGTCTTGGTTGGTGCGTGTGGGTCCCACGGCAGCAAGGTAAACACGGGGTACCCCGAGTTGGTTCGGGGTACGGTGTCGATTTCATGTCCGGTTCATGTTTTTAGCCCAGATCCGGTTCATGGTGTATGTTAGTTTTTTTTTTATGTTTATGAACTTATGTTAAAAATAAATTAATAAAATGATGTGATTAATTTAATAACATGACTTAGGTTATTTAATTATTAATGATCATGAAATTATTTTAACCTAAGTATTTATATATTTAAGACTTATAATTAATTAATTATTTTAAAACCATGGATATAATTAATTAATTAACATGACTTAGGTTATATTATTAACATATAATAATACATATTTTAACCTAAGTATTTAACTTATTTAATTAAAAACATGTTATACTTTAATTAAATATTATAACCTATAGTTTAATTAAATTACATGAAATAATTATTAAACTATACATTATATCATATGACTTAGAAAATAATCATGAAAACACTTAGGCTTATATACTTAGCTTATTTAACCAGCTTATTTCTAATTATGGAAACTTTCTATTTTTAGAAACTTAATTAAATAAGGCAGCTAATTTATTTATGGAAACCAGCTATTTTTAGAAACTTATTTATTTCAGGCAGCTAATCTATTTATGGAAACTTATTTAATTAAGGCAGCTAATCTATTTATGGAAATTTTCTATTTTTAAAAACTTATCTATTTTAAGCAGTAAATCTATTTTTGGAAACTTTCTATTTTTGGAAACTTTATATTTTTGGAAACTTTCTATTTTTGGTAACTTTCTATTTTTGGAAACTTTCTATTTTTGGAAACTTTCTATTTTTGGAAACTTTCTATTTTAGGAAACCTGCTATTTTTGGAAAGTTACTTGTTATTACACAGTAATTATAATAACACATGAAATACCAGAAATACTTAATCAGATTAAACAGAATATAAGATAAAACACAGTTTAAGGCTTAGAAACAGTAAAACATGGTAAGAACACATAGAATAAGCTAAGACATGACATAAAACCAGCTATGTATTTAGTAAGCAGATACTTATTCATGTACATATTTATGTAGCACTAGTGATTCGGAAGTAGGATTCTCGCAGTTCGTCTTTCTCGTTCACTGGACATAAGGTACGGATTCCCGTCCTTTCAGTATGGACATTCTTTCCTTATTAGGATTCCCCGTATGCAGCCAACTGTTTTCCCGTAGTATAAGTTATGTGTTTGATTGCTTATGTTTAATTAAGTTTACCTATAGCCATATACATGCATGACCAGTTTCACCTAGTTATGGAGGTACCATAACCATAACATTAGAGGCCCTGATGTTATGACTTCACCACGGCGGAGTGATTGCTCGTGGCGTCCCTTCATCTTTTGGCCATTTATTTATATTTATCATGTGGGGCGTATGGGTGAATCCTAGTTACACGTTTTCAGTCAGGATTTCATGGTGAATGTGGTGTGTTCCTTGCATCCTTCACAAGGAGCTGATCCCTCCTACCCAAAAACCAGTATATTAAATTAGAGCAGCCCCTCTAATTTGCATGATGAGGTCACCCCTCCAAGTATTCATGCACGGTGGATTTTCATGACCTATATTGGCTAATGGTAAAATATGTTAAAGAGTTTTCATAAGATAAACATAAGGCTTTTCAAACTATAAAAACCAGTTTTATGAACATGTTTCGGGTTTTCCAGGACTTATTCATTTTCGCTGCTATTAAGTCTCTCTTATGTTTTAGTCACTTATACTATGTCTATATCCGTGCACTGAGCGTTTTGCTCAGCCGTTACTTTCCTTTCCATGTCCCAAAACGGCAGGTACCCTAGGAAAGACTCGAGCATTTGGAGGACGTGCATCGGATGGAAGCTGCTAGAGACTTCTTTTCCTTTTGCCTTCATATATTTATGCCTGTGTAGTCTTTCATTCATTTCTTTTGCTTTATTATGTTTTGGGCTTATGTTTGGGAACCGATGTTTGATTCCGGTTATCCCTATGGTCATGTAATGTTTTATACATTTATCCTTGTATGCTTTGATGACACGCCATAATTACGCGTGACATTTCCATTATCAAAATAGGGTGTTACAGTTATGGTATCAGAGCCAAGGCTTCGACCTGTAGGCTCTAAAATTCGACCTGTGACTAGTGGGTAGTCACCAGGAGCTTCCTAAGCCAACGTCTGTTATTCTACGTATTGATGTTTTCAGCGCATTGTTGTTTTAACCATGATGTTTTCAGCACCTTGAGGTTTTAACCTTGATGTTTTCATCGATATTGTTTTACTAATATGGATGGACAACCGTCATTCATATTTAGTTATGTGTCATTGTTTCATGCATAATGTTCCTCGTGAACTGTGACTATGTGGACTGAACCCCAGTAGTTCATAATTAGTCACATAAAAAATTTTCTGATAAGTTTTGACAAACGAGTTTCATTCATTTATGTTTCATGTATCATTGTTGCAGGGATTATGACTAAGTAATGGTTGGTACAGGACTGGCCTTATTTAGTCGCATGTGCTTTTATCGAAACTTTTAACTTTGGGACCGACCCATAGGCGTCCCCTCGCCATGTCTTTTGTTTTGGAACCGACCCATAGGCGTTCCCTCGCACATATAAAGGTTTTATAAACTACATTACGCATTCATGCACTGTTTTTCATGCATAAAATTTTTCTCATGATTTAAATTGGCATAAAAAAATTTTCATGTCCCCTCATAAGTTATTATGTTTTTATGTTAAGTATGTTTTCATATTCTCATGGTTAACTTCAGTTTCATGCTGATTATGTTATACACTTCTTCGTGATAGATGGTTTCATGTTTCTTCATGATAATCCCGTCTTCATGATTGATAATGTTTTACGCCTCTTTTGCTATTTACGTTGTCCTGCACGACATTGTTAGATTTCATTGAATCATGCTTTCATGATAGTCTTGGTTGGTTTTCATTGATCATGCTGTCAGGCAAATCATCGTTGAATTTTGTGTAACCACACTTTAACGTTTCCGTTATAACCAGAATGATGTCTACGTTAATACTGCCAGGTTATCATGATGGTTTTTCTAACCGTTTAACCGGTATACTTTTCTTAAATCATGATAAATGATCGACCCCATACCGATCATTTCATGTGCATTCCACGTGTACTCCACGTACCGTATTTCATGTGTATCACATGTACCATAATCCATGTGTATTCCACTTGTAATACTTCACGAGTATTCGCTAGTCGATTCTAAATCATCTCACGCGTATTTTCAATTGCTGATGTTCTACAAGATTGCTGATGTCGCTCATAACTTGGAGATGTTACTAAAGGTTGATGCTGCTGACATTCAGAGACGCTACGAGATGCGGATGTTGTTCACAACTTGGAGATCCTACGAGACAAAGACAAAGGCGTCGGAGCAAAGCAACTGGACGAGAAGATGCTTCACCATCAGACGATTCCCATCAATCATTGTCCCTAATTCTTAGTTACATGTCACACATCATTCGGCTGTCATTTCAGCCATATGAGTGCAAACCGGTACCAGCCGGCCACTCATCTGAATAGTTACATGAATCACGGTCATGAGAATGACCATCATGGAACTGACAGACAGGACGATAGTAACCACTACTATGACAGCAACTATCCTAGAAATCGTAACCGAAACTCTGGCCACGGACGTGATCAAAAATACAAGGATTAGTAGTCCAAACGATCCACCAATTCTGGCATAATAACCTTATATTGTGGTTATATTTGTTTCACATCTCGAGACACATGTCAAGACATCAGTCAAGACACATGTCTCACGTATACTTTCTGAAGACACATGTCAAGACATCAGTCAAGACACATGTCTCACGTATACCTCCTGAAGACACATGTCAAGACACCAGTCAAGCCATATGCCATGCTTATAGTTCCAAGAAACGAGTCAAGACACATGACTCACGTCCAACTATGGAACATTTCTAAGAAATTCAGGGTACCCTCCAAGGGTATATCTATTTTTTGTGCCATGTATTAATCAGGCCACAAGAATTTCACTACCATTACCGGCGTATCAGTGAGAACTGTCACGTTGCCGATGTCACTTTTATTCTTGTAACCATAAATCATTGATTCATGACCATGAAGGACGCCTTTCGTATTCCCACGTATACGAAGGTTTTCCTTCAGCTTAGTGATGAGATCCAAGCTGCTAACGCATTACCTCGGACAGACACGAGATGAATTTTATCCTAATTATGTACTATGAACAGCACACCATGCTACGATTCATAATTATGTACAGTAATGTTCAGGCTCCTGAATACATTCAGCTTGATTTTCCATCGGGAAAATCTGTACAAATTATCTATTCTTACAAGCATGTGCGTTGTTAGCCATGGTCGCTAAAATTTTCTAGCTGTCAGTAAGACACGACCACTTAAGTCCTTTTACGCATAACCAGTTGATTATTCCAAAGTCTTCCCATACATTCCAGAAGAATCTACAAGGAGAAGGATGGTATCATGAGATTATGTGTCGACTACCGTCGACTTAAACAAATCACCATTCATGACCGTTATTCTCCTCTACGTATTGATGACATGTCCAATCAACCGTATAGTGTTAATCACTTTCCCAAGATCGAACTCATGATCATGCTGCCAACAGTGACGAGTGAAAAGCAGGACATGTCCGTGACTGCTATTCGTGCACGACTCGGTCATGCTAGATTTATGATTTTGATTTAGTCTCATCAATGCTCCAACAGCATTATGGACTTAATAAATTGAGTTTCCATGAACTCCTAAACAAATTCATTAGCGTTTTCATTGAGGATAACCTGATTTCCTCTAAGCCTAACTCTATGACAAGAGAAATTCTACCCTGGGAATTTTTCCAATATCAATTCTGTTTGATCACAGTAACACACTGAATCACATGGGTTTTATGGTTAATCTTACCATGACTCAGCTTATGCGTAAAGGAGAGAACCCTACACTACATTAGGTGATCTAGGAAATCCTACGCTGGGAGAAGTCTAGATTTAGAGACTCAGGGTTTCGCAAAATCCTATGTATCAAGTTCGATGAAGCAAGATACAGTTACGTTCATATCTTTATACCTGTCATACAAACAGGCTAAGATAGGGCACCAACAGACTGGGATGTTTTCATCATCTGAAATTGTGAATTGAAATGGGACAAGATCTCCACGGATTTTGGTTACCAGATTAAAGCAAGCTCAGAAAAAAGCAAGATGTTATCTGTGTTATTGCCAACAGTTTGATCAAGTCTGCAAAATCCTTACATCCGTACGGATTTCAGAATCAACGGATTGATCGGACACATTCCACGCCAAGGCTCATCCGATCACTTGGTAATCCCTCAGTTATCGGGTCAGACAAAGATTCGCAATTGTACTCCTAAATTTACTTTACGTCTTCATACTGATTCCACGACTTGCTTTCGCGCTCGCGTTCATGACACTATTCACGTTCATGATCGTATTTTGGCTTACGATTTTACGTTCACTTTCTTCTCATTCTAGGAAGTTTGCAAGAACTTGAGAGACCAGACCCAAGTTTAGTATAACTGCCTATCCCCAGATAGACGTTTCTCGTCATAATCTAGGTCTCACCTTCTAGCGTTTGTCGTTACCGTCATTATATGCTATGATCATGATATGTTTCACATGTCATGTTCATTCCACGTTCCTCATATCATGATCAAGATATGTTACACGTATCAGGGATCACAATATGTTTACTCATACTACACTCGCCATATCTCCACGTAGCACGTTCAAAATTTTTCACGTATCACGTTCAAAATTTTTCACGTACTATGTTTCTGTATGTCTCGCGCATCATTTTTAGCTAACAGTTAAGTTGGATTGTTTTGCACCATAATGTTTCAGTTACTCTTACACGTTAATTCTTATTCCCTCGATCGAATTTAGGGGATCTACCTTACGTTGATAACCAAGAACTTCTTCGTATTCCAAGTCAAGGTCAGGAGAACCAAGACTTATCATTCGTGTCAAGATCTTATAAGGAACCGTTCCAAGAGGGAAGCCACTTGGAAACGGACTAGTTCATCCGGACTTCTTATCTGTTTTCTCTTATCAATTAGATATGTCCTTTCAGCCACGTCACGTTCCATGTCCTTTTAAGACATGTCACGTTCCGCGTTCTTTCTGCCAGGTCACCTGCACATTAATTTATCTTACATACCCTCTCAGTTTGATTCGGGTATGTTTCTCTTTCAGTTATGTTATCTATAATTTGGGGACGAATTATTCTTTTTAGGGGGGAAGAGTTGTAAAACCCGCATGCTTTTACCATGCATAGTACCCTTAGGATCGTACGTACTAGATTAAAACTTTCCTAATATAGCATGATTACGATTACGTGTTAGGAGTTTACGTATTACCTACGTGTTAGAACACGATAAGTATTTACTATGCACGATCACGTAATAATTATTTAACGATAATTAATCACGAACATGCGATCATGAAATCATGAACGTAATTAAAACACGAACTATTATTAATTACGTATATATATTTATTACGAGCGTAATTAAATATATTAGGTCACGGTATTTATTTAACGAGAACACACAAAACGCGAACACAAATAAACACGAACAAACACGTAAAACAAGAACACGAGAACACACTTATTAATTAGACACGGAAAATGATCGGGTTACCCCTTGTGGGCCCCATTCCCACGAAATTTAGGAGGGAGGATGGGCTTAGCCCATCAATTTTTACTAAAAAGGGGTTAAATATTTTTACACTACTCATTTTTAGTTTTACAGAAGATTTAGAAAAAACCCTAAAAACCCTCCTCCTTCTCCTCTTTGTGCCGCCACCTTAAGAACACCACAAGGAGGTGGTTTGTGATCTTGGATCTTGGAAATTAAGTTGGTGATCGTGTTTCTTCTCCATCCTTTTGATCCACGAATTCGGTAAATCCTTTTTAAACCTTTTCTTTTGATTTAATCTTTTTATAAATTATGAACATGAGATGTTTTTACAAAAACATAATAATTAAGCATAGATCTAACATGTTTTGGTGTTAAATAAAATCAAAAGGTTGTTTTTAAGGGGTGTTTGTTTTGGCCGCAGGCTGCAACCGAACCCGAATGGGTTTCGGTTTGCCAAGCCGACCACCACCAAGACCATATGGTCTTGGTTGGTGCGTGTGGGTCCCACGGCAGCAAGGTAAACACGGGGTACCCCGAGTTGGTTTGGGGTACGGTGTCGATTTCATGTCCGGTTCATGTTTTTAGCCCAGATCCGGTTCATGGTGTATGTTAGTTTTTTTTTATGTTTATGAACTTATGTTAAAATTAAATTAATAAAATTATGTGATTAATTTAATAACATGACTTAGGTTATTTAATTATTAATGATCATGAAATTATTTTAACCTAAGTATTTATATATTTAAGACTTATAATTAATTAATTATTTTAAAACCATGGATATAATTAATTAATTAACATGACTTAGGTTATATTATTAACATATAATAATACATATTTTAACCTAAGTATTTAACTTATTTAATTAAAAACATGCTATACTTTAATTAAATATTATAACCTATAGTTTAATTAAATTACATGAAATAATTATTAAACTATACATTATATCATATGACTTAGAAAATAATCATGAAAACACTTAGGCTTATATACTTAGCTTATTTAACTAGCTTATTTCTAATTATGGAAACTTTCTATTTTTAGAAACTTAATTAAATAAGGCAGCTAATTTATTTATGGAAACCAGCTATTTTTAGAAACTTATTTATTTCAGGCAGCTAATCTATTTATGGAAACTTATTTAATTAAGGCAGCTAATCTATTTATGGAAATTTTCTATTTTTAGAAACTTATCTATTTTAAGCAGTAAATCTATTTTTGGAAACTTTCTATTTTGGAAACTTTCTATTTTTGGAAACTTTCTATTTTTGGAAACTTTCTATTTTTGGTAACTTTCTATTTTTGGAAACTTTCTATTTTTGGAAACTTTCTATTTTTGGAAACTTTCTTATTTTGGAAACTTTCTATTTTAGGAAACCTGCTATTTTTGGAAAGTTACTTGTTATTACACAGTAAGTATAATAACACATGAAAAACCAGAAATACTTAATCAGATTAAACAGAATATAAGATAAAACACAGTTTAAGGCTTAGAAACAGTAAAACATGGTAAGAACACATAGAATAAGCTAAGACATGACATAAAACCAGCTATGTATTTAGTAAGCAGATACTTATTCATGTACATATTTATGTAGCACTAGTGATTCAGAAGTAGGATTCTCGCAGTTCGTCTTTCTCGTTCACTGGACATAAGGTACGGATTCCCGTCCTTTCAGTATGGACATTCTTTCCTTATTAGGATTCCCCGTATACAGCCAACTGTTTTCCCGTAGTATAAGTTATGTGTTTGATTGCTTATGTTTAATTAAGTTTACCTATAGCCATATACATGCATGACCAGTTTCACCTAGTTATGGAGGTACCATAACCATAACATTAGAGGCACTGATGTTATGACTTCACCACGGCGGAGTGATTGCTCGTGGCGTCCCTTCAGCTTTTGGCCATTTATTTATATTTATCATGTGGGGCGTATGGGTGCATCCTAGTTACACGTTTTCAGTCAGGATTTCATGGTGAATGTGGTGTGTGCCTTGCATCCTTCACAAGGAGTTGATCCCTCCTACCCAAAAACCAGTATATTAAATTAGAGGCAGCCCCTCTAATTTGCATGATGAGGTCACCCCTCCAAGTATTCATGCACGGTGGATTTTCATGACCTATATTGGCTAATGGTAAAATATGTTAAACAGTTTTCATAAGATAAACATAAGGCTTTTCAAACTATAAAAACCAGTTTTATGAACATGTTTCGGGTTTTCCAGGACTTATTCATTTCCGCTGCTATTAAGTCTCTCTTATGTTTTAGTCACTTATACTATGTCTATATCCGTGCACTGAGCGTTTTGCTCAGCCGTTACTTTCCTTTCCATGTCCCAAAACGGCAGGTACCCTAGGAAAGACTCGAGCATTTGGAGGACGTGCATCGGATGGAAGCTGCTAGAGACTTCTTTTCCTTTTGCCTTCATATATTTATGCCTGTGTAGTCTTTCATTCATTTCTTTTGCTTTATTATGTTTTGGGCTTATGTTTGGGAACCGATGTTTGATTCCGGTTATCCCTATGGTCATGTAATGTTTTATACATTTATCCTTGTATGCTTTGATGACACGCCATAATTACGCGTGACATTTCCATTATCAAAATGGGGTGTTACACTCTTCCATAGGATTTGCTTGTAAGCTTACCCATTTCAAAAACTTGGGCATCATCCCCGACTCTTAAGATGAGCTCACATTTATCCACATCAATTAAAGCTCTACCGGTTCTCAAAAATGGGCGCCCAAGTATTAACGGAATACGAGGGTCCATTTCATAATCAACAATGACGAAGTCGACCGGAAAAGTGAATGTGCCAACTTTAATGAACACATCTTCGACAATACCAACGGGGTAAGCGAGAGTGCGATTGGCTAGCTCAAGAGTCATTTTGGTGGGTGTGAGGTCGGGCAATGATAACTTTTTCCAAACACTTAAAGGCATCAAATTAATACTCGCCCCGAGATCGGCTAAGGCATAAATTTGTCGGTTCGGTTAAAAGTACAAGGTAGCATAAAACGACCGGGATCTCCAAGTTTTTCCGGAAGTTCTTTAAGAAGGACGGCAGAACAATTTTCATTCAATCGAGTATTAACAAACTCGGCCATCTTCTCCTTCTTGCTAAGAAATTCCTTAAACATCTTAACAAATTTAGGCATTTGTGCTAGAGCTTCGACAAGGGGAAAAGTGATGGTCATTTCCGAAACTTTCTTCAAATAGTTTGACACTTGAATGTCATCCTTGGTGTGCATTTTGGCCTTGTCTAAGCGAGATGGATAAGGAATCTTGGGTTTATAGGTGGAAGGTGTAGGTGTAGCAGGTAAAGGTTAAGATGTTGAAGGTGGGGTTGGTGGAGGAGGTGTAGATGAAGGGGGCGGGATAGGTGGTCCTACTAAAGTAACTCCACTACGGGTAGTAATAGCACTCACATTCTCTCGCGGATTGGTGACGGTGTTTGAAGGTAGAGAACTCGAAGTAGAGGGTTGAGTGGTGGGTAAGAAACTAGCCAGCATATTCTTCAAATCATTCGTTTGATTGCTGAAGGAGGATTGAATATTATCTCGAAGCTCAGATCTAATGTCATTCCCTTGCTTGGTGATATCCCCTTTCAAATTGATAATTTGGCTTTGTAGATTCTTGATATGCTCACCTTGGGTTCTCATTAAGGCTTCAACATCTTGATTGATGGGTGGGGCTTGTTGAGCGGGTGGGTGAGAAGGATTAGAAGCTCTAGGTGGGATTTGGTTGCTTCTATTGTAATTGTTGTTGGGGGTTTGGTTTTGAGGAGAAAAACCGGGTGAAAGATAGTTGTTGGACCGGTAACTTAGCAAATTTCGATCCCCTTGAGGTCGGGCTTGGTAATTTTCCGGTGAATAATTACCATAAGCTGCATACACATTTTCCGGATTTCCTTGAGTAGAAGGACAATCAGTGTATGAGTGAGGACCACCGCATGTCTCACAAGGATTAGCCACCGCTTTAACTTGTTGTTGGTTTGTAGCGAGGAGCAAGATATTTTTGGTCATTTCGGCCATAATGCGGGTGTATTCGGTCATATCGGGGTTTGCTGAAGTAGAAGAAACATTAACTCTCGGGTTGTTCCTTGAAGAAGCGGAGGAATCCCAGTTTTTGTGATGAGTAGTCATGTTCTTAATAAGCTCTCTACACTCCTCAGCTGCATTAATCGTATCACGATCCGTTGTAGAAAGTATCAATTAAGGTCACAGGGGGCATGTTGTGGTTTGGACATCGATCGATCAAAACATTATATCTTTCCCAGGCATCAAAGAGAGATTCATCGGGTTCTTGCATGAAACCGCTGATTTGATTGTGAAGGCTCGTGACCATGGATGGTGGAAAGTAGCGCGACAAAAAGCGTTGAGTCATGTCATCCCAAGTATGAATGGAATTCTTCGGGAGACGATCAAACCATTTCTCAGTGTGGTGTGATAAAGTATGTGGAATGAGTTGTAGGCGAAGAACATCCATTGTGGCACCGGGCAACTTCATGCTTTGGGTAATAGTAATGAATTTGTCGAGGTGTTTGTTGGCATCATCATCAGGCAATCCTCGAAATGGAGTAGTTTGGACTTGCTGGATCATATGATGCTTCAACGAAAACTCCGGAGCCGTGATTTGCATCGGGCAATCGGTCCTCCTCGTCCAAACATGGTGGGTTGACAAAGCTCCTCCATTGTCCGAAGATCGGGCCGTGGAAGAACATTATTGTTGTTATTATTGAGGTGCGGTGGATTATTGTTGTTGTTTACACCTGCCATAGCTAAATCTTTAGGAGTCTCGGGCTCTTGATAAGTAGAAGATCTAGTACGCATACACCTACGAAAGCAAAAGAAAACAATACCAAACACAAAGAGAATATATATACACTATAAAGAAAAATAAATTTTTTTTGGATTTTTAAATTTTTTTTTAATTTTTATGGGTTTTTAACAATTTTTAATTTTTATGGTTTTTTGAAATTTTTAAGCAAGAAAATAACGCTCACAAATGAACGGATCCCAAAAAACAACGCGTCTCTCACAGAAAACCGTTAATCTTTACGAAAAGAGCCGGCAGCGGCGCCATTTGATACAAGAGATTTTGTATGTAAAAAGTTATCGTCACAGTCTCTTCGAATTGAAAAATGGATTACTATGCGACTCAGTTGTCTTTGGTGAAACAAATAGTTGTGTCGTTGTAGTAATTAAAAGGTGCAAAACAATTAAAGTAAGGGGCAGGTAAATAAATCTAAAACTAATTTAAAATAAATGACGGGAATTAAAGCGTGACGAAAATTTAAAAGGAGCTTAAAGTAAATAACGCAAACTTAAAACTATCTAAGGCAAACTTAAAACTCAACTAAAACTTAAAACTAAGGCAAGGCTTAAAATAAATCTAAGGCAAGAAATCTTAAAGAGCGACTAAGTAAAAAGGCGGGAAAAGTGAAGCTTAAAAATTAAAACTTAAAATAGAAACTTAAAATAACCTGAAAACAGCTCATTCGGAATAATCCTTCGTTCGGAATAATCACTCATCCGGAATGTCACCTTCGTTCGGAATGATTCTTCTTCACTCGGAATAATTACCAAAAACCTTGATTCGGAACAAATGCTTCAGTCGGAACTCATCCGGAATATCTAGTTCACTCGGAATAAATGCTTCAGTCGGAATAAAAGCTCATCCGAAATATGTCACTTCATCCGGAATACACCCATGATTCGGAATATAAGCTTTATCCGGAATGTTCCTTCTGATTCGGAATACCTGCTTATTCGGAATAAATCCTCAAATCCTTCGTTCGGAATATTCCGAATGAACAACCACAAGCTTGATTCGGAATATATGATTGGTTCGGAATATTTGATATTCCGAATGAAGACACTTGATTCGGAATGTTCCGAATGAATTCCTTGATCCGGAATATTTACCTTGACTCGGAATAAATTGCTGAAACACTTGGTTCGGATCAAATTGCTTTGATCCGGAATGACCTGGGGAAGAACAGTAACAACGAAGAACAAGGAGAAACAAAAATAACTCGAATCTAATCTAATCTAATAAAAATCAACCAAAAGATTAAATCAAACTAACCAAATAACATCTACTAATCATAAACAAACAATCCAAATCAATCAAACTAACAAAAATAATCAAAATAATCAAAACCCACTTAATCAATTTAATAAAAACTTAAGAACATGAACATAAACAATAAAGCATAAAAATTAAAGATTAAAGAAAGGTAGATAGGAGATGAACAATAAAAGTAAAAATTGACAATAATTAAAAGGAAACTTACTTGAAATTAAAGGTATTTAAGGTGCAAGACAATTAATTAAATGACATGTAATTAAATGTGCAAAAATTAAAGTGGAATAACTAATTGTCACACTTAGCCAACAAAAACAAATAGAATGAAATGAAAACTATATATAGGGGATTAGGGAGGTGCTTAGGAAGCTTCCTCCCCTCTTTCTTCTTTCTTTAATTGCATGATTAAGTCCTTGTCTTCTTAATTCTTCGACTTTTGACTTTGTCTCGGGATTAATAAACTCGTCTTGAAATTTCTTCATGAAATTAGACTTGAGTTCTTCGGCTTTTAGTAAACTTCCGTCTTTTGACTTTTTCTTCGATAAATCTTTAGAATTGGTCTTGGACTTCCGTTCTTTTTGCACTCTTGATTTCTTGACTTCGTCTTGTGTCTTTTTCTTCGATAAAAGCCCGTGAATGCCCGTGTTTTCTCCCCTTTTCACATTTTCGTCCTAAATCACAACAAAAACACAAACCACGCATAATTCCGACATTTACGACATAAAATACATGTTTTGGCTTGGTTATTATTGTAGTTAAGTGGTAAAAAGGATGGGTGTTTACACACCTATCAGTAGCCAACAAAGAATCCATCATCAGACTCTTCATCAAATTTTCCCAGGTGATCTCTGTAGTTGTGAATGAAAACAGGGCAACCAAAGACATGGAAGTAGCTTACATCAGGGGCTCTCTTCCTATATACTTCATAAGAGGTCTTACCGTGTCTCTTCACAATAATAGATCTGTTTTGTGTGTAACAAGCTGTGCTCACAGCTTCACCCCAAAATTGTTTTGGAAGTCTTGATTCGCTGAGCATGGTTCTAGCAGCCTCTATGAGGGTTCTGTTTCTTCTTTCAGCGACACCATTTTGTTCAGGGGTGCCTGGGTTAGAAATGTTCTATGATATTCCCTTTTCATCAAAAAGGATTCCATGGCATGGTTCTTGAATTCAGTGCCATTGTCACTTCTGATAGCCTTAACTCTGCAGTCATTGAAGTTCTCTATTTCTCTAAAGACATTATTCTTTCAGCAACATCACTCTTTCTTTTGAGAAAGAATACCCATGTGAATCTGGAGAATTCGTCTACAATGACTAGTGTGTACTTGTTGTGATTAAGGGATTGAGGTTTTACTGGTCCAAATAAGTCCATGTGAAGAAGATGGAGGCACTTATTTATGGAGAATGATTGCTTTGTCTTAAATGAGGCTCTATGATGCTTCCCTTTCTCGCAGGTTGAGCAGGGTCTCTCTTTGGTGAAGGTCAGAGAGGGAAGCTCAGCTACTAAGTCATTTTTGGCCAGTCTGTTGATGTTTTTGAAGTTAAGGTGGGAGAGTCTCTTATGCCATAGCCAATTTTCACTATCACATGATTTGGCATAGAGACAGGTGTTTGTCCATTCTGGACATGATGTCATGTCAATGACATACACATCCCTTCTTCTGGATGCAATCAGAACAACATCATCATTTTGATTGAAGATTGTTCCTTGGGTCTTAGTGAACAGAACTTTGAAACCAACATCGTAGAGTTGACTAATGCTGATTAAGTTGTGCTTTAGTCCATTGACATAAGCGACCCTTGTGAAGGTTATTCCGTTGCAATCCACTGAGCCATAACCCTCAGTAGCCCCTGAGGAGTCATCTCCAAAGACTACTTTTGGACCAGACTCCTTCTTATATCTATGCAGATATTCTTTAACCCCTGTCATATGTCTGGAGCACCCGCTATCCAGATACCAAACAGATTTCTTCAGATATTCCTGCATAGATATAACAAATCCAAATTAGTTTTTATGATGAACCCACTTTCCAGTGGGTCCATGTTGTCGCTAACCAGCGACATTGGTTCTTCTCTGGTTTCTATATCCCCCTCTTTGGTTGCAGTCTATGGGTTCATGACGCATACTTCCACAGATGTCGCATCTGGGATAATGCTCGCACTCATCAGAGTGATGGTCGAAGAAGCCGCAGTACTTGCATGGGGGATTTGGTCTGTAACCCTGAGAATTGTCTCTGGGTTTGGGCTCAGCTCTTCTAGAGGGCCTGTGAGGAGTTTTTGATCTTAACTGAGTTCTGGTTCTTTGAACAGCAATGATCTCCTCATGCTCTCTAGAGGTGTGTTCAGTAGACTCGCATGTGATATATTTTGGTTTCTTTGAGCAGTCCTCAGAAGAGTGATTTTTGAAACCGCAATGCTTGCAAGGCCTGAAAAAAGCTCTCCCCTTAGAGCTACTAGATCCTTCACCAAGAGAGTTAACAGATGGAATGTTAACTCTGGGGTTGATTTGTTCTTTCAGCCCCTTTACTTCTTCCATCAAGGTGATGAGAAGTTGTTTGGTGGGTGAAAGCTCTTCAAGGGGAGGAATGGGTTTGTTGGAGTCCTTGGCCACAAAAACCTTTTTGTGCGCTTTATCAGCGACTTTGAGAATTGAATTCCCAGGGGTTTTGGTTGGAGGTTTTGGGCCAAGCAAGGAATCAGATGGGTTAGCACCAGCGAGTCTTGGTAAGGCTGGTACCTCTGATTGCTTGTTAGAGTTTATCTCATCCACAGAGGTGGAAGATGGAGAAGAAACATCTGAAGGGACAAATTTAACACTAGGTACAGGTATATGATTTTTGTATCTACCCTTTCCCCCAATAGCCTGAACCACATCTCCTGGTATAGCTTCAACAACTATTTCTTCCACTGTGGATTGAGCCAAATTCCATTTTTTAATGGTTTTTCTGAGTTCAGTGTTTTCATCAGTTAAAGACTCATTTTCAATGGACAATTTGCTTACTTCATTTTGAAGTTGATTTGCAAGATTCACAAATGGTTTAAGATTTGTTAATTCAGACTGGAAAAGATTTAACTATGTTTTAAAACTATGAAACTTGTTTAACATGTTTTTTCTTTGCTCTTCCACAAAGTGGAGATCAACCAAGGTATAGTCACTAACATGGTCTCTATCAGGACCTTCAGGCATAGATAGCAGTCTTTGTACCTTTTTCATGGTGATGTCCACCCATTGACCAGATCTTTCTTCACTTTTTCCCACAGCAGGTTCTTCATCAGCGACAGCCATAAAGGCTCTGACGGTAGTGGTTCCTTTATCCTCAGATGTGAGGGGTTCATCATCCCATTCGAATGAAGCAACAATCAGACCTTTTTAGTCTTCTTAACATCCTTTTTCTTAGCTGCATCATCAGCTTTCTGGTTGAGTTTTAGCAGCTCAGCTTTCAAGGCTTTGTACTTAACTTTGTAGTCCTTCTTTCCCTCTGAGTCAGAGTGGGAAGTTTGCTTGAAAGGTGAGGTAGAAAAATTATTCTTGCTGCTGTGGTTGTTGCTGGATGAAGGAAAGCTTGGAGAGGAGGTTTTATTTGACAAACAATCTTTCTGAAAGTGACCAGTCTTTCCACAAGTGTAGCATGACACCTTGGATTTATCAACCTTTGCAGCTCCAACTCTACCAGACCTCTTGTAGTACCTCTTTTGGTCAGCTAGAAGGGCTCTGTCATGGAACTCAGCATGTAATTCATCAAGAAATTCTTGACTGCTTCTGGTGTCCTCTTCTATGTCAGAGTCGCTGTCCTGAAAAGAATGGTTAGCAACAAGAGCTTTTGATCCAGTGATATTGGTGGTAAACCTATCAGTCTTTGATTTGTAAATGGAGTCAACTAGCCCTTCTTCATAGTTATATCTACCAAACAGTTGGGCTAAAGTATCATTTTTTATAGCATTATTTGCTCTTAAGGTCTGATTTAGGCTAAGCCATTTTCTAGGTAAACTATTGACAAATGTAGCATTAACCTCAGCCTTAGGTAGAACAACTCCATTATTTCCCAAATCATTCAACAAAATCTTAAGCCTAGTATAAGTTTGAGCAACAGTTTCTGTTTCCAAAGCTTTAAAAGCATTAAACTTAAGTTTAAGGGCTTGGATTTTGGTTTCTTTTGTTTCCTCTAGACCTTCATACCCTAGAACTAACTCAGTCCACATCTCCTTAGAAGAGTTTCATTTTATTATGGACTTCATAATGTTCTTGGGTAGGCAAGAGACTATGATACTTTTGAGTCTCTTGTCCTGGTTAGCCAGACGTCTATCCGCTGGAGACCATTGCTTAACAGGCTTCTTGATGGGTCTCTCAGGGGTAGAGGAAACGGCCAGTGGTACATAGGGACCATTTTCTAAGATTTCTATCAAGAAGGGTTCTAAGCCATCTAAATATATAAGAAATTTACTTTTCCAACTTGAAAAATCTTCTTCATCAAATACTGGAACATTGGACACATGTGACCCCCCACGAACATCAAGTAGTTGGGGAAGGTCATCATCATTATTACCAGTGCTTACAACTGGTGTAGGCATGGTAGTAGATGTGGTGGCCGGTGCGGTGGTCGAAGTGGTACCTTGACTGGTTTGACCAAAGGGTGGAGGAGGCATAGTATCAGTCATATTAGGATTAAAAACAAGAACGGTTTATAAATTGTTTTATAAATCAAACCACTTTGATACCAATTGATAGTCCCTTAATATGACAATTGTTGAAACTATAACTTGTATAACCACGAAAACACAATGAAATACTTTTCAAACGCGTAATGCTTTATTAATTGTTATAAGCCAAGTATTACAAAGTGCTATGAATATACTCGTTGAATGACAATAAGAAATGAACACTAGAACAAGTAAACTAGATGCGAGACTCAAGTTTACAAGGGAACCAATGAGACGCTGGTAGACAGCTGACGGCTCAGCGGTTCCAATGTGAGAAATAACTTAGATAATTTATCCAAGCACAAGGGTTGGTTTAATTATTCTTTCTCACTCCTATTTATAGTGGTACGAGGTTGCTTCCTTAATGGGAGTAGTTGATACGTGTCATCTTCTGAATGGAAGAGTACAACGTTTTAAATGCATGTCCAAATCGAGACATACCTTTAAACAACTTTAGGTGAACAGTTCTGCCAACTGTTCACCTTTTGTCCCACTAGGTCGTAGTAGGCTTTATCTTGAATCTCTTGTTTTGTCCCGCTCAAAACACTTAGTAGATTCTTCCGCCTAAACTATAAAAGGATTGGACAAGCTTTGCTTGTATCAGACTTCTAGAGTTCTTAAGTGGTCTCTAAGTATTCTCAACTCAGAGATCCTTGAACACCAGCACATTCCTTCTACATCCCAGCTATCCATAAATCGCTGGTGAGTATGACTTTAGATTGTCTTAGACTTCTCTGATGTTGTCTTTGACTTGAATGTTCCTGGTGTGCCAGATGAGGCTTTGCCTTCCACTAGTCTGGTCTCTGTCGCTGGTCCTCTCAGCGATTAGTAACACTTAGTCTAATTTAAACAAATCTAGACTGGGCCATAGTTAAAACTTTCATTGGCCCAACAATAAGGCTCAGGCAATATCTTAGTTATTAAAATAATTTCTGGTAATTTATAACATATACTGGGGAAAGCATTTGGCTGCAAATGGGGAATCCTAATCATGCATAGAAAGCAAGTCCTTACTGAAGGACGGAAAATCCGTACGATCAATCATATATACAAAAGAAACAAATAGTAATAGAAAGATAGGAATATCCGTACGATCAATCATATATACGAAAGAAACAATTACTAATACAAAGATAGGAATATCCGTACCTTAGCCAAAACTCGACGTCTAATCAAATTCCAAATTTAAGTCTCTTGAAAAATGGTCTACATAAGTTAAGAAAACTACTTATTAACAACGGTTTAAATATTATTGTTTCATCTTGATTACCTATACATCTTCCCTTTTGCTTACGTACTTGGTATATTTCTTTTTGTTAGTCATGCAAATCGACTACTTGTAGTATATGACATGAAATATAACGTGAGTATTGCATGCTATAATCTTTATATTTGATGTATTTGATCTAGCTTCTAATGAACCATTTTCAATTCTTCATATTAGACGTATTTACAATATTGATGAGCAAATTTATGACT
This sequence comes from Glebionis coronaria, assembly GCA_025667525.1. NCBI lineage: Eukaryota > Viridiplantae > Streptophyta > Magnoliopsida > Asterales > Asteraceae > Glebionis > Glebionis coronaria. Next base: position 253,136 of record JANFOE010000470.1, on the reverse strand, counting down.
AGTGAATCTGTTAAAAGACATAATATCATAGAACGAGAGAGATCTTACACCCAACCAACCACCCCTTGGTGTATCTTATTATAAATCAAAGTACGAAAACAAAACAGATAAAGATTAGTCCCCAAACGGATGCTAATCGAACGATTACAAAAGAAAAGATGAGAACGTCCCAACTAGGTTGATCCGTTCTCCCTCACATACAAAGATCACTCAATCACACAGCTATACAAGACGAAATAATCAAACTCCCAGGTCAACCTTCATAGATTTAGTGAGAGATAGATTAGAGAGCTTTTCACACACGGTTGTGTGTGTGTGTTTGAATGATGAGAGAAAACCCTAGTCAAAGACTAGGGTTATATCGCTTCCAAAGACAAAAGGGCCTCAACGTTTCAAAAGCCCACCAATGGTAAGAATAGGCCCATCTCAAAGTAGCAAGCCCAAAACCATTGCACATGAAATAAGACACAAAACATAACACAATACAAAGTAATGCGACATAGGAAAGATTGGTAAAATAACACACTTCCTCAATCTGACATATGAGAGAGCAGAAAAGATCATTTACCAAACATGTTCACAAGCCTCAGTTGGTTACATAGTTTCAGGTGTTGGTTAATGCCATGAGCCTTAGTAAAAATGTCAGCAGTTTGGTCAAGTCAAGCAACCTTGATAGTGTTAATCACACCATTTTGAACCTTTTCCCTTACCAAATGAACATCAACTTCAAAGTGCTTGGTTCTCTCATAAAAAAATAGGGTTAGCAACAATCTGCATGGCAGAACTGCTATCACTATAGAGGTTCACAGGAAATAGGTTTTTCACTTTTAGATCACCAAGCAAGTTAGTGATCCGGATAACTTCACAGGTAGCACTTGCCATACATCTATACTCAGCCTCAGCTGAAGATCTAGATACTGTGGGCTGCTTCTTGCTCTTCCAAGAGACAAGAGACCTCCCAAGAAAGACACAGTATCTAAATATAGACTTTCTGGTTCTAAGACATTTGGCCCAATCAGCATCAGTGAAACAAGACACCCTTAAAGAGGTATCTTTATAGAACTAGATACCAGTCCTAGGTGAATTTTTGAGGTATCTAATAACCCTCAAAGAAATTTTAAGATGAGATTGAAGGGGGGCATGCATGTGCTGGCTAAGGCAATGAACAACATAAGATATACCAGGTCTGGTATGAGTCAGATAAATGAGTCTCCCAAGTAATCTTTGATACTTAAAAATATTTAATAGAAATTTATCATCTTTGCTTTCATCAACAGCCAAAACACAATTTTCAAGTAATGGGGTTGCTGCTGGTTTAGCAGCAAGCAAACCAAACTCATGAATAAGTTCAAGACAGTACTTCCTTTGTGTCACGTAGATCCCATTAGAGTTTTCAAGCACCTCAATACCTAAAAAATACCTCATAATGCCAAGGTCTTTAATCATGAATTTGGTTTTTAGAAAGATTTTAAATGATTCAATTTCCTCAATGCAGTTACCAGTGATGATAAAATCATCAACATAAACAAGAAGAGCAATGAACATATTACCATTCTGTTTAGTGTAAAGAGAGTAGTCAAACTTACTTTGGTTAAAGCCATGCTCAACCAAGACCAAGACAGTGGTAAGTTTAGCATTCTACTGCCTTAGGGCTTGCTTGAGACCATACAAAGCTTTATTAAGCTTACAAACCTTACTTTTATCCTTGCAATTAAAGCCTAAAGGAAGTGTCATATAAATGTCCTCATCAAGATCACCATACAAGAAGACATTGTTAACATCAAGTTAGAAAAGAGGCCAGTCATTAGAGAAATCTATGCTAACAAGACATCTAACAGTAGCCATTTTAACAACAGGACTGAAAGTCTCATCAAAATCAATGCCTTCCCTTTGACTGTAACCTTTAACAACAACCCTAGCTTTAAACTTGTCAACAAGGCCAGAAGACTTGTATTTAATCTTATAGATCCATTTATTGTTAATAGCCTTTATGTCAGCAGGTAAATCACATAAGGTCCAAGTATTGTTCTTTAAAAGAGCCTCAATTTCATTGTTTATAGCTTCAACCCACCTACTATCCTTCATAACTTCATAGTAGGTGGATGGTTCAATAGATTGGTTAAGAGTGGTAGCAAAGCAAAAATTGGTAGTGTTCAACTTAGAGTAATTAACATGCTTTTCAATACCATACTTAAGCTTGCTATCAAGAACAAAGTCATTAAGTTTAGTAGGCAGTTTAGTGGGTCTACTAGACTTTCTAACGGGCTACTCCTCATCTTGAGGATGGTCCCCACTATGCTCAATAAAAAAGTTAGAAGAATTTTCATTTTCAAAATTGCCCTCAGAGCAGGATTGCACATTTTCACCTATAGTGGTTGCAGAGTTCTCCTCCTGATGTTGCACAAGGGCATCATCAATAATGGGGTGAACCCTACCATCCACATTAGGTGTTTCTCTCTCATCATCATTGGGACTTGAAGGTGTTTGATTATCAAAAAAGGTCAAGAGTTCAACATCACTTGTAATGACTACATCTGTTGAATCTTTTCCAAAATTGTTTTTCATTTTGAAAGGAAAAACAGTTTCATAGAACTTCACATCTCTAGAAAACAAAATTCTTCTATTATCCAAGCTAAACAATTTGTAAGCCTTTTTAAAAGAAGAATAACCCATTAAAACACACTTCTCAGACCTAGATGTGAGTTTGTCACTGTTATTCAGACAAGTAGAAAAACACAGACATCCAAAACACTTTAAATGAGAGAGATTGGGTTTTTTTTCCATAGAGAAATTCATAGGGGGGCCTACCATTTTGACAGAAGAGTGGAGCCTGTTAATCAAATAAACAGCAGTCAAAATACATTCAGACAAAAAATTAATAGGAATCCCACACTGAAACATAAGACTCTTGGCAACATTAAGAAGGTGTCTATGTTTCCTTTCAGCAATCCCATTTTGCTGAGGGGTATAAAGACAAGAGGTCTGATGGATAATACCCAAAGAAGAGAGCAATGTGTGTACTTTGTTGTTAACAAATTCAGTCCCATTATTAGATCTAAAGATTTTGATTTTGGAATCAAATTGATTTTTAACAAGATTAATAAATTGAGTTAACCAATCAAAAACTTCATCCTTAGATTTCAAAAGATAAGTCCACACAGCTCTAGAGTAATCATCCACAATGGCAAGGAAGTATTTATACCCTTCCTTACTAGGAACCTTGTAAGGATCCCACATATCCAAGTGAACAAGGTCACCAAGTTTGCTGGATTTATGATCACTCAAAGGAAAGGGTTCCCTTGTTTGTTTGGCCCTATGACAAGTTTCACAAACAGAAATGGTGGTGTTTTTGGAAAGTTTGAGGTCAGTCTTGAGAGCATTGAGCACTTGATCAGAAGGATGACCAAGTCTGCAATGCTAGATATATTTGGAGGTATTAAAAGTTATGGCAGAGTTAATAGTACCTAAGCTCTTAGTCTTAAGGTCATCAAACAAGTAAAGCCCCCTAGATTCACTACCAGTCCCCAGAGTGGTCCCCTTGGCCAAGTCCTGAATATAACATTTATCCTCATCAAAACCAACAAACAACTTACTATCTTTAATAAGTTTGTTAACATAAAGCAAACTAACACAATATACAGGCACAACTAACACATCATGAAGAATAACATTATTAGAAAGTTTGAGGTAACCAATGTGACTAATATGGGCAATAGTGCCATTGGGATGACCAACAGAAATGTTGAGATTGGAAATGTTAACAACATTACATATACCAACTGTGGAAGTGGTAAGGTTTTGATTTGCCCCAGAATCAATAATCCATCCCAAAGTGATGGTTTTGACAGTAAATTTAGAATTGCCACAGAAAAACTTGGAAAAATTTATATTGAACCAAACATTAGCATTAAAGAAAGATATTCTACCTGCCATATTGGACTGAGTGTTGCCAAAGGTGTCATTGATCAGATTAAGAAGCTTCTGCATTTGTTCAGTGGTGAAAGAGTTTGGAGAATTACAAGTGGAAGCTTGTTTTTCTCCAGTTTTAATGTCACAATTAGCATTAAAATTAGATTTCAAACCAGATTGTCTTTGACCATTACCACCATTTTTATAACCAGCGGGATAACCAATCAATTCAAAACATCTATCCATAGTATGACCAATTTGATTGCAATGGGTGCACAAAAGGTTAAGTTAGGACCCCTATAACTTTTGGATCCAGTGCTTGTTCGGGGTTGTATTAGTGGTATTAGAGGTGCCCCTCCTATTTTGGTTGAAGGTCTTAGCAGCAAAAGAAGTGGCATTCAACTTGGCCTCTACATGATCAGAGTTGTTAGGAACACCCCTATGGGGTTCCTAGATACAATGACATAGGCTTCCTTCACATCAAGAAGTGGATCCCTGGTGAGAAGTGCAGTTCTAACAGGCTGATAGCAGTCATCAAGCCCCATTAGAAACTGCATAAGCCGCATGATTTGTTGATGCAAAGCCAATTCAGTGCTAGCAAAACAAGAACATTTAATAGCACAAGTACACTTAGGAATTTTAGAAACAACATCAAACTCTCTCCAAAGAGAGTTCAATCTGTGATAGTAATCAGATATAGAACTACCCCCTTGTTTAACAGACCCAATTTTTTGAAGTAAGTTATAGACAATGGAACCATCAACCTTATCATAAGTTTCATTAAGCTCTTTCTAAACATTAGCAACATTTTCAGAGTAAACAAGGCCCATATAAAAATCACTAGAAACAACATTCATAATCCAAGTAAGAACCATAGCATTGCATCTATCCCATTAAGCACACAAAACATCATCAGTATAAGAGTCCCTTAAACAAGACCCACCAACAAAAGCAAACTTGTTTCTAGCTTGTAAAGCAAGTCTCATAGCATTGTTCCACATTCTATAATTCTCAGTTCCCAACAACTTGAAAGGGACAAGGACAGAGCTACTATTATCACTATTATGAATGTGAAGTGGGTTTCCAGTATCCAAATTACTGATGAGAGCAACAGGATTGGTAGTGGTTTCAAGGGGACCCCTACCACAACCATTTCCTCCACCACCATTGGGTGGTGGAGGAGGAGCACCACTAGCACTCATGAATCACACAAAGAAAGAGCAGAGCAGACAAAGCAAAAAGCACAAAAAACAGGGCAAGAAAATAAACCAAGTAAAGCAACCCAAAGGAAAAAACAAGACAAATATAACCACAATAAACACTTAGAAGGTGAGCACCAGAAATGTCAAGTTGTGGATTGGGATTGGCCAGAGCAGGTATCCACACCAGTCAAGGATAGAGGGTCAAGATGTTAATCGAATCCGTTTGCACCCACACACTGAACAACAGTAGCTCACAATAGTAACCAAGAGAGAGGCAAGAGAGAAAATGAAAGAAGACTTACAGTGCATAAACAACAATCAATATCTATAAAAAAAACCACCCAATCTCCAGATTCACTTAGTCTAGAGGATGGATGAGCCACCAACAGGAAACCCCCAAGAAAGGAGAAAACTTAGGGTTAGCAAACCCTAACAAAGATTACATGTGCGAGCTAGCCAAAAAAGGTAACAGCACCACCAAAGGTGATACCAGGATACCAAGTAAAGAAAAAACCCCAAAAAATTAAATTAGGGTTTTAAGAAACCCTAATCCAATCTTCAAGATTTTTAACGGCACCACCGAATTAAGTAATGGCACCACCAATTAAAGCTTCCTGGGCACCACAGAATCAAAACCCCCAAAAAATAATATTAGGGTTTGTGAAAAACCCTAAGAATATTTTTCAAGAAAACGAACGGCACCACCAATACAAGCTTCCAGAGACGTCAAGAGAGCTAGAATCACCACCCAAAGTATAAAACCCTAAAAAATAAATTAGGGTTTCGCAAAATCAAAAAATTGATTATAATAAAAAGAAACACGAGAGAGCTTCGATAGGCTGAAAGATCTACAACCAGAGCTCTGATACCATGTTAAAAGACATAATATCATAGAAAGAGAGAGATCTTACACCCAACCAACCACCCATTGGTGTATTTTAATATAAATTAAAGTACGAAAACAAAACAGATAAAGATTAGTCCCCAAACGGATGCTAATCGAACGATTACAAAAGAAAAGATGAGAACGTCCCAACTAGGTTGATCCGTTCTCCGTCACAGACAAAGATCACTCAATCACAAAACTATACAAGACGAAATAATCAAACTCCCAAGTCAACCTTCATAGATTTAGTGAGAGAGATTAGAGAGCTTTTCACACACGGTTGTGTGTGTGTTTGAATGATGAGAGAAAACACTAGTCAAAGGCTAGGGTTATATCGCTTCCAAAGACAAAAGGGCCTCAACGGTTCAAAAGCCCACCAATGGTAAGAATAGGCCCATCTCAAAGTAACAAGCCCAAAACCATTGCACCTGAAATAAGACACAAAACATAACACAATACAAAGTAATGCGACATAGGAAAGACTGGTAAAATAACAGAATCCATATTAATGCTTACATGTTAATCATTTCTATTTAGTAGCGATCTTATCGCATGTTGATTACAGTGTATGTGGTTGAAGCATTTACCTCAAGGCAAAACGATATCTCAGCATTGAAAAGAAACGTGAACACAAGATTCAAAGAGAGACGGTCGAATCTGAAACCCAGATTATACGCGAACACGAACCAACACTTGAAATCAACAACATGTATACGGATATATGGAATAAAGGACTCAGTCGTACCATATACTATAATGCATTAGCGAAAACAAAACCTTTATCCCGTACACTCTCTGATCGAACCAACAAGAACATGAATACCGACAAAGAGATATGACCGAAGCCATAAGTCGATGTACTCGCACCACTAAAACACCAATCGCGAACCAAAACCTCCAACAAAACGAACGACATGACTGACTTAGTCACTCGCGAACATGATAGGAATTCATTCACAAACCAAGACGTCGAACTAGATCAAACGAAACTAAAACAAGGAGGCCTGATCATGTAGACGAACAGAAACCTAAGACAATGGAACCCAATCTCTTTTTCTTTTTCCTACACTTGCTTTATGAATGCATATTATATGTCTTAATTTTGAACTTATGATTTGTTTTGGGAACTTATAAAAATGAGTCTAATCTAGATGTGTTTTCCATAATTCATGCCATGATTTACGAAAAGTTTGAAAAGAATGTTGGGTCAACGCTTACGCATATAATAGGCATGTATATTAAGAGTGAATTAATATTTGTATTTATAAAGAAGCGTTTATATGATGCAGCGTTACTTTTAAGCATCCGAGCATAAATGGTCAAATCTTTCTATTTATTTTGACAATGGAAATTTCGGTTTAGCCATGTTGGGAGTGAGTTATGAGTTGTAAATAGATCTATATATATGGACGTAAGACATGGATTGAAAGGAATTACATTTAGTATGCAAAACGCATGGAGCTAAAGACACAGACGAATTATTTGGAGAAACGCTTTCAAATGTTGTAATTGAGTATAAAGATATACATTTTTAATTATATTCAAAATGATAAAATAAAATACAAATAAAAATTTGGGTTTTACATTTATGTTAATCGAACGAGGGAAAAGGTTGTTTGATTTTTGTGAACAAGTGGGACACAATATCAAATAAAAATCAACAGACAACATTGAATTATGAGGAAGATGTAAGGACGAAACAACTCTGTGATTGTTAAAAAAATTAGAAAAGATAACTTTGTTGTTTGGTTAAACCATTGTAACAGTCAACACATAACATCCGTTAGGTCAAGGTATCAAAATGGACTCAAACTATCTTCACAGGTAGGGTGTTTGCACTTTCAAGAGACCAGGTAGAATACATAGAAAATTGACATAACACTGTGACTAAAATAGCATTTTACTAAAAACAATCGACTAAATTAGCCAAATAGGGCATATAGTATCAAAAATTTTACAATTATATATATATATATATATATATATATATATATATATATATATATATATATATATATATATATATATATATATATATATATATATATATATATATATATATATATATATATATATATATATAAGTCCAATCCGGTTATTCCCTGGTTAATCCCCGTCTAACCGATTAATTGTTAGGCGCTACCCGTCCATCCAGCTAGCGCCTAATGATTTTTGCAACATTTCTTCTTCATAGGTTATCCACAACAGACACACATTCAGTTTTAGAGCATATGAAATCCTAATCAAAATTTAAAACGACTAAAAGACAAATAGTTTAATGACTCTCCATATATATGGAAGATTAACGACTACAACATGAAAGACGTATTAATTTTGACCCGTTTACATGAAAATGGGTCGATTCAGAATACCTTTTTCCGCAAAATGCGTAAAAACATATTCCTTCAAACACAAATTAAAAAACACAGGTTCAAAAACTCAAAAACATTAAAAACTCAAGCCCTTATGTTTTGCTAGTATTTTGAAAACCATTATGTTTAAGCTTGTTTTTTATTACTAGAGTTTTATAAATAAAATTTTGAGATGAAAATAATATGAAAAATGTTATGAATCAGTTTAAAAAGTGTTTAGAGACAAGGTAAAAGAACAAGTAAATAATTATAATTCAAATATAACATGTGTTTGACAAAAAAAGTTTAAATTAGATGTAACTGAAGTTGTTTAATGGGCTTTGTATTAGAGTATTAGAATTTGTGGTTAGAAAATAGAAACTTGGTTTCTTAGTTTACAGGAGGAATAGGTCAAGGCAAAGATAACAACGACCCTGTGTTCCCCTATCGCCGGGGTCGAGTGGCAAAATTCTTGTTGTTGAAGATTCTGACGGAGTTTTACTAAGTCGATTTACAAGAGCATGCTATCCAAAATCCATATAAGAGAGGAGCAGAAAGCATGAACAATATTTGGCATATCTTCAAAAGACAAAGGTAATACCAAGTCTTGTTCCCGCTTTTACTCCTCTGTTATCTAGATTCTCGAGAGCATAATTTCTAAAAATTGACTGAGTGAAACTCTCATCCTCTTCAACAACTAGAAATCCTGTCACTAGGCCTTAGTGATAGGAAACATAAGGTCGTTGTTACCTTTCCCTTTTATTTTTCCTTGTACAAACAAACAAATCAAGTTACTATTCTCTAAGCCCAAATTCAAATACCCCAATAGAAAGCCATTAAACAACTTTAGTCATCTTTTTTAAACTAGCTATATCAAACACCTATTATATTTAAATTATTATTATTTATTTGTTCTTTTACCTTTTATTTAAATACTTCAAACTTATTCATAACATTTTTCACATTATTTTCAACTCAAACTTTATTTATAAAACTATTACTAGTAAAAGAAATCTTAAACATGATGGATTTTTTTAATAGCATAACATAAATAACTGGAGAGTATGATTTGAGCCTCAAATTAGTGGTTTTGTGCTCTTGTAAACACAATATGGGCTAGACTAGTTTCAAGTTAAATACAAAACCCAAAACTTATTTATTACCAAACAAACCAAAACACCCCCCTTAAAACCCATATTACACGTTAAATATGACCCAAACACCCCTTTCAAAATTTTAGCAACTTCTTTTTCTAACCCAATATCATACTTTTAACACTAAAATTATTAACATCTCATAATTAATTACAACATAAAAAACACATAAAATATCATGACTAATGATTGTTTCTTTTTTATTCCAACTAACTAATTTAAATATCAACTCACATAAAACCCTTAAAAATACAAAAACATGCATGACGTACTTGACTTAAAAACTAAAACCAAACTTATATCCATCTTTCAAAACATGCTTTAAAACCAAAACTAATTAATAACCACATAAATAAGCAAACCAAAACACCCCCTTGCAACCATGTATGCATTTAAATAAGACCTAAACATACGCTTCTAATTTTACAAAGACAAATATTTAAAAGATTGGTAATAAAAAAACATATTAAAAGTTGGCCAAGAAAGTTTTACCCAACTCAACTTTTTAAAACTTATAAAAATCACTTCAAGATATGTTAACACTACTGTTGTTGTTACCACATTAAAAATTCAAACAAATACTAAAAAGTTACCTTGAGCTTATAAAAAATTGCGTCATAAGATGGAATACATATTACAAATACAAAGCGAGTAAACATTACATTATAGAAAAAAATAATCATATAAGTTTGAGTATCAAAGTCAAATAAACCTCAAAAGTAGTTTGAACCATCTTGCTTTTAGGTAGGGGATATTGTCTAAGCTTATATGACGGGCTTATTGATAAGCTCATAACCTTTTTGAGCTTATTCATTAAAGCTTATGAACTAGATAAGCTCATAAGCCCATCAAATAGTTTTAAACAATCAAGCCCTTAAACAGTTTTTCACTTCCAAAAAATCGTACAGGATTATTAAAACAACAAGTAAGCCAACAATCAGAGTAGTCAGGTAAACACCTACCTTAAGTTACATACGACTGAATAAAAAAAAGCTGAATAGATTAAATCATTTCATTTTAATCTAACGTAATTTTAGGCTTGGCAAGTAGACTAAAAACACGTAATAACTGAAATATGAGTGAAGATAAGAAACTAAAAACACATAAGAACTACAAAATCAAGAAACCTAGCTACAAACAAAATCAACTCATAAGTAGCCAAGTTCTTTATGAAATATTTCATAAAGTGAAATAAAGCCAAAGAGTAAATATTGGTGGCTCATCTATTATGGTAGGGTTTGAAATATGTTTTATTTTAGAGAGAGAGAGTATGTGTGGAATGAAAATGGATGAATGAAAGAGGGATTTATATGACAAAGAATGGAAAGAGAGTGAGTTTGTAAGACTACATTTATCAACAATCTATCACAACTCAATCTTCTATTAAAATACTATTTTTTTATTCTTTCACATATACAATCAACACATACAACCAATCTTAACCTTTTTATCAACAACCTAAACCAACCCAATCTAAACTAACATATAATATTTTTTTAATATTTATTTAATATAATTATTTAAAATTCTTCTCTTATACATTTATATATTAATCAAACAGTTTTTATTTAAATAAGAGATTTCAGAAATCCATAAGTATAATACAATGCTTAATGAATTACGCAAGATGGACAAAATGATTAAAGAACAATGCTAAATTTTTCGATAAGATAATTGATTAGATTAGTATATAGTCACATGTAATAGACTTGTGTGATGGATATTTTACATATGAGAACATGAAAATGGCATCAAGAATACAATGGAGCACAAACCATCATTCTTTCTTCCTTTGAAATATTGCAGTAGTTAAAGAATGAAAAAATATTACTTTAAAAAAGGAAAATATTGCTTTGGGCAGAGAAGATCGGATGAAATATGCGAAGGTCATCAAACGACCAGTTCGTGACCTCTCTTTCCAACTTTTGAGAATCTTTAATATAATATTATTTCTTTTTCACGACCGGTTGGGTGAGAGCTGCCAATAAACAAAGCCTAAGGGGTGCCACTACAAAGACCTCCTTGGCCCGTTGAAAAGTAACTTAAAAGTACAAAAGATTCTTTCTATACCTCTTCTAGTTTAGTCTAACATAATTTTTATCAGTTTTGTTCTGCGTTTTTTGTCAGCTTAACAGTTTTGACTCGCCAAACTTTATTTTTTTCCAGATTTTCCGTTTCACAGTTTTATAACAAATACAAAATTAAAAAAATTAAAAATAAATAAAAATAATAAAACATCAAAATCTAGGTAGGGGTACCAATGGTTTTTTTAAGGGGTGTGTATAACCTTCCCATGTATAAGATATGACATCTGAGTGTGTAATACTATTTGTATGTATATGATATGACTTTGTAATCTGTATATACTAAAAACAAAGCCACCAGTACCATCACAACACCTCTAAGTAAAAAACTTATGAATCTTTATTATTATTTTTAAGATGAAATGATATTGTGAGGATTTCATTTCATGTTGTTGATTGAATTGTGTATTTACTAACTATCTGATTAAATTGTCATTCCATCCCGTCGGTGCACGAGACACTTATGTATTTTCGATTTAATGTTAATTTCGGAAAATAACTATAGATTTTTCTCAAATGCATTTTAATTGCAGCCGGTCTATCGAAATGTGTTTCTAGTCTTCGATTCAATTCTTTTATTAACTCTAATGTAGTATAGTTAAAAAAATTATGCACCTGGTCATATTTAATTCTCGTTCCATCCATATTCATATAGATATTATCTTTACCTAAACATGCATTTAATAACACGTGTCCCTCCCAGTTATATTCGTACGCAAGTTCTTTGTGGATCCCTTGGAACTTTTCAACAAATGCAAGTATGTGAGGTAAAGACAATGGGTAATGTCAAGTCATGGCTAAAAGATAATGTCAAACCAGCAACAAGTGGTATGGCAACATATTTAATAAGGTTATGAGGGGCAAATTTTTTTTTTCTTACAATAGCAACAAAATATTGAAAAAAAAGGTTGTATTAAAAAGATAAATCGGTTATTTTTGCTTATAAATGACGGATTCATAAGGTTTTAAAGCGTTAAATTTTGAGATTTACTATATGGGATGGGGGAATTTGAATTTTTAGTGGGGGGCTTTTTCGAAAAAATGTCAAAATCGAAGAAAAATACACGAAAATAGTATCGTATCGGGCTAGCCATGGGGGCAAACGGACCCCCATAATCAGTATATACATCCGTCCCTGTTTATTAGGTAATGTCAAGTCATGACTAAAGAGTAACATCACATCAGCAAAAAATCTATGTCAACACATTTCTATGGCACCACACTATGAGGCTCTATCGTTGGCATCACAAAATGTGCTGCCATGGACAAAAAGCGGTGAATGACTCCACTACACAATGAGACAAAAAAAAACAGAAAATTGCAGCCTGAGCTATTATCTACCAGCCGAGAGGTTTGGCGTGACTGGAAGGTATGATTGGCACGAGCTTATTTGTAGACTAAAGAAGGTAAACTAGAATTGAATATTAACATTTGGGTAGAATTGTTTGTTTGTTTTCCCTATTTTATGGTTGTGTTAATGTGGTGCCTGCTCGTACATGAAGTGAAATAGGGTTAGTGGAACTGTGGTTGATATATCAAGGGTTAGGGTTAAGAGAAAGACAGTAGTCGTAGTAGTATGATTTTTGTCCAATGTGTAGGTTAGAAAGAATTATCTAGCTATCGAACGAAATGAATGCATGATGAACGGTTGGTGAGTAAATTTACTTGTGTTAATCTTTACTGTATATTAACATATTTGAATTTTGATGAAAAATTGTTGGGTCTAACTGTTATTAGTATTGTGTCCAAAACAAAACAAAACATGTTATTAGCATGATAATCTAGCCCGAAATTTTGTATAAGTTTTTTCAGTTGGGATGTATTGTGATAATAATTTTAGGGGCTAATTCGAGTTTGGTTATGGGCCGATATACGAGTCGTTAGTTTAGCTACAAAGCTTTTTTCTCTCTAAGCGCGACAACAAATGTTAACAGTAACAAGATTAGTTAGAAAGTGTAAAATCCATAACATGGTTAATTCAACTTTTGAAAATTCTTCAAATATACATCTCTAGTCTCTAGTAATTCACTAAAACTAACATTTTGAGATAACGAGAGATATAATCAAGATATCTATTTTTGTAACTAAGACGTGTTTGTTTTTTAGATCTAACCTGGGCTATTTCCTATTTTCCTATTTTAAGGCAAGCTACTTACATTTATGAGATAACCTAATTAGGTGTTATAGGAGCTAAATTAAAGACTGCATGCATGCACAAACCATTACACGCAAAGGTCTCCCTCGTTTTGTCAATTCATACGTGAGTACACAAGTAGATTCTTCAATTTATTACTTCAACATAGACATAGTGTTTCAATTTATTACTACTCAACAACACCCCTGCTGCACATAAATGAAAGAGCACAGTTACAACTACCCAACAAAACCTTCATTTATTTTTTTTATGTTTTAAATTTGTCTACCTAGCTTTTAGATGTTCTAATCTCATTATTCAGAAACCTGATTAATATATCGCACAATTAAGAGTTATCTATGAGATTATGTTGTATTCAGTTTATTTCCCTTTATCAGTAAGTATTGTGTACACATATAAATACACAGATATTTTATTTGTAAAAACAATCAAAAATTGTTTAGACGTTATTAAAGAGGTTTGGAGATAACTAAAACATTATTATACTTTCACATGCCTCTGTGGATATTGGGCATGTCTGGTACATCGGGTCTTATGGGCACAGTTTATTGAGGGCGATAACATGGCACCTGAGTACCCGCTCTTGGCATGTTTTTGGTTATCAAAATGATACTATTGTAGCTAGGGATAAGTGGATAAATGGTGATAAAAGAAGGGATAAATAATGAAATTCGTAATCTGCTCTTCGGGCTGTAAATTGACAAAGCCCATAGGTTAGAAAATAGACATCCCAATTTGAATGTGCTCTCCCCGAACCTACTGCCAACCTGACATTTTATAACGAACTCGATTAAGAGAAAGGGAAAAAAAGATCCCAAAGATACATTTTAACTTTAGGATGTAAGACCATGTTCTAAATTTCATCTTTTGTTATCATGTTAAGAAGATTTTTTGTATACATGCATGAAAGATTCCAGAAAAGGTGTTGCCACTCCTAAACTCGTATTGTCATACATATCGATATTGCGTGAGAGTTCCTCTTAGATTTGATTGTCGCCTTTGAAAGATTCCAGAAAAGGTGTTGCCACTCCTAAACTCGTATTGTCATACATATCGATATTGCGTGAGAGTTCCTCTTAAATTTGATTGTCGCCTTTGAAGATGATGCAGGAGCACTGCACACAAAAAAAAGGCATAATCATTAAGCCAATTCAAAGTGCTGCAACATATAAAAAAAATAAAAAATAAAACAAAACTGTAAAATCAACCTGATAGGAAGGTTTTTGCAACGAGGGACAGTAGAGCTTGTCATAATATTTGATTCCGAATTTGTAGGCAGTTTTTGCATAGTATCTGTGTACTGCTTCTCGTTCTCCAAATAGGACTGCATGCCGCAGGTAAGACTGCATCTCGTTCTCCATAAGGTATGGCTTATACCTGCACAAGAAATATCATTAGACTTGCACATGATAACCAAAGCATGGATTTGGAAAAATGCAATGTAAAAAGGCAGTAATATAATAAATTTAAGTTCTAAGAATTAAAATTGATGTCGCGGTTGTGATTACAATACATACGTGAGCCAGTCTATCCGGTCTAACTTCTGTGAGAGACGATTCTGAATTGGATGCCACAATTTTGCGTGGGAACTATGCTAGTTTTAAACATGGACCTTCATTACAATGGCAATACAGTTTGAATTTCTGTCTGGCTATGCAAGGATGGCTATGCAAGTAGTGCATCATTAAGACACGAACTAGTCATGAGAAACTCACCAAACTTTACCATGGAATAGAGATGGCAAATTTGTCTTGCAAATAGATTGATTACAAAAAGTTAAGCTCATTAAGGATGGTAACAATTTAGTTCACCAATAGAAGTCCATAGGAGAGTATATAAGAAAAAGTGTATAGCTTTACCTAACGTAGAAGTGTAGATCATAGATATTCCAACTACATATTTGCGTCAATCTCTACTCGTAGAATAAGTAGAGGCTGATCATATATAACCTTGGTCCACAGGGTAGTCCTTTCCGTATGTTCCATTTAGTAATCTCAATGTCTTGGCCACATTTATGTGTGACAACTTGCTATGTTTCTCAAATCATAAGACGTGTTTACCATATATAGAATTACACAGCGGGGGATCTATGTTCAAGATAGAAATGTAATGTTTTTAATGGATATTATGTAGATAGATCGAAACAGGAATGCAGTGGTGCTTATATTCTAATTCAGTAATGGTGTTTCAAGCTAAATGGCTTCAAACTAAACAATTATCCATCTATCAGAAACATATATAGTGATAAACTATTTTGTCTAGAAATAAGCAAGTTGTTTAATGAGTATGTGTTGGTTGTTGGGCCGATTTCTCAGCCCACCAAGATAATCCCAAAACCTGAATATAGCAGTTAGGATAGAAACGATTATTTTGACAGTTATTACAAACTCCAAACCGACACAACGGTTCTTGAAACATCACAACGTTTCATCGTACCGTTTAGAAAACTATATATAGATTATTCATTTTTAAAGGACAAAAGATGATGCATGTTGATTATTGAAACTTATATGAAAGATTGATTCTACAAAACAACTTTGCATATTCGTATATCTTGATTTTGGTTCGATGATCCAAAAACCTTAGATTGAAAAACAATATTTGGCATCAGAGCTTTTGGTTACAGAACCAAAAAATTCATCATATACCTTTTCTGATTTTCGAATCAAAAACCAACCCAAACAAATCATTTTCGAAGATTTTTGCACAAACAGGAAAAACACGAATCACATATTCATCATAGTGTTTTTATCAAAGGAAAATCCTACCCACCGCCTGAATCATTGATTCGGCAATAAGGGTTTTTCCCAGAAAACTTGCAAAAATCAAACCCACCGAAAATAGATTTTTGCCTAATCTAAGATTAGACAAGGATTGATTTTAAAATACACAGATTTGAAACAAGGCAGAAAACTTACCAGGATTCGGATATCACAACAAAATTGAAATAGAAAGCATACCATATCTGCCTTTTAGTAAGCTACGTCTTATCAACAAGTATATGCGAATATGCGGTTAGTTAACATGTTTCCCAGACCGAAAAACATTTCCACCATATTTCACATTACAAGCCGAGTTCAAAACACAAGAGTGATATCTATATGGGGGTACTAGATAAGTCAACAGAAAGTGGAACAGATTTGTGCTTAATTTCCACTATTCATTTATGAGAAAAAAAATGGTGATAAGATCGGCTTTTATTCAAAGAGCAATTTGTTTGAAGAATATAAGTTGGTTCTTAACGCATTATGCTACCAATGCAGATGTATAACTATGATATATTTCCTATGTGCGAACTTTATAATGGGTGCCAAAAAATTAAGAGATATGCATGTTTAGTTCAGAACCACTAATGCTTAACGACATTCCGATATATAATAAGAGCAATTATTGAGTACTTACTCTCAAAGGAGTGGTGGCCGATAAGCTTTCGTCATTTCTGAGACAGTGTGAGAGTATAGTTGAAAGTTGATCCGACACCCATGTTATCCACAAGTTACTCAACTCCAAATAACACAGATGCAGCAAGTGAAGACTGTCTTCTAGGGGACGTAAGAATTTTCTTTCCAAAATTTTCAGACGCCAATGAATAAAATGAGCCACTGGGATACTTTAAAAGCGGTGAACCCTTACCAGAAACCGCTGCCATGGATTCATTCGACCGTAATCGCTGAGAACCAAGTATAACAGGAATATTTCTAGAATATTTCTGGAAAGCAAACAAGAGTCTTCCAATAAATAGTGACCTATAGCAGGAGACAGTGAAGAACCACCTGCCACATACCACGTCCCAATGTAGCATATAAGGATTCTAATTCATTCTTTAGCTCTGTTACTATAGCTGACATGCTTTGGATACACTTGTTTTGTAAGTATGGTGCTAGTTCCCCTATAATCTTAAAGATGCTTTTGGTGACTCTAAGAAGCTTTTCCAGTGGTTATCTATGCCATTCTAATCCGACAAACTTCGTCACCAAAATAAGCATTTAAACACCTTTGATAATCACTAGTCTCGTGAGACACTTTCGGGCTAGTCACTACACTAGATCTTTTAGTCGTTGGTTCCATGAACCAATTAACACCGCCACCTAAAGGAGACCTATTCAAAAACACTTGGAAATCAATATGGTCACCTTCAATCAAAAGGATCGGCTCCTTCACATTAACTATATTATTCATTCCATCAAATCCAGAACAAATAATCGTTTTATCCTATTCGAAAACGCCTCTTCAAAAATCTTGTCCCATAGATCATCATAATTCCCTAAAACGAGCTTATGTGTCTTACTCCACGGCATTTCAATCTCCGAACCAAAGACTCTCTTCAACCGCTCCAAACTCCCTACCAAAACCTCCTTCCCTTCCATCGTCTCCCTAATCAACTTCTCCGCCGAAGCAAACTCTTGCTCACTCCCAATCGCATCACCAAATACCGCCCGTTCACCTTATTCACAATCTCTTTTCCACAACTCCTCAAAATATCCAAACACGCATTCGCTATAAACTCCTTATCCGACACCACCATTAACACCCCCCCCCCCCCCCCCCCCCCTTCCAAAAAAAAACCTTGTCCCTAAACTTCATCCTCATCTGCACCTGTCATACGGATTCGGTATCCCACCAAACATCTGACGCACTAGCAACGACCCCAACACCGTCTTATAAAACAACGGCACGTCACTCAAAACCGCCATAATATTATGAGAAATCTATTAGGAAAAAAAAGCATTATGCAATTAAAGACCATTATTTAGAAGTTATATGGGTTTAGTCCATAAAATAGAAACATATTTTCAAAACTTATAGTTCTAGTAAATTACTAATCTAGTCATTCAAATTCTTTTGTTTTGGGACAATTAGACTAATATGACCGGATAAATATTCGCGTCATTAAAAATAATACACCTCATGATAGATAGGAGCGTATGGAATTAGGATCCTAACCCGATTCGAATCTCTTAAACACGTCAACGGTTATTCAAGCTACAGTCGCACCACTCGAATTCCCGCTGGGCAACCTAATTCGAATTCGCGATACAGTAACACCACGCTAATTCAAAATTAGTCTCCAAGATCACCTCCTAAAAATGCCAATATTTAGGATAGCAATGGAATAATTATTCTCACAGAGAATAGAATATTATTTCTTCCAAAACTGTCTTTTGCATTAGTGATTCCAAAGTTTTAACATAAAGGAAAAAATAACTACCAACCCATTTTTTCCTAAACTTCTAGAAATAAAGAAATTGACCAAATCAATTAACTGAAATAAAGAAGAAATAAAACTACTTGATCAAGTTGACCCAGGCTTGCTGACTTTGACTTGAGTCCCGTGGGCTTGTATCTAAGTCCTCCTCTTGCCTATCATTCTTTTTATTTTTTACACTTAAATAATAAGAATTTTATTGTTGCTGAAATTAGTGGGTACCTATACAATGTACACACAATTCATACATCCCCAAGCACCTTCAGACACCACGTCATTTGAGACCTAAGTTGACGAACTAAAAATGTTAAGCTTTAAGCAAATATCTTAATGTAAGTGAAGAGGTGGAAAATATGGGGCAAAAGTTGTTGAAAAGATTAATAGGTAAGAATGGGGTTGGTTTGGGTTGATCTGGATACTGAGAACAATTATGGTTCTGTTATTTCTAATAGTATTTGTTTGTAGTGTTGGCGGTAATTAAAGATTTACATTTATCTAAATCAAACCATTAGCCTACAAATAGGTCGAAAGTGCCGTAAGTAAAAATATGGTAGTTTATGAGATATGCATTGCAAACAAGATCAATCGCCACATGCATGATTGGTGAGACTTGATTTGGTTTCCCGGCACATAAGTAATACTAAAATGTGTTGCAGTTGGATTACATTGATAATATTGTGGCAATACCAGTCTCAAACTAACAGGCGGATTTAATAACCACAACATGTAACAAATAACAAGCCTCGTATCATAAACCAAACACACACTTCTTCCTGTTTCTTCCTTTTTCTTTTCTACCTCGAGATCTAATCCGCCCTCCTTCGGCAGCCCTAGGTACCTAACAGCTTCAAACTGGATTTCTTATACAAACTGGAGCATAAAAACCACAGTATATGAGGGACTTTGTACCAAGAAATACCATCTGATGCTAGGTATCCAGAGTTCGATCGAGGTGAGCCGGAACAGACCTCAAGATGGAAATGATAGATAACTGAAGATGCGATGTTACTACCTCAGATACAGATTCATCGAGTTAGTGTTTGGAAAGCATGTCAGCTAAAGAATAAGTTTGATCTTTTTAGGAGTCACCACGACTCCTAAAAAGATCAAACTTATCCTACACCACCATCAAACCCTCCAATTTGTCCCAAAACTCCATCCACATCTTCACCTCCTCATCCGGATTCGGTATCCCACCAAACATCTGACTCGCCGGAAACGTACCCAACATCGTCTTGTCTTATAAAACAACGGCACATCACTCAAAACCACCAAAAACATCTCCCCTCCCTGTGCCATACTCACCTGTATCACCTTCACTCATAATTCACACTCACCACACCATTATCCTCACATTCCCTCAACATCCAACCAATCCTTACGACTCTCCGGGTGTGTTTGGTTACACGAGCAGTTAGCAGGAGCAGTAATAGTTAGCAGTAGCAGTAAGCAGTTAGCAGTAGCATAGCAATAGCATATAATTTATAAAAGTGTTTGATAGATTAGCAGTAGCTGTAATTTAAATGTGTGAAAAGACATAAAAGGACATAATTATATAAATAAGATACTCTTTAAAATTAAATGTGTTATATTAATGAGGGTATTTAAGTAATTTATTAAGTGCAAAGCTCTTCATTAATAATGCTCATCTAAAAATGCTCTTTGAAAGAGCATATGAGAAAAGAGCATTTTTATGAGAAATGCTAATGCTCATTGCTCTTACCAAACAAACTTTTTAACAATTATGCTAAACGCTAATGCTAATTGGTAAAAACGCTCTTAAAAAGTTGTTACCAAACACAGCCTCCAACAACAACCTTAAACACTCCCCGGGACCCCTCTCATCACAAACTGCCACCCCACACAAGTTAAAAAAGTTCTTCTTGATAAGGGCTTTCTCGTCAACTAGCTGCAAAGTTATTAGGCAAAAAAGCATTATGACATAAAAGACCATTGTTTAGAAGTTATATTTGTTACTCAGAGTTGGTGTTTCGTAATTCCGCAACACCCCACGACACCGTGCACGTTCAGAAATCACGTCATTTGAGACCTAAGTTGGCGAACTAAAAATGTTAATCTTTAAGCAAATATCTTAATGTAAGTGGAGAGGTGAAAAACAGACTAGTTGAGCATGGGCCAAAAGTGATTCAAAAGTGTATAACGGGTCAGAATGGGGTTGGTTTGGGTTGATCTGGATTCGGAGAACAATTCTGGTTCTGTTATTTTTATTATGGAGTAGTATTTGTTTGTAGTGTTAGCGGTGAATAAAAATTTTCACATTGTTACCTAAATCAAACCATTAACCTACAAATTAAGGGATTGCACCTAAAATGGGTCAATTGTTGTTTATTTTACTTAATTGTAAAAGGCTCGTCCCATGCCGCCGCAAAGGATTCGCAAAGGCGCAAAACCTTTACGCTACGCAATAGACCAAGACGTGGGCTTAAAAATTGGCGTGAGATGAGAAGTGAAAAAATGTGATAAGCCACGATGAGTCATGAGGGGTTAATTTTTTTTATTTTTTTTTAACTTCGATAAAAAAGATTTTTGATATATAAAAATGAAAAGGGTTAAACACAAATATATCCTTTTGACTTTATTCCTTATACATGACACTTTTTAAACCAAATATATTTGAAATATGATATAAATATAATAATTTATAAATATTTTCATATTTTTTGACACTTTAACTCAAGCCTTAGAAATGCAAGGACTCCGTCTTAGCTGCTAAGACTTGAGGCTTGATCATGCCATCACGACACGCCTCACGTTATTTATAACCTTGATTACACCTTTCACGTATCATTTTTGGTCACAAATTATATTTGAGTCATACAAACAACAAAATGTTGAGTTGTTGACTATATCGGAGAGGTGCATCAATTTCACATGCTGACTAACATTCCTATCCCTAGATTAAATGATGCTATTGCTTTCTATACTTGGTAAGTAACAATATCAATTTCTCATCAACTATCTGCAAATTTTTAGTCATTAGGCAAATTTTCAGGAATAAGTCTTCACAAGGATGGTAAGAAATCAACCTCGTCGTTTATTTAACTGATCTTCTTACATGCTATAACTGAACATTTTGAGATTCAGCATCCAAATTTCTAACAATGATTGAGCTTTTGTTGTACCTACTAATCATAATGTGCTGCTAGTTGCTTTCTATAATTGGTGGCTCTTGTAGAACTCACATAGCACACTCACAATCTAGGACGTACTGAGATGAAATTATGCTACTGAATTGCTTATTTTATTAATGAAATAGAGGCCTATATATAAGCTTAACAAAGAAAGTAACGTGGGTACTAAAGACCAGCTATTCCTAAAGACCAGGTATAACCCCACTCCTCACTAAACGTGGCAAATACATTGGCCTGGGTCAAACTATTACTAATTCAAACTAGTAACTAAAGACATAAAGACTTATTAACCGAAACACGGGAACCTAACCGATTTAATCCAACAGCTCTTTACTGCTTATGCGACTTTCGTTATCTAATGACATGAAGAGCATAAACTGCACAAGTTTTTTTATCTAATCTTATTGGTTCATGAAAAATTGTACAGTTGAGATTCCGATCGCTGCAGGCAAAAGTAGTGTACCCCAATATCTTTGTCTATAACTACAACCAGAAAGTACTGAATTACCGTTTCCTATCCTATGAAGTTCATTGCTTATAAACCGGAGGTCTATATTCTCAATGATGCATATATAAACTCTATATCGTGGACTTTTGAACAGGTGGAGTTAACTGCAAACTTGTTGCGTCTTATGGAGTTAACTGCAACCGTGCAGCCTGTTTCTTGTGCGACTGTTATTCGAGGGTCATCAAAGCTTTCTGATGTTTGAGGGTCATCACACCTTTCTAGAGGTCAAAAATCAAGTCTTTTTTAGCTTAATACGTACTTATACTTTTTAGCATCGTAATAGTGTGATGTTCTATAATAAGAGACAATGAATTTGGTTAATAAATGAAAACCACCCAACATGTGCGTTAGAGGACTTATTTTTCACTTTACAAGTTTCAAAAATGATGATCAGGTCCCACTCAGGGTAACATGTTGCTGAAAATCAGAAAATCAAATATCCTTTCATCACTAACATTCCTGTCCCTACAAAGTTATTAGGCAAATTCTCAATATGATGTTAAAGCCCATTAGTAGGCAAAGAAGCATTATACTTGTTACTTGGAGTTGGTATTTTGTTATCTCGCAACAAGCTATGACACTGTCCATGTTCAGACACCACGTCATTCGAGACTTAAGTTGGCAAACTGAAAATTTTTATCTTTAACAAGAGCAAATATGTCAATGTAATTGCAAAGGTGGAAAAACGGTCATGTTTTAAGCACCTCGCCATCTTGGTGATGATGTTTACCGGGCAAATCTCACGAGTTCGATTTATGCTGTTTTTTTTATGATTATGGAGGGGCTGAAGCAGCATCATACGTCAACGAACATGTCATGAGATTATTCTTTGAGAGTTCTGATCTACCAACAGCAACAACATTTGATGGATCAGTAGATGAACTGTTTTTTAAGAGTTACAAGACTTTCATTGCAAATATTTTTTACAAGCTGATCAAGATCTGAAGAAAGAATGCAGTATTAGTGATTATTATGGAACCACGGCTTTAACTGTTTTAGTACTCGAGAAGCATTTATAGATATCAAACGCTGGAGACTTCCTTCTGGTTATTTCTAGGAAAGGAGCTGCAAAGCAAATGTCCAACGACCCTAATTTACTAGAAAAGAAGAGAGTGAGGGAACTAAGCAGACACACACGCGACTCTCATACAACACAATGAACTGGTAAAGATTCTTACTTTTTCTCTTGATAAAGTTCTCTTAATCTCTTGTGCTGCTCCTGCTGATATGATTTCTTGATTAATTATTAACTAACAGTTGCACTGGAAATGTGGAAAGACTGCATACAGACTTATTTATTAGAAAAGACGAGATGGAAGGAGCTAGAAAGTTGCTTTGGATTGAAAATTGATATCTGAATGGCGAACTTGCTGTGAAACAAGCCTTTGGATCAGATGGCATATGAAAAAGTGAGTTGCAACTTACTAGAAATCAGATTTTATTTGCTAAAGGTTACCATTTAGGGGGAAATATTGAGTGGAAACACAGCCACGTTGCACTTTCTATTATGTAACATGAATCTGATATAAACTCAGTGTTTTGATCAATCTTTTAGTGTTATAAGCAAAATATTGCGGATATTTTTAAAACATGCATTCTTATATTGCGCACACAATTACACTGCTGATCCTTTTTGACATTTAATAGCTACCCTTACACAAGTCATTTGAAATGGATCAAAAGGGTATGTAATCCTTTTTTACGTTAAAAGTTGTAACTGTTTGTCTTTGAGACGCGTGGTGCTGTGTTCTACCTCTTTTTACCTGTCAAATGCAAGCTTCAAGATACTTAAAAATTGGTTACAAGTCAAATAGTTGAAAAGTCACATAAAAGTCACAGAGAGTGTTGTAAAGCTTTTACGAATTCGAACTGTTTATAATAGTTGTGAAATTAAATGGTTAAAAGGAGAAATTTTTACAAGTCAAACCCAATGTGTTTTGTGCTTTATTCCTTTTGAAGTGTTATCTAATCTAAAAGTAAGAAGGTATAAAGCATGTCAAGCCTTTTAATCAAAAGAAGCAGTTAGTTAGTTAGGGTCAATTCGGGTCAAGGCTAAAAAATATAAACCCGAACCCGACCTATTTAAAACTCGGGTCAACCCGAATTGGCCCGAATAAGTCTTGACCCGAGTGACCCGACCCAAATAAGCTTGTTCGGGTCGGGTCGACTTTTTCGACACCCCTACTCATGACTGAAACTTGTCATTTTGTAGCAAGTACAAGCTTACAGGTAAATACACCTTTATATTAGCTTTAGAAATGCTTATAACGCTCTTTATCCTAGAGTTGGAAAGTGACAGTCCTCTCAAGTTGCAAAATGACTAGTGTCATTTTGACTAAACACTTCATTATAGGGGGTATATAAGCTTAGATTATAGTAGTAGGAAGTGCTAACGAAGGATCTGAGTAAAGGAACAAGAAAGTTGATTTGGATTAGAGACGGATAACTGAACTTGTGAAACAAGATGCACGCCACCGCCACGCAATTGCTCAGAAAGTTAATTACAAAGTTGATTACAAAAGACAGAATCTAAAAAACTTAAAAACATAAACTACTAGTAAAATATCCACATAACAGAAGTTTGGACTACTTCAAAGAGTCACATGCTCTTGCTTCCCACAACCTCCACTGCCTCGAGTTTCTCTCCCTCTTCATCCTCCACTCCACCATCCTTTAAAGGCCTAATCTTGAAGTGGGTGAAGTCGGATGGAACCAGCCTGCTCTTGTCGGCTATTTCCTTGACGCCCCAATCGGAGAAAGGTTGTTGGGTAGGATGAAGAAGAATCATACGGCCATCACGGTTAATGCTCTTCCCGGCTGATCTCGTCACATCCTCCAAATAGCCCTTGTTAAGCTTATAAGGGACTCCAGTTTGAATAAGCTCCATCATTTGTAGCCTCTTTCTCTTTCTCCTCAACCTTGGACGAGTGGTGTATCTTGGTAGTATGAGATACACTCTTCGAAACTTCATCTTTGGTACTAACTGAAAAGCTGCAGCAAGTTCTTCATTCAAATGGAGCTCTGTGGAGTCAACTCATACACAACATTGAAACGCTTCTTACCAGCAAATGAGCTAGTATCTTTGAAATTGTTTTTTGCTTTGGAGTAACTTCTGTGAAGGGAATCTGCAAATTAAAGATACAGTTGTTATCAAATCAAATCAAACATACAGTTTGTTGCCCCAAAAATATTCAAGAACAAAGTAATTTTATTACCTTTATCTTTAGCCTTAGTGCAAAACCAAATCCGGTTCCCATATTCTACTGGAGAGCCAGCTGTGGTGATAGACTTGGTGAAACTAGCATCAGTGTCTTCAACCACCAAAATTTTCCCACTGGGCCCGGTGAGATGAAAACAGGAACCTTCACTTTGACTTCTTTTCCTATTGCTTTTACTTTTGGTTTGCCTCCTCAAAACTAAACACATTTCACTCTTATAACCAACACATTCATTATAAATACTTGACTTGTTTTACTTTTTCAAAAAGCAATTTGCATACTGCAGTTCAATATCAGTTAAGCCACAGAAAACCCATTTTCATCAACCACAAGTTAACAAGAACATCAAATATATAAATACATTCAAATCAAAATATGATTTAGGCCTCGTAAGCTCCTCAACAATACCGAATCAAACTAACCCATTACCTCAACTTTTTTTGCTTATGAACTTGATAAGCCCATCAAATAAGCTTAAACAAACATCCCCTTAATCACCTTTTGCTTTTAGCTAAGGGGTATTGTCTAAATCTTATTTAATGGGCTTATTGATAAGCTCATAACCTCAACTTTTTTGGCTTATGAGCTTGATAACCCACCAGAAAAGCTTCATACCCAACTCTCAACTTCTTAAAACTTATAAAAATCACTTTAAGATATAGTAACACTAGTGTTATTGTTACCTCATCCAAAATTCAAACAAATACTAAAAAGTTACCTCGAGGTTATCAAGAATTGCATAATGAGATGAAATACATATTACAAATATCAAGAATTGCATAATGAGATGAAATACACACAATTATTGAAAGACCAAGTAACCCAACAATCAAACAAGTCAAGTAAACAACTACCTTAAGTTACATACAACTGAATCAAATAAATTTTTGAATAAATAAAATGATTTGACTATAAACTAACTTAATTTTAGGTTTGGCAAGTAGACTAAAAACACATAAAATTGAAACATGAGTGAAGATAAGCAACTAAAAACACATAAAAACTATGAGATGTAGATGTGGAACTGCATATAGTAAACACTTGAAACTGCATAATACTACAAAGTTTAACATTCATAACTCATAACACTGCATAGGTGAAGATGTGGGAAATACAAAATACGAGATGTTAATTATGCATTAGTTCATAAAAAGCACAGAGAGAAGACGTAGATACATACCAATGGAAGCAGAACCAGAACCTGTACCCGTGCCCTGCGAAACACAACCAAATCAGATTATGCTAAAAAAAAGAATGTAACAAAGTTATAATTGGTAAGAAAATTCTTTTACAAAATCAACTTCTCCCAGTTGGTGTACCTGGGATCTAACGGCCACCGTTATTGTTTTGGACATGATGTCCAATTCACCTACAAAAAGAGACACACATGAAAATATTCATGAACCCACAAATGAATACTTTGGATTTTCAACCAACTTAATAACAAAAAGAATTTTGAATCCAACAAGTTACCTCTGAAACTCAAGTACATGAACCTTGAAAAAATCCTCTCCGGCCTATCTGCAGAAATAAACACAGTACAAATTTTGAGCAATGTTTTTAACAAACCAAATAAGGATTTCAATGCTAGTACTTGTTGAAAGAAATAAATGGTCAGTACCTTTGCAACGGGGAAAAGCAGATCTGTGGTGAGGGCAAGTAGATGAAGCCATTGAAGTTATCATGGTGGTGGTAATTGTGGTCAAATACAGAGAGAAACAGGTTGGTGTAGAAAATGAATGTGAGTAATTGGCATGAGTGTGTGGTTACATATGAAAGAAAAAATAGGAGTACCTACTACAGTAGTACTATTTTCTACACTACACGTTTTGTCCATGTTTCATGTTTATATTTGGGGCTATTTCGAAAAATGCTCCTTTTGCAACCGTAGGTGTTGATTACCCTTAAACTTTAAATTTTTCCAAAATAACCAGAGGTATTCGAGACAACTTGACACCATAGTTTGACACGTGTCTCGAGGCATCCAAGGCAACTGAGGCAACCCGAGTCAAACCGAGGCATCCTGTACTTGTGTCGGACACGTGTCACCATATGGTGCAAAGTTGCCTCGGATGCCTCGGTTGACTCTACGAAAAAAATAAAATTTTAGGGCATTTGTCACAAACACCCTTAAGAAAAAGGTATTTTACTAAATTTCCCTTATATTTGAGGTAGTGTGTTTCTTTTCTCATTTCCATCTATCAAATTTAAAACGTTTTTAGTGATATGTGAGGCAAAAAAGATTCTTGTTTTAAATGTTTTATTTATTATTTAGTTATTACACTTTTTTTTCTCGTACGTTTATCATCAAATAATTAACGACATAGTAATTAACTCGTTGGTCCAATCGATAACTTGGTGATTCGACTAGATTGATCAAGTGCTCAAATCTGTGAACTAATGATTCAACCGAGTTGACCCAGTGCTCGAACCTATGACCCGCGACTCAACCGGGCTGACCCGGTGGTCGAACCTGTGACTCGCTGACTCGATCGGGTTGACCCAATAGTCGATCTCGTGCCCCGGTGATTGACCATTGACCATTGACCCATTGGTTGACCTCGCGATACGGTAATATCCAATATTTAGAAAATTTATGATAGAAAATGTTAAAATTTTTACTTTTCAAGAAAAATGGGTAAACCTTTTATATGTAGTATAGATTCACATTTCGAGATGTTTTAATCGTTATAACTCAATAATGTTTGTATTTAATGTAGTTATGATTAAAGACTTGTATATACGGACATGTATGTACTTGTAACATATCAATCTCAATAAAAAATGTCTTGATTCTAGCTACGTTCTTTTGTATGTGTTGCTATTAGGTTGTTGTTTCACAACACGTTATCAGGATTAAAAAATTTATAAGAAAGATCGATATCAACCAAGAAAATATAAGACGATTCAATCCTTATTAACTTCATCGAAGGCTTAGCCATATGTTTCAGATCATGATAAGTTCAACCGATCATTACTAGATAAGTTTTCTCTAACTTTTTTATTAATACTTAACCGACATTAGACTTGCTAATCTTTAACCCTTGTTATCGTTTCTGGATTTTGCTATATATTTTTTGTTATTATACCCACAATCCATGTTAATTGGAATGGTGTTTAAAATTCATATTTTGATCAACGAAAAAAAGTTAAAAAGTTAAAATATATCGTAAATAAGCAATGGCCATCCCTTTGAGCTACCCATAACGGTTGGTCGGAGTATCGATCAACCGACGGTCGAACTCGGGCGATCCCGTTGCGGCAACTTAGTCGAGTCGGTCGTCGATGTGAAGTCGTTCGTTTCTGTGATCTATTGTCGTCCATTATAACTCCTCCCCTTTTCCATCTTTTTATTTTTTTTATTTTTTTGGATTATATTAAATTAGTTTTAATTATGTTTTAATTAGATAAAATTTGTAGTAAATTTTTAAATTTTAATGTATTGAACTTTGTTTAATTGCTCACAACATATATTAATTTGATTATTTTTAAACTTAGTTTTAGTTAATGCATTTTACCTTTTTTATCACTAATTAAGTCTTTCTTATCAGTTCTTTAATAATATTTAAATATAAATATAATTGTAATGGTTATAATAAAATAATTAATTGAATTAAAAAATTCAAAAAAATTGAACCTGATCGTTTTGTTGCCAGAAAGAAAAAGCTGATGTGACAGAAAAATGTAAGTCGCTAGTGGTCGCTGTTACATGTTGCCTTATTAGAATGATGTTTAAAATTCATATTTTGGTCAACTAAAAAAGTTAGAAAGATTTTTTTGGGTAAAGGGTTTATACCCGGTAAAGTATATTAAAGAAAGTAAGAGTTGTAGCACATGGAAGAATGGTCATGACCCACACTTCAGTATGTGTGTTAAACAAACTAGAGCTTAAAAAACTAGAAGAATTCAAGACACTTTCAACTCTAGAACACAAAAGCCAAAAATAAACCTCAGTCATCTTCTAGAACGCTTGTTATGCTCCATGTATGACTCATCTTGTCGACTCGGATTCTTTTCTTGAAATTGATACAAGCGAGCTTTAATCTAACCATATCAACAATAAGCTTTAACAAATGTTCCGGATTTCTCTCGTCTTTTCCATGCACTCGATTATTTCTCTCTTGCCACACGAAATAAGAAACCGCAGCCAAGATAAGACGCCCCACAATGATTGTGACATTATTACGTTTAAAAATAGGTACAAGCCAAGCCATGATGTCATTCCATTTATCTTATGCAAACTGGATTTAAGCCATTCGCGAAACACGAAACCAAACCTGAGATAAGTACACACATTCAAAAAATAAATGCTCATGAGAGTCTGGTTGAGTTTTACACAACGGACAACGAATCGGGTTTAAGTCAACATCATTTCCAATGTCCAATTGCCTCATTCGATCAATACAATGTAATTTTGTGTCACCTTGGCCATGTTAATTCGTATTAGATGAGCAATTGTGTTCGTCGGATGTAAAAGGACTTGGCTCTTACAAGGTTATTCTCTCGTGCTATTAAGTGATGTTATGAGAAAAGTAATGCTACATACGAATTTTTTTCATAACATAAAAATACCCCATAACACTAAAACTAGTTCTCCTTCCATAACTTTATATTTCTAGTGTTGTCAAGTATTTCAATTTTTAAAAATATTTGAGAACACCACTAATGCTATAGGTCTCGTGTCACCATTTGGTGTGTTGACGATGGCTCAACACATGAAAACACAAAACATGGTGTGATGTTCGTGCTATCAAATAGCTTTTTCGATAATGGCTCAAGCTATAACAAATAATACCCATACTTTGAAACTAAATGGGTGAACATTCACCATTTTATAGGAATTGACAAACCGTATTTTCATACAACTTTTTTATAAATATAATAAGTAATAAAGTGTCACATAAGAAGTTGTTCATTCTATAATTACGTTAGATTATTCGTTCTCTTATGTTACAAAACGTATGTCTTCCTTTATTTTATTTCTAATAAACGTATGTGAACTCCTAGTTATAAAAAGAGAGGTGATTTGTACACTCTTCTAATTGATTGGCACACTCAAAATTAGTTTGTATTGAGACATATACCCTTAGTTTACTTCTAATCATGTTTACTTTTAAAAGGGTAAATGTGTCAAGACACACTAATTTTGAGTGTGTCAATCAATATGAGGAGTGTGTAAATCACCTCGCCTATATAAAGCATGCATTTTACATGAAAACTAATCAATGATATATTAATTTACCTGGTAATATAATTAATTTAATAATTTAACATATTAATGTTAGATAATATTATATATATATATATATATATATATATATATATATATATATATATATATATATATATATATATATATATATATATATATACTTTAATTGAATTAGCATCATAGTCACGGGCAAATCTATGCAAGAGCTACGTGTAGCACGTGCCACACATAATTTTTGGCGATGAAGTGTAATTTTTCATGAACTTTGAGTTGTGTTTTGAAAGGAAAGAAAAGGAAGATTTGAGGTAAAAGGAATGGAAAAGAGAGTTTGTAAATATTTTTGTCCTATTTGTGTATTAGAGTTTAGCTTTCTTTTTCTTATGTACATATGTAGGGTCACGACAATGTGATGACTAGGGTATTTTTATACTCCGTATATTTTTTTGAACGACAACTATTATTAAAATACCAAAACTAGCAAGACGCTAGAATTAAAAATAATAAGATTAGAGTTTTTTTAACCAATCTATCCAACTAATTTTTGACTTGTATCTAGAGCTAATCCACCTAAAAGACTTTAAAACAATGTCATAAAAAACATTGGCCTCTAAGACCTCTTGTGCTCTGAAAATCTTTTTGTTCCTCAGATTCCATACCGACCACCATACACAAAACAAAAGTCTTCCAAAAAACTTTTAGCCTTAGTAGACAACTGAATAGAATCCATCCAAACCCTCCATTCTTCGTATCCAACTCTTTATACTCCAACTCCCACCATCTACACACCTTAGCCATAATGGCACTCACAAATCTACACGAATTAACACAAATGTCTATTCGATTCCACATAATTATAACAGATATGACACGAAATCGACTCCAACTCTAGCCCCCGACGAGACATTCGAAACCTAGTAGGCAAACCATCATGAAAAACCTTCCACGCATGAACATTGATCTTAATAGGAACTTCTTTGACCCATCTGGTTTTACTAGCAAACAACGGAAAATTATAATCATCAATAAACTTACGAGTCGATGCTACAAAAAAAGTACTGTCACCTGTTAAACTCCACGTCCACCTATCTGGCAAGTTACTTAGAATGATCCCCTCGAACTGGGCTACATATATTTTTTGATCTTTTATTTACTTATATATGTAAATATTATAGTATCTACTTTAAGTGTCTAAATTTATACTTCTTGAGTCTCAAATTAGTTATTTTTTGACAAAAAAGTATATAATTTAAGAAAAAAATTACTATCACTGTATTTTTGTTTTATTTTTTTTGCAAAATGATACTCTTACTCTTATGTAATTAATTAAAACTGGTATATAATTTATAATTTCTAGTACCACTAGTTGCGATATGATAAACTTGTTATATTACCTACATCGAGGGAACTATAATTTTTGAACAGCCGAAAATGGTATACTAGACTATTATTTAGGACAGAGAGAGTACATGATTCATACATAAACTATTTTAATACAATGTAATATATTACTTGGATCTGAGAGCATATACAATGCAAAAACAACCAATAGTTTTTTACTATTTACAAAAGTCTTTTATATGGCTTTTTTTGCATTGCAAGAATGACTTTTTGAAAAGATTTTTAAGAAGACTTCATGCATACCAAATCATTGTCTAAAGTTGTATGTATAAATGTGGGTTTGCATTAATGACATTTAATGCTAAAAGTCATTAAAGACTCATTACATTGTGGATGCTCTCAGAATAAAATCAAAGAAAAACTAGTTTTACCCTAACAAGAAGTAGAGCTAAAATCCAAAAAAGACGAAGCGAATGGTGCCACACGTAGATCAAAACTCTGGATCCGCCAGTGATTATAGTTCTTTGTATGAGAGTCGTCTCATAAATTTTTGTAGCCTCCTCGTGCCGTTACCAAACGGATGCCCACTAAACATATAAAAAGTTACATACATGAATTAATTTATCTTGAGCCTCGTAGAGAGTCGAATATTAGACGTAAAAATAGTAGAACTAAACCACCATACGTTTATAATACTTCCTTTGTTGGTTTGGCGTCAAAGTTATAACGATATGAAGTATTGTGTCAAAGATGTTTTTCCCCTTCGCAAACACATGAATTGTCTAATATTGAGGTTGCTTGTGATTGCTAATTGGTCAAACAATAAGGCCAAAACGATGTCGTATGATTACTAATCGCAAACGACGTCATATGACTGCTCTTGTTCTCAGTTTCAATTCCTACTTATTGCCAGGATTGTGAAGATTTGATGTTTTTTTTCATTCTTTTCTTTTATGCTTGCGTCTCTTTTGCCTCTCATGGTTCACTATACGATACAGACTACCTTTGCATTTTTCTTGTTGTTTATGGCATACGATCATAGCTTGTCAATACACATTTGCTTAATTCGATGGTAGTTTGACCCGTCAGGCATCTCATAATCCCGAATTCGTTTGTTAAACGGCGATGCAACCAAGACATGAATACTTTTTCCGCTTTTAAAAATCTAGTTAGAGTCTCTTTCAGGTTTTTGTTTCACAATCATACAAGGTTGTCGGTCATCTGATATATTTTCTTCAGTCTCTTTTTATCCTTCGAGGGTGATGTTTCGGCGATTCTGTTTTAGTGGTCGGTTGTTAGGGTAGTCGTGTATTTGTTGGAGACTGATTTCTTTCCTTTTCTTGGATAAAGCAGAATACATGACAATAAGTGTTGAACCACAAAATGCATTACAAAATCTTTATGATCAAATTCAGGTTGAGAATGCGTATGCATGGTAAGAATAGGGCTATCAGGCATGACAAGGTGTCCACAAGATTAAGGACTGCTATGTCCATCGCCTGGCATATGGACTGGTGTTACAGGTAGATATACTAGCTAGAGCGTTAATTGTTAGTCATATCATTTGTAGTTATCATGATTTGTATTTTGTAGTCATCCATATGTTAGCTGTACATTTAATATGAGTGATAGCTGGTGATTAGCATGATTAGTGGGTAATCAATATTTACCCAAGATAGCTATTGTAAAGGCACTATATATACCTTCGTATAATTGGTGTAAGGGGCAGACAAACAAAATAAACTATCCATTGTAACCTATCCATTGTAACATCTCACATGGTATCACGAGTAAACTATATCCACGCTTTCTTTACCGCTGCAGTATTTTTCTTTATCCAGTTTATTAGTGTCGATCGTTGGTTTTTAATATAACCAGTCGACCGGTTAAGGGTGATAATTCGATCGTTGGTTTTTAAGATAACCAGTCGACCCTTTTTTGTTTCACTTTTTGATTTGTGAACGTTTGTTTCCCTGTTGCAAGTATATAACTTCTCATATAATCATCCTCGTTTCCTAATCACAACCATCACCATGACCGTTATTGATTCTCCCTCACAACCTGTCATCCTCCTTTCCGACAAACTCATGACCATCAACAACCTAAACAACCTAATTCCTGTCAAGTTGGATGTCAACGAGATGAACTATTCATCTTGGGTCTATTTCTTTCAGAATCTTTGCAAGGGCTATTCTCTTATGGATCATATAGAGACCAAGGATGAAGAAGGTGATACATCCTCAAGCACCAAACCACCTCCTGATGTTGAGTGGTTGAAAATTGATACCATAATCCTATCATGGATTTTCATCACCTTGTCTAAAACCCTTCAACAACGCCTTGTCGTTGTCAATCCTCAATCGGCTAAACAAGCATGGGACATACTTGCCGATATTTTTCATGACAACAAACGTACCCGCTCCATTGCTTTGAAAGCGGAACTACGTTCCTTGAAACTTGGCGATATGAGTATCGATGCATACTTTCGCAAGATAGAATCCATTGCAACCATCTTGAGTAGTCTTGGGTCGACTATGGACAACGATGATGTGGTTACATTTGCACTTGAAGGCTTGCCCGCAAGGTATGATAACATAGCCACCATCATTGCTCATCGAGATCCGTTTCCGGATCTCAAAACCGTTAGGTCTATGCTCACTACGGAGGAAATGCGTTTGAAGTCACGTGTTCACGATGGCTTTCACTACAACAATATTGAGTTTAGGGTCGGCCTTTTTCTAGGGTCGACTAAGTCGTCCCTAGATTAAGGGGGACCCACATGTTTTACAAGAAAATCCTGGTCAAAAAAGCTGTGGGGACAAAGTGGGGCCCTTGTAACCTAGCGACGACTAAGTCGTCCCTAGGTGAAAAAATAAATATTTTTTCTCTTTTAATTGTATAAAA
The DNA here is from genome assembly GCA_025667525.1 of Glebionis coronaria. Taxonomy (NCBI): domain Eukaryota; kingdom Viridiplantae; phylum Streptophyta; class Magnoliopsida; order Asterales; family Asteraceae; genus Glebionis; species Glebionis coronaria. The sequence continues at coordinate 217,857 of JANFOE010000470.1, read as the reverse complement.
TTATTTAAAATTAATATAAATATATTTTTTAAAAAAATTTTAAAGTGAAAGTGAGACCCACATAACCTAGGGACGACTAAGTCGTCCTAGTTTTTTTATCTTTTTTATTTATTTAAAATTATTTAAAATTAATATAAATATTTTTTTAAAAAAAAGTTTAAAATGAAAGTGAGACCCACATAACCTAGGGACGACTAAGTCGTCCCTAGGTTAAGTAAATTTATTTCCCTGTTTTTTTATCTTTTTAATTTATTTAAAATTAATATAAATATTTTTTTTAAAAAAAGTTTAAAACAAAGGTGGGGTCCTTGTAACCTAGGGACGACTAAGTCGTCCCTAGGTGAAGGAAAATTTATTATTTCTGTTTTTTGGCACTTTTGTTTATTTAAAAATATTTAAAATTAATTCAACTATTTTATTTAAAAAAAACTTTATTATAGTTAAAAATAACTTTATACATATTTAAAAAAAAACTTTATATATATTTAAAAAAAAATTATATATTTAGAAAAAAAATTATACATATTTAAAAATAACTTTATACATATTAAAAAAACTTTATACATATTTAAAAAAAACTTTATACATATTTAGAAAAAAAATTATACATATTTAAAATAACTTTATACATATTTAAAAAAACTTTATACATATTTAAAAAAAACTTTATACATATTTAAAAAAACTTTATATTTATTTAAAAAAACTTATACGTATTTAAAAAAAACTTTAGATATATATTTAACACTTAAACACGCGCTTAATTAAAAATATATATTACAACGATAATAGATTCATAAATAAGAAAAAAACACATCACAAACTAGTTAAAACTAAACGTACAGATTAACACATAATAATTAAATACAAATTAACACATTAAAATAACAAATAGATTACTACTCAAAGCTAAGATTTTCCATATCATTTAAAAGCTCATGAAGTATTGTAGCCGATTGACATGCGTGGTCTTCAGGATGCCTTTCCATTTCTAGTCTTGTCTTTAGCATCTTTATCTTTAGATCTTTGATCTTGCAATTAGAGCACTCAGTTGGTGCAGATTGAGAACGACTTGTAGAAGAACTTGGATGTGAACCTTGAGGTGTTGAAGATCCAGTGGAAGATCTTATACGGAGTTCGAGATCAAAATCATCCTTCCATTTAAAATATTTACATCCATAATCATCTGTTTTTGGCTGTTACAAAGTAAACAAATAACATGACATGTCATTTTAATAATCACACGTATTACATAACTAAAACATTTGATTGTTTACCTTCGAAAGAGGACATGCATAGTAAAGTTTACCAAAGCTATGAGGTTGATGTGACTGTCTCAACACAATATATCCCTTTCTACATGTACACTTATAAGCTTCAAGCGGATCCATCTTATGCAAAATCGGGTGGTGGTGGTGGTGAGTTTGGTATGAGAGGATAAGAGTTTATGAGGATAAGAGCTACCATAAATAAAGATAAAAATTTAGGGTCGACACATTTAGGGACGACTTAGTCGACCCTAGCTTTCCCGCCAACATTTTCCCGCCAACATTTCCCGCCAATATTTGATCACTTAAACATGCTTAAGCTCAGTATTTTTAGCTTAATGGTCACCTCAGAGAAATAATAACATATTGTCTTACACTCTTACTATATAATGTATAACCGTAACATATGGAATCATCGGTTGAACCTATAACGTATAACCCTAACATATGGACTCATCGGTTGAACCTATAACGTATAACCCTAACATATGGACTCATCGATTGAACCTATAATGTATAACCGTAACATATCGACTCATCGGTTGAACCTATAACGTATAACCATAACATATGGACTCATCGGTTGAACCTATAACGTATAACCGTAACATATGGACTCATCGGTTGAACCTATAACGTATAACCCTAACATATGGACTCATCGCTTGAACCTATAACGTATAACTGTAACATATCGACTCATCGGTTGAACGTATAACCCTAACATATGGACTCATCGGTTGAACCTATAACGCATAACCGTAACATATGGACTCATCGGTTGAACCTATAACGTATAACCGTAACATATCGACTCATCGGTTGAACCTATAACGTATAACCCTAACATATGGACTCATCGGTTGAACCTATAACGTATAACCGTAATATATCGACTCATCGGTTGAACCTATAACGTATAACCGTAACATATGGACTCATCGGTTGAACCTATAACGTATAACCCTAACATATCGACTCATCGGTTGAACCTATAACGTATAACCCTGGCATATGGACTCATCGGTTGAACCTATAATGTATAACCCTAACATATGGACTCATCGGTTGAACCTATAACGTATAACCGTAACATATCGACTCATCGGTTGAACCTATAACGTATAACCCTAACATATGGACTCGCCGGTTGAACCTATAACGTATAACCGTAACATATGGACTCATCGGTTGAACCTATAACATATAACCGTAACATATGGACTCATCGGTTGAACCTATAACGTATAACCCTAACATATGGACTCATCGGTTGAACCTATAACGTATAAGCCTAACATATGGACTCATCGGTTGAACCTATAACGTATAACCATAACATATGGACTCATCGGTTGAACCTATAACGTATAACCCTAACATATGGAATCATCGGTTGAACCTATAACGTATAACCGTAACATATGGACTCATCGGTTGAACCTATAACGTATAACCATAACATATGGATTCATCGGTTGAACCTATAACGTATAACCGTAACATATGGACTCATCGGTTGAACCTATAACGTATAACCGTAACATATGGACTCATCGGTTGAACCTATAACGGATAACCCTAACATCTGGACTCATCGGTTGAACCTATAACGTATAACCGTAACATATCGACTCATCGGTTGAACCTATAACGTATAACCCTAACATATGGACTCATCGGTTGAACCTATAACGTATAACCGTAACATATGGACTCATGGGTTGAACATATAACGTATAACCCTAACATATGGACTTATCGGTTGAACCTATAACGCATAACCGTAACATATCGACTCATCGGTTGAACCTATAATGTATAACCCTAACATATGGACTCGTCAGTTGAACCTATAACGCATAACCGTAACATATGGACTCATCGGTTGAACCTATAACGTATAACCCTAACATATGGAATCATCGGTTGAACCTATAACGTATAACCGTAACATATGGAATCATCGGTTGAACCTATAACGTATAACCGTAACATATGGACTCATCGGTTGAACCTATAATGTATAACCCTAACATATCGACTCATCGGTTGAACCTATAACGTATAACCCATAGCATATGGACTCGTCGGTTGAACCTATAACGCATAACCGTAACATATCGACTCATCGGTTGAACCTATAACGTATAACCCTAACATATGGAATCATCGGTTGAACCTATAACGTATAACCGTAACATATCGACTCAATGGTTATTAATTATTACAAACTAAGTATAACGTATATTTTAATATTAATTATAATAATTTATTTTGATTTTTATTATTAATTTTTATTATTAATTTTATTACATAGAAGGTAAAATGTATTTTAAATGTATGAAAAATACCTAGGGACGACTTAGTCGTCCCTAAATATCAAACAAAGTCGTCCCTAAAAAAACCCTCCAACACTTAGCAAATTTTTTGGGAAAGTTGAAATTTTTGGTGAAATTTTAAATAACCCGCTTTGGGTTTAAGTTTTCCCGGTATACACCTAGGGACGACTTAGTCGTCCCTAGGTTGCCAAAGTCGTCCCTAAGTATTATTAATAAACGAAAAAAAAAGTATTTATAATTATCCTAGAGACGACTAAGTCGTCCCTAGGTTACAAAGGTAATGTCGTCCCTAGGCTTCAATTTCAGTAACTCACCTTATCTTCATCTCTCTCATTCTCACTAGTTAAATAAAAAAAACGGGGACGAATTGCAAACACCACCATCATCATCTTCTTCAATCCGACCACCATCATCTTCATCATCTTCATCTTCACCAACCCACCACCATCATCTTCATCATCTTCATCTTCACCACCAATTCGACCCACCACCATCATCACTTGCACACGAGCACACCAATTCGACCCACCACTTGATTTCACCACCAATTCGACACCACCATCATGAATTTATATATATTTCCCAGTTAAGGTATTTGATTTTGAATTATATATATTTTTAATTTTGATTAATTTTTGTAGTTTAATTGTTAGTATGATTAACTGATTAATTGTTAGTTTAATTGTTAAAAGGTGTTTGTTTTTTCTAGTTTAACCACCGGACCACCACCAGTCAACCACCGGACCACCACCAGTCACGGCAGCAGTCACGGCAGCATCAACCACCGCACCACCACATTTTGTTTAATTTTGTTTTTTTAAATAAATATAAAGGTAAATGATTTTTTTTAGTCTATTAATTTTGTTTAAATTTGTTTATGTTTAATTATTATTAATGTTTATGTTTTATTTCCTAGCACTGCCGTCACCACCACCACCACTGCCGTCACGGCAGCAGTAGCAACCACCACCGCCGGCAGCAGCAGCAGTAGCCACCACCACCGGCAGCAGCACTAGCCACCACCACCGGCAGCAGTAGCCACCACCACCACCAAAGGTTATTTTGGCTTATGATTTCGGATTATATTTAAGCTTAATTGATTTAGGCTTAGTTGATTTCGGCTTAATATATATATATAATTGATTTCGGCTTAATTGATTTAGCATTAGTTGATTTCCGTTGTATATAGTGCTTAATATATATATATATATATATAGATGATTTCGGCTTAATTGATTTAGGCTTAATAGAATTCGGGTTATATATGGCTTAATATTTATATAGGGATTTCGGGTTAATATTTAGGCTTAATATGAAATAGGCATGAGTTTAATTTTTTTTTATATGTTTCTCGTAGCCGATACCCGAGTGACAGTCGAAGGGAACCGAGTCACAGCCAAGAACTGAGACCCGTGTCACAGCCGAAAAAAGGTAATGTTTTTTTTTAAATTGTTGTGGTGTTGTTTGTTTCAAATTAGAAATTTTTTTGAAACCAACTAATTTAGGTTTTCTTTATTTTATGTTTGTGTTTGGTTAGCACCAGGACAGTCGAGACAACTTCCTCATCCGGATCTCTTTTTCTATCTTTCTATCTTTGCTTATTCCAGTCGTGACCGATGTGTGTAATTAATATTATGCATATGTTTATTATATTATATATATATGATATACGATTGTTAGTCTTTTGTAGTAAATAATTTTAGGAATATTTTAGGATTTTATCGATTAATTTCGGAAAATTCCCGTCCGAAGTTAATCAACCTATAGAAAACCCGTCCGAAATTAATTTATTAGGAATTAATTTCGGAAAGTCCCCTGTTTGGGACTGCTTTTTGATGTTTCGTCTCATTTAGGATATGAATGCGTATAACTGGTTTATTATTTGAGATGATTTCGACAATGTTTCTCCTTTACTCCTACGAATATGTCTTTAAACACATATTTGGGGGGTAGAGGGGAAATGTTGCCGAAATTTTCTCAAATAGTAAACCGGTTATACGCATTCATATATGGGACGAAACATTCAAAAGGTGGGTTAGGATTGCCTTCCATAGTTGCACTAGGAAGAAAAAAAAGAGTTCATATTCATTTTGTTAGTATGACATTTTACGTATAAAAAAAATAATTTATCTGAGTATGTTTATTTGCAACGCAGTTATGACAATTGATAAGAGTTGGACCACTGTAAACAATCGTAATTCCAATGAGTTTTTAGATGGTCTTTTTGGATTCATCCAGGATTGTTATACATGGTAGCAGTTCATCAGATGTTACATTGTCTGTTGCTTTGCCTAATTTGGGTATTACGGATTTGAGTGTAAATACTCAACCAACGGAAGTGGACGCCCCACCGGTTGATGATGATATTATTAATATTGAAGATGAGGTAGTTGCACACGTCATTGGTGATGTTGATGATGATGATTTAGTGTCGGATGATGATGAAGTGAACCCTAATAATGATGTTCAAGAAGTTTTATCTAGCGATGATTCTGAAGATGATGACAATTGATATTAAGTTGTATTTTGAATGAAACAGTTGTTATATGCTTTAATGTGTAATTTTTTATTTGTAAACGATTGTTATATGCTTAAGTTGTAGTTTGAATGAAACAATTGTTATACGCTTAAATGATGATGAGTTGTTTTTATTTGTTTAAATGTGTAATTTTATTTATTAATGAAAATGTTTTTATATGTTAAAATGTGTATATTGATATGAATTTGTGTATTAGTATTAATTGGTTAATTAAATTGTGTAATTTTGTTTTTTAATGAAAATGTTTTTATATGTTAAAATGTGTATATTGATAAAATGTGTATACTGATATGAACTTGTTATTTTACAGATGGCATGTGTAGCTCCTAGGTCACACGGTGGGGATGCTGGTGGTAGTCCACCCAGACGGCCCACACGTCCTGTACCGGCCGAGTGTCAGCGTAAGAAATCATTATATTTTTTTATAACACTGATATTTATAATTTATGTCACTTGAATTTTTACGAGTAAATAACATATCTTTTGTAGGTTCAAATCAACGCTTTGTGACCAACCTAGGAAAATTAAGGACGGTGTACAGAAATAATAACGAAAAACCTTTGACAATTGGCTTTGAATTTCAAGATCTGAAAACCTTCCATTTTCTGGGCAATTATGCATCATTGTTGTCTCATCTTATGGGGGAATTAATCCGGTCACTTCCCCTGAAATGCGAATGGGACGAAATTCCAGAGTGTGATAAAGCTCATATTTATCCTACAATTGAGGTCAAAATTGTTTATTTTACTTATATTGTTATTGTTATCGACATTTAGATATGTGTGTTATGTTTAATTTGTTTGTTTATTTAAATTCATATGTTTTTATGTAGACATATTTCGACCTCGAGCCATGGTACAATGATCGTACTGAGGTGGTGTGTGGCAATGGTGTGTATGAGGTGTCGACTCGGGTTAGGCTTGCGTTGGAACTCCAACTGAGGTTGCTGTATAGAAAATACAAGAACATGATCAAGACAGATTTTTATTCGAAATATGAGACGCCCGCACTGGCACAAGAACATGTACCGCCGCCGAGTGTGTGGGACAATAGAACCGAAGGTGATTGGGCTGAATTGGTTCAGTGGTGGTCAGAGCCAAAGAGGGTGGCAAGAAGTCAGGTTAATACTGTTAATCGTTCCAAAAATACGGTACCGACCACTCAAGGAAAAAAACCATTCGCCCGAGGAAGGAATGAATACGTAAGACTCTTTATAATTTTTGTGATTTATTTAAAAGCGTTTATATTGTTTATTTATTATAGCTCGTTATTAATTTATTTGAGATTTTACAGAAAGTCAATGAAGGGGTTTACGAGGACCTGGTTGAAACATGGAGGAAGGGGCACTCAAGTGGTGGCACGTTTAAAAGTAAAGAAAACGAGGAAAGATATGTAAGTAATATAGAACTCTTTACATGCCTTAGTAACTAATTTCATTTGTTTTAAATCGTTTTTTTTTCAGCAAAAGATGAAAGCCCTCAGTGACCAAGTGAGAGCCAAGGTCATCCCGCCCATGTATAATAAAGAAATAGTGGCTCAAATCATGCCAAGTCAAAATAAGCAAAATGTGTCGGGACAAGGCAGAAAATTACCGGGTGGTGCCAATAACACAACTCGCAGGTTATATATCCTCAATAAAACAAAATGTAAATCAATTGTTCATATTTATGTCTTGTTGTATATAATGAAAAATTGTTGTTGTAACTTATCGCAGGCGGGGTGCTCCACGTCGACCAGATGTTCCCTCTCGTAGTGAATTTCAGGAATTGATAGAACGAAATGAGCGACAGATGGAGCTGCTGAGGAAAGAGAATCAGGAGGCGCAGCAACGGGCTTACTTGGCAGCGTGAAAGGCAGATGCGGCGCAACAATATACTCAGACGTCGTACCAGCATATGGCGCAATATCAGAGTCAATTGGGTGAGTTTTTCCAGAACTACAACTCAAATACTGATCACCCAATTAGACCTCCTACTTTTGTACCCCCGCCCCGACCCTTTGTTATGCCCACCCTAGCTCCTGATTGGGCTCATTTAGTCCAACCCCCTATCCTTGGGCACAACCAGTGCAACCTCCTTCCATCGACCCATACTGACCATCTTTTCCCGACAATCTCCAACCACTCCAACCTCCCTATACCGGCACTTATCCTATTGCTCCCGTCACCAACAATAACACATTTAACCATTGTTTTCGTCCCACCACACACTCGACTCATGAGATCGGCTCTACTTCACAATCCATACCCGGAGGTTCTCGTGTAATCATAAATCCCCATCAGCACGATTACCGGTCCGTTGACGAGTTGGGTCGAGATAGGAATGTACAAAACAGTGGTGACGACTTATCAGGCGATGACGAGGGGAATGACGAGGGGAGTGACGAGGGGAGTGACGAGGGGGGTGACGAGGAGGGTGACGAGGGGGAAGGTGACTTTTCACCTAACGAGGATGCGGAGTAGAGGTTGTGGTAGTATTTTTCTTATTATGCATGTTTAATAAAGTTTGAGACTTGTAGCGTTTGAAACATTTGATTTAGGATTGAATAAGTGTATTTGATGAATATTGTATCGTGACGTTGGATAATTTATCGTAATATGGTATTGTAACGTTTATTGATTCGTTATTATTCTGTATTTGTCTAATTCTGCCATTTTGAATTGTGGATTTTGTCCGGAAAAAGTTCCGGAAAAAATCTGGAAACTGCAAAACAGCCCAATTTTTTTTAGCCCCGAGGTACACCTAGGGACGACTTAGTCGTCCCTAGGATATTAATTTTTCTCCAGATTTTAATCCTAGGGACGACTTAGTCGTCCCTAGGTTTCAATAATGCCCAGGTGTCAAAACCTAGGGACGACTTAGTCGTCCCTAGGTTTTGAAAACCTGGGCATTATTGAAACCTAGGGACGACTAAGTCGTCCCTAGGTTAATAAATAATATTTTTTTATTTTCTGAAAATGTTTTTATTAATATATAAATAAGATTTTATTAAAAATAATAAAAAAAGAATTTTTAAGAAAAATTTTAAAAAGATTATTTTTATTAATAACCTAGGGACGACTTTGTCGACCCTAGGTTTCAAAGCAAGTCGTCCCTAGGTTTGTCAATTTTTTCAACGTAGTGGGTTGTGGGACCCACAAAGTCGTCCCTAGGTTACAAAGGGTTGTTCGTCCCTAGGATTCTAGAGACGAGTTTTTAGGCACTAACTCCTAGGGTCGACTTAGTCGTCCCTAGGAGTTTAGGGTCGAAACAACCCCTACCTAGGGACGAATAAGTCGTCCCTAGGATTAAGAATTGTTGTAGTGTTTGTGGATACTACGTCGTCATCGCCAGTGGTGTTATTGGCAAACTCCGGTTCCAATGCTCGCCGTTCTTTATCCTCCACAGAAAAGGTAACCAAGCCATGTTTTAACTTTAATAAAGGTTCATGTCGATTTGGCGCTTCTTGCAAATTTTTACATAATGGGGTGCATGGAATTAGTAATCGTATGTCTACTTTAAATGGTATTCCCACTTCATCTCTATCACCCACTGATGTGCAAACCTTACAAACTTTATTGGCTAAGTTGGGATGTCATGAGAATATTAGTCTTAAACATCATATTAGCCAAAATCATGCAACCAACCCTACTGCTACTTCACCCCTTGCGTTGCATGCTAGCCACAACCAAGGTTATGCCTTAACCCACAGCCCACCAGGATTTTATGGTCCACCTATGTTCTCCAATACAACAACAACACCCAATAGCCCATTTGTCACTACTTCTAACTTGGCAGCCCAACCTACTCAGCTGGGTCAGTTAATGAACCCAGTTCAGATTGGACAGACAGGTCAGAGCCAAGCGACAGTTCAACAGGTTCAGCAGGGTCAGTTTGGTCAGTTAGGTCACCTGGGTCAACTGGTGAACCCGGGTCAGTTTGGTCACACAGTTAAGTTTGGACAGACTGGTCAAAATACAGCGCCAGTTCAAGCATGCTGTCGGAGGTCCAACGGGCCAACTTACGGGTCAAGAGACATTATTGCCACATGCATTTACTGTTGGGACTCTTCAGGATCCTGCACCTGGTAATTGGAACATGGATACAGGTGCGACTTCTCACTTAAATGATTCGGTTAATAGTCTTAGTGATGTGTTTAATTCGTGTATTTATTCATCAGTTGCAGTTGGAGACGGGCATTCTATTCCCGTTACCAACTCTGGCCATAGTATTTTGCCTACACCCTTTCGACCACTTCACCTTAATAACGTTCTAATTACTCCCAATATTGTCAAAAATTAAATTTCTGTCCGCCAATTTGTATGTGACAATCATTGTACTGTTGAATTTGATCCTTTTGGTTTTTCTGTTAAGGACTTTTAAACTCGTCGGGTGCTGCTCCGATGTGATAGCACTGGACCTCTCTACCCTGTTACGAAGCCTTCTCCAATTCCTCAGGTCTATCTCACCAGTCAGTACACGTGGCATCAACGTCTTGGACATCCAGGAAGTGAAGTGCTACGACGTGTCATTTCTAATAATTCTATATCATGTAATAAAGAGAAGTCTCGCGTGCTTTGTCATGCCTGCCAGCTTGGCAAGCACGTCTATCTCCCATTTGTTAGTTCCTCTACTTTCGTTCAGTCTTGTATTGACATTGTTCACTCGGACTTGTGGACTTCCCCAATTCCAAGTCTTTCTGGCTTTCGATACTATGTTTTATTTTTAGATCATTATTCGCAATTTGTCTGGGTTTATCCTTTAGTCAATAAATCTAATGTTTTTTCCAAATTCATGTTGTTCCGTTCATTTGTTAAAAATCAATTCAAGTGTGATATAAAGTCGTTTCAGTGTGACCATGGTGGTGAATTTGACAACCACGCATTTCATAAACTATTCTCTGACAGTGGAATTCAGTTTCGTTTCTCATGTCCACGAACTTCTCAACAAAATGGAAAATCTGAAAGGATGATCCGCACCATTAATAATATTATTCGGACATTATTGTTTCAAGCTCACCTACCCCCTAATTATTGGGCTGAATTCCTTAATATGGCCGTTCACTTACTAAATATTTTACCATCATGTACCATTGAAAATGAGGTTCCCTTTACCTGACTTTTTGGAACCAAACCCGATTATAACCTATTACGTGTCTTTGGTTGTCTTTGTTACCCTCACCTTGATACCACAAACAAACTTGGAGCCCGGGCTACACCTTGCATATATTTAGGACATGCCTCTAATCTCCGTGGCTATCGTTGCTTGGACCTAAACACAAATACAATTATCATTTCACGCCATGTTACATTTGATGAAACAGTTTTTCCATTTGGTTCCATGACACCCACTGTAAGTCCAACATATGATTGTTTGGATGACTCCTCAAATGTCATCTCAAATATAATCAAAATGTCACCCATACCTACTACCACTTCACCAATTAATTCAACCCAACCAAACACCCCTATTACCATTCACCCTACTATTCACACTGACGATCCCATTTCCCCTAATGGCCCACGTTCACCTGCTCAGACACAGATTCCCATTTCCTCTACCGCCGAATCCCCTTCACATATTCAAAACTCACTTACAACTCATGACACTAATACTAGTCCAATTAATCAACAGCCCACCCCCGTTTCCGTTTCCCAAGATCCACCACCTACAACTGTTAATCCAAACCCGGTTTCGGTTCATCCCATGGTCACACGCTCTCGTGTCGGGACTAATCGTCAAACTCAACATTTAAATCTTCATGTATCGTCTCCTTCCCCCTTACCAAAATCATATAATGATGCGTTTGTTGATCCTAATTGGTAAAATGCTATGTCTGATGAGTATAATGCACTTATTAAGAACAACACTTGGACTTTGGTGCCTCGGCCCACGGATGCCAATATTGTTCGTTGTATGTGGTTATTTCGCCACAAGTTTTTAGCAGATGGTACCCTTAGTCGCTATAAGGCTCGACTTGTTGCGAATGGCAGTACCCAAATTGAGGGTATAGATGTTGATGAGACCTTTAGCCCAGTTGTTAAACCAGGTACTATTCGGACGGTTCTTAGTTTGGCTCTTTCTCGACATTGGCCGGTTCATCAGCTTGATGTCAAGAATGCCTTTTTGCATGGTGATTTGGCTGAGACTGTTTACATGCATCAACCTCCTGGTTTTCGGGATCCTGCACATCCTGATTACGTTTGTTTATTACAGAGATCCCTTTATGGTCTCAAGCAGGCTCCTCGGGCTTGGTTTCAGCGTTTTGCTGCTTATATTCTTCGGGTTGGATTTACTCATAGTCGTTGTGACACATCATTATTTATCTATCAATAGGGGACTGATACTGCTTATTTATTACTTTATGTTGATGATATTGTCCTAACAGCTTCTTCTGAGGGTTTATTACAGCGGGTTATTGCTTCTTTGCATAAGGAGTTCTCTATGACTGATTTGGGACCTCTAAATTATTTTCTGGGCATCTCTGTTACACGTGATTCTACATGGATGTTCTTATCTCAGCGTAAGTATGCTACTGAGATCCTAGAGCGAGCTCACATGGCTGGTTGTAACCCCAGTAGGACTCCTGTTGATACTGAGTCTAAACTGGGTGATGCTGGTGACTTAGTGTCTGATTCGACCTTATATCGGAGTCTTGCGGGTTCTCTTCAGTATCTTACTTTTACTCGACCTGATATTTCCTATGCAGTGCAACAGGTTTGTCTTCACATGCATGACCCACGGGAGCCTCATTTTTCGGCTCTTAAACGGATTTTACGATATGTTCAGGGTACTCTAGACTACGGGCTACAGTTGTTCGTATCCTCTACTACTTCTTTGGTTGCTTATTCGGATGCGGATTGGGCTGGTTGTCCTATTACTCGGAGATCGACTTCTGGCTATTGTAGGTTTAGAGCTTGCTCAAAAGTAAACTTGCTGAGATTACTTATCAAATGGAGAAAGAGAGACTAAAACTCTTGCTTGTATTTTGTAACATAAGAGAAGGCTTTTATAGAGCCTTGTAAATACATAACGTGGACTTCAACTAGGAGTAAAATACCACCCATGACTCTCCTAAAAACATGGCACATGACCCTCACTAACCCTTATACTGAGTCACACAATATACCAATTCATACTAGCTTATTGACTTAACTAAAATACTTAATATGGTAAACTGCTTATTCAAGATTAAATCCAACAATCACCCCCTTAATCTTGAATCCATTTATGGTCTCGGCCCTTGCGTTCATAATCGCGAACATGATCTCTTTCTCCTCCACGGTCGTCGGAATTCACTTTCCTTCCACATTCATCACGATCATTCTTTCTTTTGCTTGCTTTCTGCTCGTCTTCCTTGCTATCTTCCTTGTTGTCTTACTTGTTGACACTTGCTTGTCGACTCTTGCTTGACGACTCTTGCTTGCCGACCCTTGTTTGTCGACGCTTGCTTATCGACCCTTGCTTGTTGATCCTTGCTCTGGTGGAACCTTGCTTGTCGACCCTTGCTTGTCGACTTTCTTGTTTGCTACTTGCTACAAACATGAAACATTCAAATTGCTTCGATTGCCTCGCCTGCTACTTGCTACAGACAATGTGGCAACCTTCTTGCTTGCTACTTGCTACAGTTTTGTTGCCTGCTACTTGCTACGGTTTTGTTGCCTGCTACTTGCTACACGCTACGCGACAACCTCTTGCTTGCTACGTGCGAAAACTTGCTGCCTTCTTTCTTTTGATCACAAAGTGATCAACCATGCTGCTTGGCTTGTTTCTTTTTTATTACCATTCAACAAACCGCTACTTCTTCTTTCTTCTAGCGTTTCAATCGGCCCCCCTTTTCGGCTTATGCCCTACAGCCCACGGCTACACCCTTTTCTTTTGATCACTACTAACAGTCCCGGAACACAAGTGCTAATTAATCGGTCACCCCGTCATCTCGACCGGCAATCTTCCGTGATAGCGGCCAATCGAAAACACCATAACATCTCCGTTTACGACTATTAAACAGTCCTGCAACAGCCCCTGCTGTCCGAACTTTCTTCTTCAATAAAGCCTTTCAACACCTGCCCTCCACCGACCGACACACCCGCCGACGGCGGAGGCTTCCCCGGCAACGAGCCCTACGCTCTGATACCACGTGTAGGTTTAGAGCTTGCTCAAAAGTAAACTTGCTGAGATTACTTATCAAATGGAGAAAGAGAGACTAAAACTCTTGCTTGTATTTTGTAACATAAGAGAAGGCTTTTATAGAGCCTTGTAAATACATAACGTGGACTTCAACTAGGAGTAAAATACCACCCATGACTCTCCTAAAAACATGGCACATGACCCTCACTAACCCTTATACTGAGTCACACAATATACCAATTCATACTAGCTTATTGACTTAACTAAAATACTTAATATGGTAAACTGCTTATTCAAGATTAAATCCAACAGCTATTGTGTGTTTCTTGGCAACAATCTGCTCTCATGGTCTTCTAAGCGTCAACCGACGCTTTCTCGTTCTAGTGCTGAGGCAGAATATCGAGGCGTTGCTAATGCAGTTGCTGAGACATGTTGGTTACGGAATCTTCTACGTGAGTTGCATACTCCTTTGTCATATGCTACGCTTGTTTACTGTGACAATGTCAGTGCCGTATATTTGTCTTCTAATCCGGTTCAACACCAACGGACGAAGCATATTGAGATCGACATTCATTTTGTTCGGGATTTGGTAGCTGCTGGTCAAGTACGTGTTCTTCATGTGCCTTCCCGCTATCAGTATGCGGATATTTTTACTAAAGGCTTGCCCACCGCTTTGTTTGAGGAGTTTTGTTCCAGTTTGAGTGTTCGGTGTCCTCCCGTTCAAACTGCGGGGAGTGTTAGTCATATCATTTGTAGTTATCATGATTTGTATTTTGTAGTCATCCATATGTTAGCTGTACATTTAATATGAGTGATAGCTGGTGATTAGCATGATTAGTGGGTAATCAATATTTACCCAAGATAGCTATTGTAAAGGCACTATATATACCTTCGTATAATTGGTGTAAGGGGCAGACAAACAAAATAAACTATCCATTGTAACCTATCCATTGTAACATCTCACATTAATGTGTTTTTATTGGTACTTTTTAGCTTCATGATAGTGTGATGTTCTATAATCAGTACAATGAATAGGGTTAGCAAATGAAAACCACCCGACATGTAAAGAATCATTATATTTTTTACTGGGAGTTGGTGTTTTGTAATCCTGCAACAAGCTTTGACACCGTCCATGTTCAGAGACACCACGTTGCGACTTAAGTGGACGAACTGAAAATGTTAATCTTTAACAAGAGCGAATGTCTCAATGTAAATGCAGAGGTGGAAAAACGATCAGGTTTTAAGCATCTAGGAGATGATGTTTACAAGTGGGCAAATCTCACGCGTTCGATTTATGCTGTTTTTGATAGTCATGGAGGGGCTGAAGCACATCATATGTCAAAGAACATGCCGTCTAATTGTTCTTTGAGAGTTCTGATCTACCAAAAGCAACAACATTTGATGGATCAGTAGATGAACTATTCTTAAAAGAGTTGCAAGACTTTCATTGCAAAGCGTTTATACAAGCTGACAAAGATCTAAAAGAAGAATTCAGTATTAATCATCATTATGGAACCACGGCTTTAACTCTTTTAGTACTCGAGAGGCATTTATAGATATCAAACACTGGAGACTTCCGTGTGGTTATTTCTAGGAAAGGAGTTGCAAAGCAAATATACAACGACCCTAATTTACCAAAAAAGAAGAGAGTGAAGGAACTAGGCAGACACACGACTCTGCTACAACACAGCGAACTGGTAAAAATTCTTACTTTTCTCTTTGTCAAGTTCTCTTAATCTCTTATGCTGGAAATGTCAAAAGACTGCATACCGTTTATTTACAAGAAAAGACGAGATGGAAGGAGCTAGAAAGTTGCTTTGGACTGAAAATGGATCTCTCTGTGAAACAAGCCATTGGGTATAGGTACATGAAACCACCCAAGGGTGATCATTTGAAATCAACTTTGATTTCAGTGACACATTTTCTACCGACTAATGATGATTAATTAATGATAACAGGATGTAATGGTATCAGGAATGTGATGTAGAAGAAGTGCACAAGATAGAAAGAAGTCTACTTGAAGACATCGAAGATTGATATTGCTACTTATAAGAAGATATAAACATGTGCACGATGCGCTATCATTTTATGATTTATGTAAATGCAACTTTGTAATGAATGAATGAACGAATGAGTTAATTTTCATCAGTCATGACAAGCTGCAAAATAAGTATATGGATCAGGTGTTGCTTAAGGTACAAAAATCTACATTTCCTTGGTACGAAAAGCTTTTTGACATATGAGCGTATGAAAAAGTGAGTTGCAACTTACTAGAAATCAGATTTTATTTGCTAAAGGTTACCAATTTAAGGGGAAATATTTAGTGTAAACACATTCACGCTGCACTTTCTATTATGTAATCTGAATCTGATATAAAACTCGGTGTTTCGATCAATCTTTTAGTGTTATAAGCAAAATATTGCGGATATCTTTATAACATGCATTCTTATATTGAGCACAGAGTCACACTCATCCTTATTGACATTTAATAGCTACCCTTATACAAGTCTTTCTAAAAGGATCAAAAGGGTATGTAATCCACCTGCTATAATTGACAAATTGGTGTGATGTGACAATTGCAACAGAATACACGATTGAGCTCCTTTGGATCAGGTTATAGGGTCAGATTGCATGAATCATAAGCCTGCTTACGTGCATGGTCAGTGTGTCGAAGAGATTGTTATCGAGGTACTTTCCGTTTGCTTCATATGTACGATTTACATTAAAATATGTAACTGTTTGTTCTTGAGACGCGTGGTGCTGTGTTCTACCTCTTTTTACCTGTCAAATGCAAGCTTCAAGATACTTAAAAAATGGTTACAAGTCAAATAGTTTAAAAGTAACAAAAAAGTCACAGAGAGTGAAACTAAATGGTTAAAGGAGAAATTTTTACAAGTCAAACCCAATGTGTTATGTGAAACTGTTAATTAATCTGAAAGTAAGAAGGTATAAAGCATGTCAAGCTTTTGAATCAAAAGAAGCAAGCAGTTAGTTAGTTAGGTAATTAGCTTTGATTATCTTTCTTACGTTTTGAGGTATACTTAGAGTAGTTGACTTACGAGTATCATATCAATGTGTAATAACTCGACGCAATTTGAACTTTAATTACAACTCCTCCTTTGCAACATATGAGATGAAGGCAGGAGTTGTATTTTTAGTGATACACTATTACCCGAAAATCCACGAGGAATAGGTCGAATAAGCTGATTGCGTGATAGATCTCAGATTACCACATAAGAAAAATTCTTGGCAGACCCAACAAAGACTAATTAAAAAACATAAAAACACAACTTTAGCATTTTCCTATAAGAAGAGGCAGAGGCATTTACTAATCACTGCTCGTGACTGAAGCTTCTCATTTTGTAGCAAGTACAAGCTAGCCGGTAAATAAACCTTTGTATTAGCTTTAGAAATGCTTATAACCCGAGTTGGAAAGAGTATTAGATGGAAAATGAGAGTTCTCTAAGTTGCAAAAAGACGAGTGTCATTTTGACTAAACACTTCAGTATAGGGGGGTATATAAGCTTAAATTATAGTAGTAGGAAGTGCTAACGAATGATCTGAGTAAAGGAACAAGAAAGTTGATTTGGATTAAAGACGGATAACTGAATGGTTAACTTGCTGTGAAACAAGATGCACGGCAATACTGATCTTACACGCAATTGCTCAGAAAGTTGATTACAAAAGATAAATTTTAAAAAACTTAAAAAATAAACCTACTCTAGTAAAAATATTCAGATTACAGAAGTTTGGACTTGTTTGGACACAACAAAATACTTCAAAGACTCACTTGCTCTTGCTTCCCACAGGTTTTGGTCACGGATCTTACGGTAAATGAATGACGAGGGGATGGAGCCGAGGTACAGGTATGTCCCGGTTCTTTGCAGGGAGAACCCCGGATAGCTATCAGGATGAAACGCTCTTTCCTTATCAAACTCAAGGGACTTGTTGGCAGTGGTGGTCTTGATACCCTAATCAGAAATAAGGGCAGAGTAGGATGCAGATTCCACACTTTTTAACACAGCCTCTAAGTATTCTTTGTTATCAGTAATCACAGATTCCAGATTCTGAAGCTCCGCTTCCTTTTTCAAAGCCTGATCACGAGGCAGGGTCCTTGGAGCACCGCCACCTCAGCCTCCTTCGCCAAAAGTCTGTCCCAGTCTGTAAATCTCATATGGATAACGTACACCCTTCTAAATTTCTTCTTGGAAACAGTGGCAACAATTTCCGGACCCTCATGGATCCGGGTTGGATCAACCCCAATGATGATTGTTAGCCCCTTCTTGCCATTCCATGAACTAGCATCAGTAAGATGTTTTTTGCCGAAATGATATCGGCTGTTGTATGATTCTTCGTCTACCTCATCAGTTATGAAGAAAACCTTGTTTCCATGCTCAGCTCCTCTATTGTCTGCCCCACCTCTTGTGATAGCCTTTGGTGAATGTGACGCCATGGTCTTCACAAACAAGAATACTCCCGCTTGGGCCGTGTTTTCTCAACGTCACATTACCTTTACCTTTCTTGCCGCCACCTACAAACAAACTTCAGATTAATACAAAGTCCAAACAAACAAAAGCAAAACTAGCTTAATTTACATACAACTAGTCAAGTAAACACATAAAAACTGAATATCAGCACAACTAGCTTAACTTACATACAACTAGTCTCAAGTAAACAAAGCTCATTACCTAAACTTTTTAGCTTATGAACTTGATAAGCTCATAAACCCATTAAATAAATTTTAAACAACCACCCCCTTAATCAGCGTTCGCTTTTAGCTAGGGGTGTTGTCTAGCTAGGCTTATTTGATGGGCTTATTGATTGCTGTATAAATTATGAACTAACAAGTAAGCCAACAATTAAACTAGTCAAGTAATCAAATACCTTAAGTTACAAACAAATCTAAATAAATCAAATCATATGATTATAAGTTCTAAACTAACATAATTTTAGGCTCGGCAAGTAGACTAAAAACACATAAAAACTATAAAATCAAGAAACCTAGCTTCAAACAGAATCAACTCATAAGTAGGCAAGTTCTTTATGAAATATTTGGCGGAAGTAAGTAAGATATCAAGTTCCTTCCAACGACACAACAAGCGTGTAATCAAGCTACTTGTAAGTACTGTTTACTTTGCTACTTATGAGTCAAAAATTGACTTATTTACCCTAATAAAAGTATAATTGATAATATTTTTTCTTTTTAAATCACATTTGCTACAACACAAACTACTAGTAAAATATCCAGATAACAGAAGTTTGGACTCTCTCTTGCTTCAAAGACTCACTTCTTTTGCATCCCACTGCCTCGAGTTTCTCTCCCTCTTCATCCTCCACTTCACCATCCTTTAGAGCCCTAATTGCCACCGATCATGATGCCCTAGTTAGAGAAAGGTGGTTGGGTAGGATGAAGAAGAATCGCTGCCGTATTTTTTTTATGGACATGATGTCCATTTCACCTTCATAAAAGAAACACACATGAAAAATACTCAATAACCCACAAATACTTTAGATATACTTTACAACAAAGCAATAAGAAGGATCCGACAAGTTACCTCTGAAACTAAAGAATATGTTGTTGTTTGTGAAAAGGATCCACTCCCATCTACAAAATAAACAAAAATTAAAAAGACACGCTTTAAACAAACTTGTTAAGAAACAAAATGAGACATTCAAGTGATACTTGTTACTCACCTGCAACGGGGGAAAGCAGATCTGTGGTGAGGGCAAGAGGATGAAGAAGAATGCATGAACAAGTGATTATGCCTGAATGAATGGAAGATGGTGGTGGTTGTGTGTGTATATTGAATGCAAACACGTGAAGTGTGTATACCTTCTTAGTTTGAACCATATTGAGAATGCGTGCATAAGACTCAAGGGCATAATTTTAAAAGGACTGTGGAAGAGTTGTTTGTACCATCATGGAGCGAATTATATCCATTAGGGTTCTGTTTCTCCTCTCAGACACACCATTATGGTGTGTTGTATATACAGGAGTTCTATGGGCAATAATCTCATGCTCCTTAAAATGATCCAAAAACTCAAAACTCGTAAATTCACCTCCACGATCAGAACGTAGTTTTTATGGTTTTACCGAGTTGATTTTCTACTTCCTTTTGAAACACTTTGTGTTTATGCTTTAGCAAGTAAACATAACCATAACGACTAAAGTTGTTAGTGAAAGTGACGAAGTAATTAGTTTGATTTAGTATTGTTGCTTACTTGAAAAAATTGAAGAAAAAGAGATTTGTTAATAAAAATGGCTCTTGTTGTACACTAATTTAAGGACTAAATTATACTTTGAAGTTACTTAATCGGCCTTGTTTATAGGAGGAAAAGGAAAAACAAAAGTTAAAGTCAACGACCTTGTATTCATCTCACAGGCCCCAGTGGGAAAATTTTGCTTGTTGAAGATACTAGTGGAAGTTTCACCAAGTGTATCACCTCAGGAGGTTCTCGTGATAAGATAGGAGCAGAAAGTGGGAATAGGATTTGGTTTTGCACTAAGGCAGAAGACAAAGGTAATAACATTATAGTTTTTGAATATTTTAGGACAATAAGTGTATCTTTGATTTGATAACAAGTGTATATTTGATGTCAGATACTCTTCACAACAGATACTCAAAAGCAAAAAGATTATTTTTTGCTTTGGGTTATCTGTTGTGAAGAGTATGTGCAAATCAAAGATAAGTTGTCATCAAATCACAAATTTAGTTGTTGCCCCCAAAATATTCAAAAACAGTAATGTTATTACCTTTGTCTTCTGCCATAGTTCAAAACCAAATCGTGTTCCTACTTTCTGCTCCTCTCTTATTCGGAGAACCTATTGTGGTGATAGACTTGGTGAAACTTCCATCAGTATCTTCAACAACCAGAATTTTCCCACTGGGCCGGTGAGATGAACACAGGGTCATTGACTTTGACTTTTTTTCCTTTTCCTCCTGCAAACAAGGCCTATTAAATAACTTCAAAGTATAATTTAGGCCTCAAATTAGTGTATGGCAAGAGCCATTTTTATTAACAGATCTCTTTTTCTTCTATTTTGTCAAGTAAACAACAATACTAAATCAAACTAATTACCCATCTTGAATACTATAAACTAACATAATCTAAGGTTTCACAAGCAACAACTAGCTTAATTTACATACAGCTTGTCTCACATAAAAACTTATGGGCTTATTGATAAGCTCATTACCTCAACTTTTTTGGCTTATGAACTTGATAAGCCCATCAAATAAGCTTAAACAAACACCCCCTTAACTAGCTTTTGCTTTTAGCTAAGGGGTATTGCCTAAATCTTATTTGATGAGCTTATAATCTCATTAGCCCATCAAATAATCATATAGTAACAACAAGAAAACAATAAAATAAAAAAAAATGCCCGATTAATTTTAGATCACTTTTTCTACATCCCAAAAAGAGATTTATTAGTAAAAATGAACATAAATACTTATAAAATAGTAAGCTCATAAAGAAAAAAAAGTGACGTAGTACCTTTTTTGGTTAAACTAAAAGTTGAGAAAGTTAAATCCCATTTCATATAATATCTAAAAATGAATAACAACTTTTACACTAAAATAAAATATTATTAGTACAACAACAGCAAAACCATAACAATTAACAACTACATATTTCTTTTTAACTAAGATGAACAAAACATGACTTGAAAACTATATCTAAAATATATCTTACAAAACTGGCTTAAAATAAGAAGGGTTTAACTTACTTTATTATAAAAACATCTCATGTATAGCTTTAAAATGAAAAAGGTTTTACACAAATCATTTTGTATAAAATAAACCCTTATAAAAAAACCACAAACGTATGATATAACTTCATATAGAACAAACCCACAACAACATAACATCATACAAAAGATAACAAAAGAATGAATATTATACAAAGTGTCTAGTCATCCCAACAAGTTGTTGTTTCTTTTGCAATAACACTTTTGAGTAACATCCCTCAAGCTACACCCAAAACTTCAACCAATTGTTTAATGAAAACTTAATTATGACCTATGTTCTACATTCTCATCATTTTAGGTTTTGAAATGTAAGAAAGAGAGAGATTATGAGCTAGGTTTGTGAATGTTAAAGAGTGAAATGTGGGAAAGATAGAGTATTGATTGTTGTTTTTATATATTTTGAGAATGGTTCATACTTGTACGAAGAAAGTAATTTGATAGTGTATATGAGACTAGAATGGTATATGAGTTTGTGTATGATACCATCATATATTGGTGAATGTTGTGTGTGTTGTATTTTGTGTGTGTATTTCAACAGCTAGCTTATGAGAGGAAATCAAAAAGCAAGTGAAGTTTTTACTTCTTCATACAAAAGGTGAAGTGTTGCGGGTGCAAAGAAAATGAATGAGCATTTAATACTTGCTATTAAGTACTCGCGTAATGCAGCGGCGGATACTCTGTGACTATATTTTTTGATAAGTAAAAGTTATTCGGTCATAATTAAAAATACCATTGCTTATTGCCTGCTTGATACAACGTAATTTTAATTTTCTTATCATCATACCCAACGAAACACACTACCGAGACTCAAATTCAGAAAAACAGCCTCACCAGTATGTCACGATTCATATAGTTCGAGCTTAAACATGCCTAGTATTTCACAATCAAGTGTCACATAATAATCAGCTTTTGTTATTATACATACACATAGGACATGGCAAAAAAAAATATCATAGTTAACCTGATATAAAAATGACATATGATGTAAAAAAATCCGAACCACCAAATTGTAAAAAGCTTTCATCATCTAAATCATAGTACTACTGGTTACGAACATAGCATTTTACTTTGTGAAATGTTAGTTTTTATAGTGAGTTGTTAGACACATTCATAATAAATTAGTTTTATAAAAGGTTGAAGTTACAAACACAATTAAATGTACTAGTTTTCTTTAATGTAGTAATAACTTTTACAAGTTGTTATTGACTAAACATTTGAAAAACGTATACATTTACTATATGTCATAAACCCTTTTAAATGACTCATATTGACCCATTATTAAAAAACCGTAGGCATTGAAATGGATTGTATTAAAAACGAATATGATGAAACCTTGAGTAATGGCTTATTTATTTCTTATTATAGAAATGTTAGAGGCTTAAAAAAATTAAGACTTCTAATTATAGAAAATGACTTAAATCTTTTATAAAGTAGTAAAGATTTGCTCAAAATGGAAAGGTGGTTGAGACGGTCATTAGGTCACGGGCCGATCGAGTCACTGGTTCTTTGATTCGGCCACTAGGTCAATCGGTTAAGTCATCAGATTCAACTATCCGGTTAACTCGGTTGAGTCGTCGGTTCACTAATTCGACCAACAGGTCAATCAAGTCGAGTTACCGAAATATCGGTTCAACTATCGAATCAATTAACATATCGTTAACTGTCTGCATTTAAAACTTTACCCGCGAATACACGTCTAGCATATACATGAAGGTAGAATAATTCTTACTTTTAATTATATAAGAAAAGATACGTTCCACTCATTCATTCATACAAGATAAATTTAGATCATAGAATTAAATTTAGGAGGTATACTTACATAGTACTATACTACTATATGCTCTAAATGTTGTAAAATACGGTATGTAAATAAACTCTATGTAACTCACATGCATAAAATTTGAAAAATGTAACTTACATACGATTTTGGGAGGAATTGTTGTTTGTAGATGTTTAATATAAAAATGACGGTAGGTTAATGATTTAGTGGTGAAGTATCCTGTCGGAACGTTTTTGTTCGATGATATTGTGGCTTGTTCTTTTGTTTGGTGTAGATCAAGATGCAATGTAAAAATTAGTTAGATTGATTGGTAAAAAAATCCTTCGCTTATAACGTTGTTTAATTATTTTTCTCTACCACTTGCTTGTGTTTTAATTAAATCGTCATTAAAAAAGAAATTTATTGATGAAGCATCTATAAGTTAACAAAGATTCATAAACTTAATCGAACATAGGTTTATATGCAAACTCAGGCTTACAAAGATAATGACTCATCTAATACTTTCATTCAACCCGAGTGCCAAAAGCACGAAAACTCACACTATTATAAAGAAAACTTTAAAACATTTTGCGGGTAACTAATTTGTTGATGACAATCGGTTCAAATCGAACAGAACCGAACGAAAACTGATTTTAAAAAAAAGATGAATCAAATTAGATCGAGCAAAATCGAACCGAAAACGGACAGAACCGAGAAAAACCGAACAGAATAATAGTTTAGGTATATTTCTCGTGTTTTTAACCCGAAATCCAACCGAACCAAAGAAAACTGACATAAATATACAAAACTGAAAACCAAACTGAAAATGGTCAGTCTGGTTTCGATCGATTCGGTTTGGCTTTATTTGTCGATTCAGTTTAGTTTTCGGTTGATTTTGCACAACCCCGTTTGGTAAAGACAACTTTTCTAAGTCGAACAATTAAACCATGCACAAAGTATGTTGGAGTTTACTAAAGAATAGGGTCACTAAAATAACTTCAAAGAGTAGTTGTAGAAACTAAATTTGAGACTTGAAAGTAAAAGAATGTCACATATTACATTAATTCTACATATACCTACTTTATTTATTATGGACCACCATTTTTATTTTGGTAGATCAGTTGGGATGTAAAAGTAAAGATTTGAGTTTAAAAGTTTTATGTAGGTATAGAAATAAATGCGGATTTATGGTAGGTTTAGAAGTAAATGAATGAGTTGCTTCAAAAAGGGTTTGGTGTCTATCTGTGTTTATTTTGTGAGGAGACAACTCAATCCTTACACTCATAAGTGAATTTAATATGTATAGATAACTTTTTCTTTATTATGTTTGACTAGCTTAAGACTCGTCTAACGTCGGGTTTAGGTTAATAAGTAATTTTTGTAAGAAATAACACACATATACTAATATTAAGATAAAATAAATGAGTTGTCGTAATATATTATTAATCATACAAAAAGAACATGAATTATTCGATAAGCATTTAAATTTGTAACAATCAAAATAGTAGAGTTTCATGCATTTTGGACTCCAACCTTGATGTATGCGAGAGTGAGTGAAGTCAAAAGTCGGTGCTCACTCCATGAACCTTAATAGTTGAATGAAAAAAGTAACGAAAAGGAAATCGTGAACAATAACTGAGGTGTAAGTATAAAATAAAAATATTGGAAAAATCATTTGAAATTATATATTGTACATACCATTAGAATTTTGTTCATAGACCGTATAACACTTTTTTTTAGACCACATTTATAGTCATTTTAAATACGTTCCCATCCTAATTACAAACTACAACTTTCAATCCTTTATTGCTTTTCACTTTTGTAGTCGTTAGGGACGAAGCCAGGACGAAATATGATTGGGTGCACAAATTTTTTGAACTATAATATAACAGATGTAAAAAATGAATTAAAACGAAGGGTAAAATACGTTCCGATTGACTGGGTGCAATTACGACACATTTAGAAAAAATCGATGTTTTCTTTACAAATTAACACTACACAGAAAATTCCATAGGGGTCACGGGCACCCGCGAGAACCCCTAGCTCTGTCCCTACTAGTCGTCGTATCGTCTCTTAGGCCAGGTGATGACCAGGGCAATTGGTTTGGCATTCATATTGGTTTGCTTTCCAAAACAACATAGAGGATGATGCACTTAAAATTTCGATTTAATAGTTCTTTGGTCTTTATCTTTCACAATGAAAAATCCCAAGTGGCATCGAGTGCAAAAAACATCATGCTTGGTCCCTGATACCAGAGATACGTTAATGTCCCAAGAAATCCGTTTTAAACAGTTGCAGATTTTAATATTATTGGTCTCTTATTTTGTTGATTATTCACAAGGGTGGGACTCAAAAATTTGCATGAAAAGTACAATATATTTGAGGCAACCACAATTTACTAAAAATAAACCCACACCAACAAGCTTTAAGTCCTCCGAACTCAACAAGTTTTGAAAGAGGGAAGTGAAAAAATCATCCATGTGGTATGTCGAAAAATCGAATTACATCCTTCTTTAGTTTTTTGGACTACAGTCATCTCCCTCTTAGTGCGCAGAACACAATACATCCCTCATGGACTAACGATACAAATGTTTTTCTCGTTAAAAATCAACAAGGTTTAAAAGAGGGGTATTCTTGTCGTTTTCCTTTTCCAGGAATGCATAGTGAACCTTATCAAAGCTAGTTTCGAAAAAAAAATATTTTTGAAAAAAAAGTTTTATTTTCAGAAAAAAGTTTTATTTTCGGAAAAGTTTAACTTTCGAAAAAAGGATGGTACATGGCGTATGTGTGTTGATAGTTGAGCCATCAACAAGATTACTGTGAGGTACATGTTTCTTATTCCTCGCCTTGATGATTTGCTTGACCAGATTAGTGGTGCTACTATTTTTACAAAATTGGATTTGAAGAGTGGGTATTACCAGATTCGTCTTAGACTTGGTGATGAGTGGAAGACTGCTTTCAAGACCCGTGAAGGGTTGTATGAGTGGTTGGTCATGCCTTTTGGTTTATCAAACGCACCAAGTACATATATGCGTGTGATGAATCAATTGCTCTGGCCTTTTATTGGTAAGTTTGTGGTTGTTTATTTTGATGAAATTCTTATTTATAGTTCTCATAATGAGCATGTCACTCATGTGAGGCAGGTCTTGACCTTGCTTCGAAAGGACAGTTTTTATGCAGCCACGAAGAAGTGTGTGTTCATGACCCCTAAAGTTTTGTTTTTAGGGTAAGTTGTTTATGGCAATGGAATACAGGTGGATGAGTCTAAGATAGCAGCTGTTCAGGAGTGGCCAACTCCAACTACCATTACTGAAGTTCGGAGGTTCCTGTGGAGTCCATTTGATCGTTAGACTCAATGGTTAAGAACCATTCTATCTAGGATTATCAATGTTCATATATATAAAACATAGCGGAATAGAACATTAATATGAACAAGATGTTAACAAGATGAATTTCCTCCCAAAGTGCTTGTATTAAAGATTAACACAAACAACTCTAGGTGTGTATACATTGAATCCCACACCTAGAGATCGAACTTTACTGTAGGTTACATTGTGAAATAATATTATGAATGTAAATCCTACGTCTATGTCTCTTTATATAATAGAGACATAGCTTACAAAGAAAGCTAAATTAATAAAAAGACTCCACCGGCTTGTTCTTTTGTAACTTGTACACTTTAGCCCTTGTCTTCTTATTTTGTTGTTTTTGACGCATCAACTCATAATTTCGACCCAACAATCTTCCTCTAGTTGAAGATGTCAAAAACACTTCCCCTTAAGCTCGCATTCTTTGTAAAACATATAACACCAAGGATCAACAGCTACATTATGTAGACTTCTTCCCCTTTTTGATATGATCCAAATAGGGGTCTTGTATGTAAGCAACCTTGATTTTGACCACTACCTAAATAATACCACACTACTAATACAAGTTTTCTATGTCTCAAATTACCCTCCATGAAGAACAGTAGGATGAAATTAAATGAATTTGAGCTATAGAAACTCACAGAAGTTGTAGTAAAACTAATGAGCAGTAGTAAACACATTCACCTTAATGTTACATGTAAATGATTAACACATGAACAATTTAGCTTCCCCTTAAATCGTGCTAATCATTCTTGAATCTTCAAGTTCTTTAGGCTTTATGTAACGATCACATATGAAGAAATCTAATTACGACTTACTTGATGATGAAGTAGAATAACCCGAACTTGCGTTCCATGTCTTGTACTAAACATGTGACTCCAAAACTCACTCATCAATGTGTAGACTCCAAAACTCACGACAATAATGAGTAGAAGCCTCTTGACAAAAAGAATCCTCATGCTGACAAAGTGAGGCACATACAATAGCAAATACGAGCTTAAAGCAGCAATACACAGACCTCGTACCTTTGCTACCTTTTTATCAAGTCCTTTGTCACTACTTGAAGCACGAACAAGTTACCTTAAAAGTAAGTGGTTGGGAGTTCACGACTTTAAGATATGATAAAACACCAATCCACGAAAATTTACTTCGTCTTCAAACAAGTAATAAAAACTTTTCTTCGTAATCAATGAAAATAAAATGAGCCTTTATACCTTTAAGGTTGTGAATAAACCAAATTCCAAACTAAAAATCTCCAAAACAATCTGTCAGTGGCTGCGCACAACGCTGTCAGCGGCTTAAATACACGTGTCAACGTCTAGCTTTCACGTGTCAGTGTGTCTTTCAGCTGCTAAATAACTCCCATCAGCCGCTTGAAAACAACTAACAATATACCTACTGTGAAAATACATCTGCTTTGTACCATCTCTTTCACACGTCCCAACCTTCTAATTATCATTCGACCAATAATATTGCATCCCACGAGATGCACTTTAACAACTTATCATGTCTTGCTAATAAGAACACACCTTTTGACCCAATGAATATAATATTCAATCAAAGACACATGAAAGTAATATCTGATCTCTTGGGCCTTGGGCCTTGGCTACGTCGGATATAGATCAACATCACATGACTTGCTTTATGCAATATTAATCAGACGAATAATATGCATATACCACAATCCACACCTTCCTTAAAATCAGCATATCACGTCCAAGAATAAATCCCTAAAAATCAGGAACCCCATGAATCTTTAACCAATAACCTTTAACCAATAAAGCAGCTTTTCCACGTGATCTTTTATTTTGACAGTGGGGACCCTCGTCCTTTGTGGCATCAACTTGAGTACATGGACCACAAAATTCTTGTATGCGATGGATCACAATAACATGAACCTCAATGAAGCATCTCCATCACGTGAATATAAACCTGACTTATTTTCTTTGCTCCAATCACGAACATGGATCACAAAAAAAAACATCACATCAGTGATACAAATACGTCTTTTCCTTTTACCTCTCACGTGAGCAAACTTGGCAGTATCTTTTGTCTAGGTCCAGCAATACCAACACACCTTCTCTTTTATCTTCAACGTTGGATCACATTGAACCATAAAAACCAACGAACCATATGAACCACACCATAGCTGCTCCTTTTTCTTTAACCAATTACGAACAGCACATCAATAAACACAAAGGACCATAGAATATCTCTCTTCAAACGTAGAGTATCACACGAATCTATTATAAACTAGTTCCATCACCATGATCTGCTGCTTCTTGTTATGAAGTCATCATCAACATTCAAGCATCAATCTTCATAAGTCAATGCACATCAAGTCTAGCTTCATAACACGTCATTGGTTACATAGGATCCCCTTGTATCAGGAAATCACAGCAGCTCCATAATAAACCTTTATTTTCAGCAGCTCTTTTGTGGGCAGTAGTCTTCACGCGAGTACTTAATGTATGCTTTTTGCTAGGTTGAAAAAGTTCGTTTCTCGGTATCTCTTCGAATTGATCTCCGGTTAATTGTGCAACTCAGTTGTTCTTGGTAAATCAAATAAAAGAGTTTTCGTTGTCTAAAACTAATTAAAAATAAAGACTTGAAACAAATAAGAATAAAGTAAAGACGGTAAAAAGAAATGCTGAAAGATAAAAACTTGACGAAGAGTAAATGACGAGAAATTAAAAGCAATAAAGGTAAATAACTCAAACTTAAACTTAAACTAAAAGGAAAGCAAGTAAAAGTGCAAATAAAGAAAAAGGCGGGAAAAATAAAGTTTAAAACTAAAAACCGAAAAACTCATTCGGAATAAAGTCTTCATCCGGAATAAACGTGTTCATCCGGAATAAGACTTTATATGGAATAAAAAGGGAAAAATGCTCTACTCGGAATAAAGGTCCTATCCGGAATAACCTAACATTCCGAATAAGGGACCCTATCCGGAATACACAGATATTCCGAATAAGGGACTCTATCCGGAATAAACAGATATTCCGAATAAGGGACTCTATCCGGAATAACCTAACATTCCGAATAAGGGACCCTATCCGGAATAACCTAGGATTCCGAATAAGGGACTCTATCCGAAATATTCAAATATTCCGAATAAGGGACTCTATCCAGAATAATCAGATATTCCGCATAAGGAACAAAGTAAGCAGACTATCCGGAATATCTAGGCAAGATACAGTAAACATGAACAGGAAACAGGGGATGAAGAACAAAGCACGAATTTGATCAAATCTAACCAAAACATACCAAAAGATTAAACCAAAACAACCACAAAGCATCAACTAACAATAATCAATCAAAACAAATCAACAAAACTAACAAACAAAGCCAAATCAATCAAAACCCACTTGATCAAAACCATTAAAACTCAAGAACATGAACAATGAAGATGAAGAACAAATCAAACAAGAAAGGTAGAAGGAGATTAACAATAAAAGATGAAGATTAACAACAATTAAAGGTAAACTTACTTGGAATTAAAAGGAATTTAAAGGTGCATTACATGAAGATTAAGGTGGAAGAAATTAAAAAGCATGGAAATGAAAATGGTGGAAGAGTGGGTTGTCAAGCCACCAACAACTATTAAATGACAACTACCTAATCTATTTATAGGGAGATTAGGGAGGAGCTTAGGAAGCTTCCTCCCTCTTTCATCTTTTCCTTAATTGCACACTTAAGTCCTTGATCTTCTTAATCTTTTGTTAATCTTCTTAATACTTGGACTTTGTCTTGGGATTTCTTCAAACTCGTCTTGTAATCTTTAATAAATTAGACTTGAGTTCTTCGGATTTTTAGTAAACTTCCGTCTTTTGACTTTTTCTTCGATAAATCTTCAGAATTGGTCTTGGACTTTCGTTCTTTTTCCACTCTTGATCTTTCGACTTCATCTTTCGTCTTTTTCTTCGATAAAAGCCCGTGAAATCTCGTGTTTTCTCCACTTTTCACCTTTTCGTCCTAAATCACAACAAAAACACAAACCACGCATAATTCCGACATAAATGACATAAAATACACGTTTTGGCTCGGTTATTATTGTAATTAAGTGGTAAAAAGGATGGGTGTTTTCACACCTATCAAATTCCCTACACTTAACCATTGCAGTGTCCTCATGCAATGCATTAGTTACAAAGCAAGATTACACTTTTCATCATAATCAATCCATATTGGCCTTTATTAAAGAGATAGAAAATTACAAAACATACAAAGTAAAGAAATCAAAAACATACCTATGGGTTTTGGAAATGTCGTGAATGATCATCATCCTCAAGTTTTCACTTTCTCCAAACCAAGCTTAAAAACGAGATCATTGTTATTATAAGTTAGCAAACTAACACGAACTCATGTGGGCCAATTATTCACTTAGACTCCCTTATTCCTAGGTGTACCTCTTATATTTTATTATTGTCTCGAATGATCACGAGGATGCATTGTTGACTTATTTCGATAGTTATTTAGGCTGAAAATAAAGTGGAACGATTTAATCAATAGTTAGCTAAAGGACAAAATCTTTTAAAACTGCTTCTCGGGACCTCATAAAGTTCATATCTTGGCATAACTCGCTTCGCGATTTGAGACCTTTCTCGGACCGATATTTGGCAGCGACTTCATACTTCAAACCTTGAGAGACGTTCATGAAATAATGGTCTTCTCTTCATAATAGGAATTTCTTCACTAGAAGTTTTGAGAGATTCTTCATAAATGGACCACGATTTCTTCATTTTTCTCTAATCTTTATTTTGGACTTCGATATACAACGATCCGCCTCCTTTTTGGACTTGGATCTATTTATCCTCATACCTTGTTAGGGCCTTTTTGGATAGACTTCTCCATGATCTTTTGGGGATTACTTGCTTTTCGTCTTGTGTCTCGATCCTTCATATTGATTTTTAATAAATGATTCTTCACATCACTTGGGATCTTTAGCAACAAAATGTAGCCCTCATGCCTTGTTAGGACCTTTTTAGACTCGCCAATCTTCGCATCCCGCTTCAATAAGTTATGCCTTGGCTATGAACTCTAATCCATACCGAGCAACTTTTAAACGATCTTGGGCTAGAAGCTAAGTAACTTTTCAAATCGTACAACCTTATTTATTGCAAATTTATTAGCAAGCGATGGGAGAATAGGCTTATAATTAACTCACATAAATTCACGAAAGAATACCAAACTTATAATTGACTCTATCATCTCTCGTTCTCCACAGTTTAAAATCTCAAAGAATGAGACTCGTGGATGCTTAGCCTATTAAATCAAAGTTTTGGGTTTTCGAGTCGCCTATAGGATCTTGCAAACTCTTAGACTTTTTCAAGTTTTAGAATTCGCATTTTAAAGTTCCCTTGATAAACGACTCTCTAGGATCAATTATAGGAACTTGCAAAAAGTTCTTGTTCTTAACCCGTGAGAGTTAAGACTTTCGCGTTTTATAGCTCCCTGTATAAAAGCCTAGCAAAACTTGACTCAAACACGTTAAGGATACTAGCTAGAGTAAACTAAGATAAGTAAACTCGGGTTGAGTCAAAAGATTCACAACGTTTGAAAATTAAAACCACTTTATTAAACATTTATTCTAATAAAGAAAGAAAATAACTATACAAAGGAAAAACTAATGGGCCAAAATAGATCAAAAATTTTTGAAAAATGTCGAAAAATTGATTTTCCGGTTAAAATGAGGACAAATACAAGGAAAAGAGCCACTTAACTTCGATAGAAGTCCCCCCTACACTTAACATAAAAATTGTCCTCAATGTTTAAGCATGTGGGAGTAAACTCCCCTACACTTAGGACATTGTGCACTTTGTTTAAATCTCGCTAAAAAAGGGACAACTAAAGAGATTCCTATTTTAATATTGAGAAATATAAAATAGTGAATCGAAAAGAGTTTAGGATAGAACCGGGAAGAAGGGAACAGGGAATCACGGTTCGTCAAAAGTCATCAAGAGTGTGTCTTTGAAGCTCTAATCCCTGCACATGATAAGAAAGAAAGCAAGAAACACCACGGGGCTCCCCCCTACACTTATGGTGAAGATAGATAGATAATTGGGTTGCCTCCCAAAAAGCGCTTGTTTATATTAACCGAGTCACGAGCCTGACTCGTCCCCGAATTAAATGGTCCATGGGGAAGCCTCGAATGTGATACCGGGATCAAAGACCTTGTCCTCGTTCCCGGTTGACATCAACAAAGGAGAGGCGGGGGGATAAGTCTTGTATGGGAGAAAGGTTCTTTCAACATACGTATAGTATGTGAAATCATGATCCACGGGAGGTGGGGTGGGTAAAGTAAGCACATTGTCCTCCCCCAAAGACAATGGATGCTGAGCAAGCGGCAAAGCCGTAATGGTATCAATCATGGCATAATCAATGTCACCTCCCGGGTCAAAGCACTCATCCTCCGTGATAGTGGCTAAAGGGGAGGATGAAAGGTGCTCGGGAGGGGGACTTGGGACAATACCTTCCTGCAGTAAATTATCAGAAATAATATCCCCCTCTATATCATTATCATCAATACCTGGAGGCATGGAGTGAATGTCGATTTCTTCCAGCAATGGGAGAAGTCAACTCTTCGTTTTGAGCAATAAGAAGGTGCTCTTTCCGTAATCTATCGCGAAGAAGCACGTCTTCAACCTCATCCACAAGATCAAGTTCATCGGTGAACTTCTCGTAAGCCGGAGAGAATAAATCGTCATCGCCCGCATCTCCCGGTGGAGATTGAGAAATTTCAAAAGTGAAATTCTCATAGCGGAGAGAAGAATCGTCATTACTAGGATCGACCTCTTCCGTAAGAGCAACGTCGTCCGCAGGCTCCATAGCAGGTAAGTCACAAACCTCATCATCCAATAATTTGTCGAGACCAACATCACTAAGCTCATTCAACGAATCTAGATCCTTAGACGCAGTAGGAACATCGAGAGTAGGAGCAGTAACTTCAGAAGATGTGTTGAAAGTGCATACAGCATCATCGTCATCATCATCATAATAGTATTGACGCACAAGAGGAGGGGTATAATCACTAAGATTAGATACTTGCTCTTGTTGCAGTCGCTTTTCCTCCACCCATGCTTCTTTTGTTAGAACAACGGCTTCTTGAAGTTGCATAATGATGGAGTGTATTTCGGCATTCAAAGTAGTGCGTTGTGGGTCAAGATTAATTTGCTGAGAGGATTGATGATTGAGGGTGTGATGTGGGGGCTGAAAATGTTGAAAACCAGAATTATAGCATGGGTGTGGCTCATAGTAGTTCATCGGTTGAGAAGAATTAGAACACAGATTTGGTTCATAATAATCCATCGGTGAAGAAAATTGAGGACACGGATTTTGCTCATAATAATTCATTGGTTGACAATAAGAAGTATCATGAGGACCCCCACAGTTGTTGCAAAACGGGCAAGGAGAAAGACTGGGTGCGTCTTGTAGATATCTATTATCATTGTCATAATTGTACCCCGGTTCTTGCCCGTGACCATACGGGTATTGAACCGGGCACGAAACATGCCAATGAGAAGCGCTTCCACAATAGATGCACGGGGAAAGAGTAGGTGGGTTCAAAAAGGACGAATTAGTCGAGTTGCACAAAGGAAAAAATCCGCATATGAATTGTGTATAGTTGATATCGTTTCCGCACCGCTCACATGTACACCATTGACAAGAGTCGTTCCCGTACAATCGTCTCCCACACCCGACGCAATGGACATAAAAATCCATAAAGAAAAATAGATAAGCAAGAATATTATTTTTGGTGAAAAACTTTTGAAAAAGAAATGCTTTTTATGATTTTTCAAATGTTTTTGGGATTTTTGAAAATTTTTTACGCGAAAAATAACGTTCACAAGTGAACGGATCCCAAAAGCCAACGCGTCTCTCACAAAAAACCGTAAATCCTCACGAAAAGAGCCGGCAGCGGCGCCATTTTAATGTATGCTTTTTGCTAGGTTGAAAAAGTTCGTTTCTCGATATCTCTTCGATTTGATCTCCGGTTAATTGTGCGACTCAGTTGTTCTTGGTAAATCAAATAAAAGAGTTGTCGTTGTCTAAAACTAATTAAAAATAAAGACTTGAAACAAATAAGAATAAAGTAAAGACGGTAAAAAGAAATGTTGAAAGATAAAAACTTGACGAAGAGTAAATGACGAGAAATTAAAAGCAATAAAGGTAAATAACTCAAACTTAAACTTAAACTAAAAGGAAAGCAAGTAAAAGTGCAAATAAAGAAAAAGGCGGGAAAAATAAAGTTTAAAACTAAAAACTGAAAAACTCATTCGGAATAAAGTCTTCATCCGGAATAAACGTGTTCATCCAGAATAAGACTTTATCCGGAATAAAAAGGGAAAAATGCTCTACTCGGAATAAAGGTCCTATCCGGAATAACCTAACATTCCGAATAAGGGACCCTATCCGGAATACACAGATATTCCGAATAAGGGACTCTATCCAGAATAAACAGATATTCCGAATAAGGGACTCTATCCGGAATAACCTAACATTCCGAATAAGGGACCCTATCCGGAATAACCTAGGATTCCGAATAAGGGACTCTATCCGGAATATTTAGATATTCCGAATAAGGGACTCTATCCAGAATAATCAGATATTCCGCATAAGGAACAAAGTAAGCAGACTATCCAGAATATCTGGGCAAGATACAGTAAACATGAACAGGAAACAGGGGATGAAGAACAAAGCACGAATTTGATCAAATCTAACCAAAACATACCAAAAAATTAAACCAAAACAACCACAAAGCATCAACTAACAATAATCAATCAAAACAAATCAACAAAACTAACAAACAAAGCCAAATCAATCAAAACCCACTTGATCAAAACCATAAAAACTCAAGAACATGGACAATGAAGATGAAGAACAAATCAAACAAGAAAGGTAGAAGGAGATTAACAATAAAAGATGAAGATTAACAACAATCAAAGGTAAACTTACTTGGAATTAAAAGGAATTTAAAGGTGCATTACATGAAGATTAAGGTGCAAGAAATTAAAAAGCAGGGAAATGAAAATGGTGGAAGAGTGGGTTGTCAAGCCACCAACAACTATCAAATGACAACTACCTAATCTATTTATAGGGAGATTAGGGAGGAGCTTAGGTAGCTTCCTCCCTCTTTCATCTTTTCCTTAATTGCACACTTAAGTCCTTGATCTTCTTAATCTTTTGTTAATCTTCTTAATACTTGGACATTGTCTTGGGATTTCTTCAAACTCGTCTTGTAATCTTCAATAAATTAGACTTGAGTTCTTCGGCTTTTTAGTAAACTTCCGTCTTTTGACTTTTTCTTCGATAAATCTTCAGAAACTAGCTACATATTAAGGGTTCACAAATAAAGGAACCCTACACAATCGTCTTCACAGCACCAAAAATCGACAACCTAGGGTTTATTCACGAAACCCCATAATTCAGATCTTTAGCGACACTAATTCTGTTGCAAATCTGTCACAGATCTTGCAAACCGTCACTAATCTGTCACTAAAACTGTCATGAATTCTTGACAGCGACTTCACAACAACGAACATGAACGTAACACCTTGTATCTCCTAGATATCACGAGCCTTAAGCTCTGATTCCAATTGTGGAGTCTATTTGATCGTTAGACTCAATGGTTAAGAACCATTCTATCTAGGATTAATATGAACAAGATGTTAACAAGATGAATTTCCTCCCAAAGTTCTTGTATTAAAGATTAACACAAACAACTCTAGGTGTGTATACATTGAATCCCACACCTAGAGATCGAACTTTACTGTAGGTTACATTGTGAAATAATATTATGAATGTAAAACCTACGTTTATGTCTCTTTATATAGTAGAGACATAGCTTACAAAGAAAGCTAAATTAATAAAAAGACTCCACCGGCTTGTTCTTTTGTAACTTGTACACTTTAGCCCTTGTCTTCTTATTTTGTTGTTTTTGACGCATCAACTCATAATTTCGACCCAACAGTTCCATGGTTTTGCTTCTTTCTATAGGAGGTTTATCCCTAATTTCAGTTCCATTATGGCACCTTTGACAGACTGTATGAAGGGGAAGTCATTTGTGTGGACGGAGGGAGCAGAGCTGGCTTTTCAGGTTGTCAAGGAAAAACTTACTACAACACTAATCTTAGTATTGCCTGATTTTTATAAAGTTTTTGAGCTGCATATTGATGCTTCTAAGGTTGCAATTGGTGGAGTTCTTAGTCAAGGTGGACGGCTGGTTACCTATTTTAGTGAGAAGTTGACAGGACCGAAGTCTAGGTACTTTACTTATGACTTGGAGTTTTATGCAGTGGTTCAAGCTGTAAAGCATTAGCGCCATTATTTTTTATAAGGAGTTTGTTTTGTTCACCTATCATGATTCCTTAAGGCATATCCGTACTCAAGATAAGGTTTCACATAAGCATGGGCGTTGGTTGGCTATTCTTGAGAAATTTAATTTTGTGGTGAAACACAAAACGAGTGCTTCTAATCGTGTTGCTGATGTATTAAGTAGGAGGAGTAGTTTCCTTGTAACCATGCATGTTGATATTCCATGACTTGATGTCATTCGTGACATGGTGACTGTGGACCCATACTTTTTAGTGGTTTTGCAAGATTTGCTATCTGGTGAGAAAACAGATTTTGGTATGCATGATGGGTTCCTATTCAAAGGGAATCAACTTTGTATTCCTAATTCAAGTCTTCGCTTGAAAATTATTAAGGAGTTGCATGGTGAAGGACATGTTGGTCGTGATCGCACTTTACAGTTGGTTCAAGCTTCTTATTTTTTGCCTACTATGATGAAGGAAGTGGATATTAACGTCAAGAGATGTCGTATTTGTCAAGTTTTAAAGGGCACGACTACTAATGCAGGACTTTATATATGCCTTTGCCTATTTCATTGCAGCATTGAGTTGATATTAACATGGATTTTGTGTTTGGGCTACCTCGTACTCAAAGGGGTAATGATTAAATATTTGTTGTTGTTAATCGTTTTTCTAAGATGGGTCATTTTATTCCTTGCAAGAAGACAACAGATGCAGTTAACGTAGCCCAGCTTTTCTTTTGGGATGCATACCGTTTACATGGTTTACCTTCCTCCATTGTTTCTGATCGGGACACCAGGTTTTTGAGTCATTTTTTGCGTAGCTTCTGGAAGATGGTGAATACTCAACTCAATTTTACAAGTGCTTATCATCCTCAAACTGATGGGCAAACTGAAGTTGTTAACAGGTCCCTTGGATTTCTGTTAAGGTGTTTGGTAGGTGATCATATGAAGG
The DNA here is from genome assembly GCA_025667525.1 of Glebionis coronaria. Classification (NCBI taxonomy): domain Eukaryota; kingdom Viridiplantae; phylum Streptophyta; class Magnoliopsida; order Asterales; family Asteraceae; genus Glebionis; species Glebionis coronaria. Next base: position 179,468 of record JANFOE010000470.1, on the reverse strand, counting down.
TATGGGATCAGAAATTGTGTCAAGCAAAGTTTGCTCATAATCATGCTGTTAATCGGAGCACTAGATTTAGTCCATTCCAGGTGGTTTATTCTGCTCAGCCATGTGGTCCTCTTGATCTTATGACTCCTCAAGTTTCTAGGTCTGTTCTAAAGAAAGTGCAGGATTTTGCTGAGGGGTTGCATGATGTTCATAAATCTGTTCCTGACAACTTGGATCGCACTAATTCGAAGTACAAGCAGTATGCAGATCAAAAGAGGAGACATGTTGACTTTGAAGTAGGAGACTTTATGTGGGGTGTGGGTTGTTTTGACTACGGATCATATTCCAGTTGGTGAATATAATAAGTTGTCTACTAAGAAGATTGGTCCAGTGGAAACTGTCGATAAGATGAACTCAAATGCTTATCGTTTGAAGTTGCCAAGCCATATTCGTTGTTGATCTTCTAGGATTTTTGTCCGATAGTTATTTCAAAAAAGAGGGAAGTGCTAAAAATCATCCATGTGTTATGTCGAAAAATTGAATTACATCTTTTGTTAGTTTTTTGGACAACAACTATTAATCCGTTAGTGCGCGGGGCACAATACATCCCTCATGGACTAACGGTGCAAATGTTTTTTCGTTAAGAATTAACAAGGTTTAAAAGAGAGGGTATTAATGTCTTTTTCATTTTCTAGGGATGTATAGTGAATTTTATCATAACTAGTTTTGAAAAAAAAAATATTTTCGAAAAAAAAGTTTTATTTCCGGAAAAAAAGTTTTATTTTCGGAAAAGAAAGTTTTATTTTCGAAAAAAAAATTATTTTTGAAAAAAAGTTTAAAAAGAAATATGACTTTTTTTTCTAAAAAAAAGTCATATTTCTTTATTAAAAACAAATTATTTAAAAATAAAAATTTAATTTAATTTTTCGAAACAAACTTTTTTTAAAACATTAAACATTTTTCTAGAAAAAAAATATTTTTATTTTTTTCAAAACAAATTTTTTCAAAAATAAATTTTTCTTCGAAAATAAATCTTTAAAAGATTTTTTTTTTTTCAAAGCAAATTATTTTTTTAAAAAAATTTTAATTCTTTTTCGAAACAAACTTTTTTTTCAAAAAAATTAAACATTTTTTCGAAAAAATAGTTTTTATTTTTTCGAAAAAAGATAAAATTCTTTTTTCAAAATTTTTGTTTCGAAGCAAATTATTTTTAAAAAACTTTACTTTCTGCTTTCGAAACAAACTTTTTTCTAAAAAATTAACTTTTTTTATGAATTTTTTTTTCCGAAAAAGATAAAACCTTTTTTTTCGAAACAAAAAACTTTTTCTTCGAAAAAAGTTTTAAACTTTTTTTTAAAATCAAACTTTTTTTTCGAAAGTTAAACTTTTCCGAAAATAAAACTTTTTTCTGAAAATAAAACTTTTTTTCAAAAACAATTTTTTTTCGAAACTAGCTATGATAAGGTTCACTATACATTCCTAGAAAAGGAAAACGACAAGAATACTCTCTTTTAAACCTTGTTGATTTTTAACGAGAAAAACATTTGTATCGTTAGTCCATGAGGGATGTATTGTGTCCTGCGCACTAAGAGGGAGATGACTGTTGTCCAAAAAACTAACGAAGGATGTAATTCGAATTTTCGACATACCGCATGGATGATTTTTGCACTTCCCTCTTTCAAAACTTGTTGAGTTCGGAGGACTTAAAGCTTGCTGGTGTGGATTTATTTTTAGTAAATTGTGGTTGCCTCAAATATATTGTACTTTGCATGCAAATTTTTGAGTCCCACCCTTGTGAATAATCAACAAAATAAGAGACCAACAATATTAAAATCTGCAACTGTTTACAACGGCTTTCTTGGGACATTAACGTATATCTGGTATCAGGGACCAAGCATGATGTTTTTTGCACTCGATGCCACTTGGGATTTTTCATTGTGAAAGATAAAGACCAAAGAACTATTAAATCAAAATTTTAAGTGCATCATCCTCTATATTGTTTTGGAAAGCAAACCAATATGAATGCCAAACCAATTGCCCTGGTCATCACCTGGCCTAAGAGACGATACGACGACTAGTAGGGATGGAGCTAGGGGTTCCCGCGGGTGCCCGTGGCCCCTATGGAATTTTTCTGTGTAGTGTTAATTTGTGAAGAAAACATCAATTTTTTCTAAATGTGTATTAAATGCACTCAGTCAATCAGAACGTGTTTCTACTCTTCGTTTTAATTCATTTTTTACATCTGTTATATTACAGTTCAAAAATTTGTGCACCCAATCATATTTCGTCCTAGCTTCGTCCCTAACAACTACAACGAATTCATCGTCAAAGTAACCATCATGCATATTACAAAAATACTAATTTATTTATATATACAATAAAATAGTAACATAGAGATAGTTTGCACTTAGAGATAGTTTGCACTAAGAAAATTAAGGTAAATTACAAAAATGATTGTCGTGGTTTGTTGTATGTAATGGGATTTCCTTTGACCTTCAGTGCCTCATTTGTTACCCATTAGAGGACCATAAGTAGAATAAATTACATACCAAGAAAATTGTAATAATTTTATTTGCTAAAGGGATATGTGTATTAAGATTTTACAATTATCATTAACAAAAGCCATTGGCAATCCCATTCAAAAGAGGGTTTGTACCTTCTACATCCTGATTTTACTCACGAATAATTATATGTAGATGTTTCAAAAATGAAAAGCAATAACCACTCAAGGGTGGCTTAGTGGTAAAAAGATTTGTGGCTATCACTCTAAAGTGTGTGAGGTCTCAAGTTCAATTCCCACTAGGTGCAAACAACCTTGAAGTGGTCACGCCAACCTCCTGAAAAGGAAGGGGTTTACCTGGTTTGAGTCTGTGTGGCAGTGGGCTCAAACCTTGTGGATTAGTCGACCAATGAGTCGAAAATTACGGTTACCAAAAAAAAAAGCAAAAAAGGATTGAAAGTTGTAGTTGTAATCAGGATGAGAACGTATTTAATACGACTATAAATGTGGTCTACAAAAAAGTGTTATACGGTCTATGAACAAAATTCTAATGGTATGTACAATTATATTTCAAATGATTTTTCCAATATTTTTATTTTATACTTACACCTCAATTATTGTTCACGATTTCCTTTTAGTTACTTTTTCATTCAACTATTAAGGTTCATGGAGTGAGCACCGACTTTTGACTTTACTCACTCTCGCATACATCAAGGTTGGAGACCAAAATGCATGAAACTCTACTATTTTGATTGTTACAAAATTAAATGCTTATCGAATAATTCATGTTCTTTTTGTATGATTAATAGTATATTACGACAACTCATTTATTTTATCTTAATATTAGTATTTGTGTGTTACTTCTTACAAAAATTACTTATTAACATAAACCCGACGTTAGACGAGTTTTAAGCTAATCAAACATAATAAAGAAAAAGTTATCTATACACATTAATTTCACTTATGAGTGTAAGGATTGAGTTGTCTCCTTACAAAATAAACACAGATAGACACCAAACCCTTTTTGAAGCAACTCATTCATTTACTTCTAAACCTACCATAAATCCGCATTTATTTCTATACCTACATAAAACTTTTAAACTCAAATCTTTACTTTTACATCCCAACTGATCTACCAAAATAAAAATGGTGGTCCATAATAAATAAAGTAGGTATATGTAGAATTAATGTAATATGTGAAATTCTTTTACTTTCAAGTCTCAAATTTAGTTTTTACAACTACTCTTTGAAGTTATTTTAGTGACCCTATTCTTTAGTAAACTCCAACATACTTTGTGCATGATTTAATTGTTCGACTTAGAAAAGTTGTCTTTCCCAAACGGGGTTGTGCAAAATCAACCGAAAAATAAACTGAATCGACAAATAAAGCCGAACCGAATCGACCGAAACCAAACTGACCATTTTCAGTTTGGTTTTCAGTTTTGTATATTTATGTCGGTTTTCTTTGGTTCGGTTGGGTTTCGGGTTAAAAACACGAGAAATATACCTAAACTATTATTCTGTTCGGTTTTTCTCGGTTCTGTCCGTTTTCGGTTCGATTTTGCTCGATCTAATTCGATTCATCTTTTTTTTAAATCAGTTTTCGTTCGGTTCTGTTCGATTTTGAACCGATGCTCATCAACAAATTAGTTACCCGCTAAATGTTTTAAGGTTTTCTTTATAATAGTGTGAGTTTTCGTGATTTTGACACTCGGGTTGAATGAAAGTATTAGATGAGTCATTATCTTTATAAGCCTGAGTTTGCATATAAACCTATGTTCGATTAAGTTTATGAATCTCTGTTAACTTATAGATGCTTCATCAATAAATTTCTTTTTTAATGACGATTTAATTAAAACACAAGCAAGTGGTAGAGAAAAATAATTAAACAACGTTATAAGCGAAGGATTTTTTTACTAATCAATCTAACTATTTTTTACATTGCATCTTGATCTACACCAAACAAAAGAACAAGCCACAATATCATCGAACAAAAACGTTCCGACAGGATACTTCACCACTAAATCATTAACCTACCGTCATTTTTATATTAAACATCTACAAACAACAATTCCTCCCAAAATCGTATGTAAGTTACATTTTTCAAATTTTATGCATGTGAGTTACATAGAGTTTATTTACAATTGTATTTTACAACATTTAGAGCATATAGTACTATGTAAGTATACTGCCTAAATTAAGCTTTATAATATATATTTACCTTGTATGAATGAATGAGTGGAACTTATATTTTCTGATATAATTTAAAGAAAGAATTATTTTATCTTTATGTATATGTTAGACGTGTATTCGCGTAAAATTTTAAATGCAGACAGTTAACGATATGTTAATTGATTCGATAGTCGAACCGGGAATCCGATAACTCGACTTGATTGATCTAGTGGTCAAATTAGTGAACCAGTGACTCAACGGAGTTGACCGGATAATTAAATCTGGTGATTCGACATGTTGACCTAGTGGTTGAATCAATGAACCAGTGACTCGATCAGCCCATGACCCAATGACCCAATGTCTCGACCACCTTTCCATTTTGAGCAAATTAGTATTAAAGGCTCATTCATTTTCTTTGAACCCGCAACACTTTACCTTTTGTATGAGGAAGTAAAAGCTTCACTTTTTAACTTTTTCACATTCACAAACCTAGCTCACAATCTCTCTCTTTCTTATATTTCAAAACCTAAAATGATGAGAATGTAGAACATGGGTCATAATTATGTTTTCATTAAACAATTGGTTGAAGTTTTGGGATGTTACTCAAAAGTGTTATTGCAAAAGGAACAACTAACTACTTGTTGGGACGATTAGACACTTGGTATAATATTCATTCTTTTTGTTATCTTTTGTATAATGTTATATGTTGTTGTGTTGTTTGTGAGTTGGTTCTATATGAAGTTATATCATACGTTTGGGGTTTTTTTATACGGGTTTATTTCATACAAAATGATTCGTGTAAAACCTTTTTCATTTTAAAGCTATACATGATATGTTTTTATAAAAAAAATAAGTTAATCTCTTCTTATTTTAAACCACTTTTGTAAAATATATTTTATTATTTTAGAGATAGTTTTCAAGTCATGTCTTGTAGATCTTAGATAAAAAGAAATATGAAGTTGTTATTGTTCAAATATATTTCTCTTACTAATAATATTTTGTCATATTTTATTTAAGAATATTAGTGTGAAATTTGGATATTATATAAAATGGGATTTAACTTTCTCAACTTTTACTTTAACCAAAAAAAGTACTATGTAAATTTTTTTCTTTATGAGCTATAAGGGTTTTTTTACTATATATTGATGTTCATTTTTTCTAATAAATCTCTTTTTGGAATGTAGAAAAAGTGATCTAAAATTAATCGAGTTATTTTTTTATTTTGGTTTAGTGTGTTCTTGTTAATATTATATGATTATGGGATTTTTGTGTTGTCTCTATATATTCATTTTTTTTAAGAACAAGACTTTCTTTAATCAAGAATAAATATTTGTTTGTCTCGTTTGCCAAATCACAAGGTTTATTACAAAGTGAAACAACACCCACCCTTTAAGGTTGCGAAAATTGCTCGACGATAGCTAGACGATTGGGCATCGTCGAATGATTAATCAGTTTTGTGGTAATCGAGGATTAATCGGATTACATTTTTATGCATAAAATTATAAAATTTTGAAAGTATATGCCCGATTAGCCGATTTAGCTGATTTACATCCGATTTGGTTGATTTATATTCGAAACCAAGTTGGCCGATTCACCCCTTTCTTCTAATTTGACCGATTGTCCGATTTTTGACCAAACCATTAATAAAACCGATTAGTGAAAACCATGACGATTAACCCCCGCCTAGTGATCTACCCCGATTAATCGCCCATCAAGGCTGATTTTACAGCGGTGCTTTTTTGTTTATTTTAAATCTCATTATATCTACAAATGTTACAAAATCACTGATAGTTTTGAAAAGGACTAAAGACGTAAAAGTGATTTAACTTGAATTTTTTTGTCTTTTTGCGTATTTATCTTTTTTCTTTTTTATTGTATCATCACATTTTAAAAAGTCGATGATCATACATATTTTATGGTTATTCTGCTATGTAAAATGACCATTTTACCTTTTAAAAGTTTTGAAAAAGATAAGTATGTAATTGTCACAAAATACACACAATGATAAACTTTTGAAAATTTGAGAGATATAATAAGAAAAAAGAAGATATAAAGAGACATTTTATAAATAAGATCGTTTTGATAATGTCCGTCAAATTAACACTCTTAAAAATATTTTTCAAATTTCTTTAGATCTCAAAATCGATTTTAAGAAACACTCTTGAACACGATTTTTAGGATTTTTTTTGTCTCTAATCTAATAACATAAAACCAAACAAAAGCCCAAATGATTCACGACCCAAACTCCCATTAAAAACTTTTACTATATCCAAAACTAGTTTTAATGCCCGTACACGCACGAGACTTAAAAATTAAAGATAAATTAAGTAATAATTTCGGTTCGATTATGCCGTTATTTTACTGTTTTTTTTAAGTAAAAATTAAAACTAGTTATATATGTTTTTTTAAAAAAATTTAAAGTTTATATGTTTGATTATGCCGTTGTTTTACTGTGCACTGTGTCAATTAATATAAACTCACCTTAAACTTTTATTTTTCGAATTTCATACTCTTTTTACTTTCGAAATTTTTATTCAAAAATAGTTATATCTTATTTATTAATCAACAAACCATTTACATAAACTTTACACGTATACTATTTATAAAATCATGATTAATATTTTGAATAAATATTTGTTGCACAAAGGATTTAACTTTATTTAACTAAAATGTTAGCTATCTTTTTCTAGACATTGTGTGTTTAGTAACATATAACGACCTTGGAAAATATATATTGTTGTAATATGTAGAATCCCGTCTATTCATTTTTATCTTACACTGATGTCCGAGGTCCTGCATTTATCATTGTATTTATAAATATGTTAATAATAATTTATGTAGATTGCATTGTTTGACTTTGTTACGTGTCAAAATACATATAAACAATAATAACTTATGTTTTTATTTGAATTTTTATAATCATGTGATTTATTGATTTTTTTAATATAACATATATGTTGTATTTCTAAAATATAAATTTAGGAGTATAAAGTTTAAGGGGGTATTTTGTTTATTTTATAAAGTTAATAAAAAACATGGAAAATTATAAGTTTATATTTAAGTCCATCTAATTATATTTAAAATCCAACCACTAATGTTTTATGAATCCACTCCTTCTTTTTTAAGTTTTTATTTTCACAAATTTGACACATATATCTTTGTGTCATTACATCAAAATCTTCCATCAAAATCTTTAATTTTGACCAATTTGAATTCAATTTTGACTTTTCTCCACCAATCACATCGCTTTATTTTGATTATGTGTCAAAATTAAGTTATTTTATTGGTCCAATTAATTTTTCTATAACCTCCACTTTCTATTAAAATTCTTAAAAAATCTAATTCTTTTATTATATAAAAGATAAGAATTAAAAACCCTATTTGAAAATCTATTTTCAAGATTTTACTCTAAATTTCATCTAAAAAAATACTTGCTTTAAATATATAAACAAGAACAATACCAAAAATATAAAGACAACAAGAAAAATAGATTAACAACATAGAGAGACATTTTATAAATGGGAATTTCTAACATGCGCCCCTAGTGTACATGTTTGAATTTATATAAATGTAAAGTTTGAGATTATTAAACTCAAATTATTATTTATTTATGGTAAATTTTGAGTATATTTAATATGAATTAAATGTATTTTTAGATATAAAAAGAAAGTTTGTGTTTGATGAATGTGGCTTAACATGTGCATGAGGGCACATGTTAGAAAAACCCTTTATAAATAAGATCGTTTTGATAATGTCCGTCAAATTAACACTCTTAAAAATATTTTTTCAAATTTGTTGGATCTCAAAATTGATTTTAAGAAACATTCTTAAACATGATTTTTAGGGTTTTGCTAACACGAGCCCTATGGATTATTTTTAAAATTACCATAATTGAAATTAAACATTTAATTAACATAAAATTTTTTATGTTTAAATATCATAATTAATTTAACATTTAGTTATGATAAAATTATTCCATGTTTAAATACACTTTCCATAATTGTTATATTTAAATGTATATAAATATAGAAATAATGAGTTCATTAAATGCAATTTTATACAAATACTTAGTTTTAAAAATAACTCATAGAGCTGCTGTTAGAAAGAAAAACAAAACCGTTTGGTTTACAAGTGGGTTTAGGATTAAGATTAAAAGTAAAATTTATATTTTGGGTTTAGGTTTAGATTTTGATTTGATTGAGAAAGAGAAAAAATTATATAAAATATAATATATTGTTTTATAATGATAGTGAAAAATTAAAATAATAATTTTTAATTAATAAAGATTGTATGTAAGAATGAAATAGAGAGATAAAATATAGTGGGACCCAGAAAAAAGTGTAAACCCACTTCCAAACTAACATTGTAAACAGTGACTCAGATTTGCTATTTAACCCATTTATTTTCTTTTGAAAAAGAACCAAACAGTTATATTCATGCCCAAAGTAACATCCCAGCCTTTACCACCACTTATAAAAGTTCCATTTCATAATAATATCTAAAACAAGAAGGCTTTTAGTAGCTTCTTTTATATACACAAACAAAAGTTTTAGCATAAATATACTCAAGAACAGTAAAAAAAACATGTTCAACTAATATAAAAGAAAAACTTGGTACAAAAACTAAATACATCAAACACAAAAAAATCAAGTCACTCATTAAGAAGCGTTTTATTTTTTTATTTCTTTTACAAAAACAAAACATTATACAGGAAAGGGTTTTATAAAGAAACCCAAAAAAAACACATAACTTGTTAAACGTGTTAAAATCATTTAAACCATACATATAAAACACAAAGAAATAAAACCCCATAAAAATCAACCAAAACATCGCCATAAAACAATATTGCATGATATGACCTAAAAAATATAGAAACAATATGTATCATATGCATGTATTCAAAAAAATAATTAAGTAATATACACTTGATGTTTAGACCAATTTCAAAAGTATTTGATCCTATTAATATCACATAGGCATAAAAATATTAAAAGATCGTGTCGGGGCCGGGGTTGGAGATTTATGTAATACTCATCTCGACCTCATCTCCGGTTTCATATTTTCGAAATTCCCCATCCTCGTCTTCATCTCCGGTGAACTCGAAGATTCGCCCGTCAAATCAGGTTTGAGGATCGGGTCTCCGTCGGATATAAGTTTTTTTCCATCCCTAACCTGTCTAGAATATCAAGGATGTGGCTAACGGGGTCAGGAATCAAACATAAAAGGAGAGTATTATCTACACACGTGACATTTAGCTATCATCAACAAAAAAATCGATCTTGATGAATACATAATTCTAATGCCTAAGCATTATGTTATATATGCAGGATTTTTGAAGACGTAATCTAAGGGTGGAGGCGTCGATTCGAGTTTCATTTCCATTAAAATTTATTAACAACACAACAACACTTTTATTACTTTCTTTCTCTTCTATTTAGACTAGTTTCAAGTTAAATACAAAATAGAAAACTAATTACGATTAATAAGCAAACCAAAACATTCCCTTATAACCACCAAGAACATGTGTGACGTACTTAATTTAAAAACTAAAACTAAACTTATATATCCATCTTTCAAAACATGTTTTGTAACCAAAACCTTTTAATAACCATATTAATAAGCAAACCAAGAACACTCTCTTACAACTATGCATACAGTTAAATAAGACAAAACACACCTTTCAAATTTTATAACGACAAATATTTAATAATTTAATATCTAAGAAACAAACATATTAGTAAAAGTTAGTCAAAGTTTTACCCAACTCTCAACTTTTAAGACTTATAAAAATTACTTTCAAGATACAATAACACTACATTCAAAATTCAGTCAAATACTAAAAAGTAACCTTAAACTTATCAAAAATTGCATCATCAAATGGAATACATACTACAAACACAAAGCGACTAAATATTACATTATAGAGAAGAAAAAAACTTTTAGTATAAGTTTGATTATCAAAGTCAAATAAACCTCAAAAAAAGTTTGAACATGGTTTTTTTTACCTAGGGGGTATTGCCTATGCTTATATGATGTGATTATTGATAAGCTCATTACCTCAAACTTTTTATCTTATGAGCTTATTCGTTTAAGCATATGAACTTGATAAGCTCATAAGCCCATAAAATAAGCTTAAACAAACATGCTCTTAAACAACCTTTTCACTTGTACGATATTTTAGAAGTAAAAAATTTGTGTATGATTTTTATACTTCACGTGTATGATTGTTTAGAGTGAAGTAATTGTTTAGAAGTCAAAAAGTTGTTTAGGCTTATTTGTTGGGTTTATTTTTTTTTTCTGAACGGCAAATTTATTAAAACAACTAGTAAGGAGCTAAAACATTACAAAGACATCAAAAACAGATATTGAATCCAACAATCCCAACTACAAGACTTAACAAGCTCATAAGACAGAAAGGTTGAGGTTATCAACTTATCAATAAGCTCATCATATAAGGTTAGACAATGCCCCTAGCTAAAAGCAACTTGGTTCAAATTGCTTTTGAGGTTATTTGACGTTGATAGACAAACTTATATTAAAAGCATATTTTTTGTTTAATAATGTAATGTTTACTCGGTTTGTATTTGTAATATCTCTTCCATTTCATGATGAAATACTTGATCTCAAAGTAATCTTTTAGTATTTGTTTGAATTTTGAATGTAACAACAACAATAGTTATTATATCTTAAAAATAACTTTTATAAGTTTTTAAAAGTCACTACTAGAAAATAGAGCAACAACGACGGATTTTCCGACAGATATATTTTCGTCGATAATTACTGACGGAATTCCGACAGATTAGTAACCAATTTTGTGATCTTTTTTTGCAACGATTTTCTGACAGATTCCCGACAGATTTCCGAGGGATAAAATTATCCAACTGAATTCCGACAGATACCATTTTCCGACCATGAATTCACCGACACCCATTTCCGTCACTAATCTATCGGAAAGCACATATACCGACGGATTTACGAGTTCGCTAACCGGGTCAACTCGATCGAGCCACCGGGTCACGAGTTCGACTACCGGATCAACACGATCGAGTGACCAAGTTATCGGTTTGATCATTATGTCAATTAGGATATCATATTCTATCGACCGCTATGAATGGATACACGTCTAGTTGTAATTAATTATGAGATGTTAGAAATTTTAGTGTTAAAAGTATGATTGTCAAATTGAAAAGAATTAAAATGGCTTAAAAAATGAGTAATTTTCATTTTTTATAAACTTTTTAAAGTTGTTTATTTCTATTGTCCATACATGAAACCGAACATATTTGAGTTCGGATTATCAAGTTCATGTCACTTTGAGTCGGGTCAATTTAGTTTGGGTTCGTTTCTTTTCGGGTCTAGCAGAATGTGAGTAAAATGTAACAAAATTCTGTTTTTTTCTCGTTTAAATTAAATACAAAATTTATAAAACCGATATTAAAAATATTTATTCAGGTTAATCGAGTCGATCCAAAATCGAGTTATCAAAAATTTTCAAAACCAAAAATTATTTTCGGGTTACTCAGCTTGACTCGGACAATCATTAGGCTTAATCGGGTTCGGGTTGTTTTGGCAACCATATCCATTACTCCATGAAAAATTGCGATAACAAATTAAACAAATGACGGATTTAATATATTATGAGTTTTTATATACTAAAATTTTTAATTCTTAAAAATTTATATTTTTTAAAATTTAATATTATGAAATTTCAAATTCTCGAACTATACGACGCTAATAGATTTATATCAAGTCAAAGAATAAAATGAACCAACGTATTTAAAGATAAAACATTAATAATGACAACCCGAGTACCTAGTATTCGGGTGTTGCTATGACGGATACTTTCAAGCCCATGTAAGGATTTTCTTTTATATCATATGAAAGGAATAACAGATACATAAATATCAATATTTATGGGACGTGATTTGTGGGTAGTTACCAAATTGACAATGTCAATTATATCCATTAAAAATAGAGATGTGATTGTGCTAATTTTTTTGTTTATCAAATTGACAAAGTCATAATATTCATTTAAAGGAAAAAACAACCTATTCGATCAAGTCATCCCTGGCAACAGAAACTAGTGCAATACCTGTGCGTTGCACGGGTCGCACGTAAAAAATCAGTTAGTTTTTTCTATAACAATCTAATATTAAACAACATATCATCTATTAACACAAAAATTATTTGAAGTTTACATACGTAAATTTATCATTTGTATTAGTTTTTTAAAATTCATAAAAAATACTAATAAAATTGATTTTCCAAAATTTCATACTTAAGAAAGTAATACAAATAGAATAAAAAGCACGTCTCATACGCAAGAAAGTAATTTTTAAAAATTTTATACGCAAGAAATATTAGACGAAAAAATCATTATAAGAAAAAACATTGGACTAATGCTTAATAAGTTGAAATGAAACAATATATTTATAAGAAAAACTTAGCATTACGGTCATATTCACGATGAATTTTAAAAATTATCTGATGTATAAATAGTTGCGTATGATTTTTAAAATTCATGAGTTGGTAATGTAATGTTATTGTTTGTTTATTTAGTTTTTCATAAGTATCCCATAGTAAAAATGTTTGGTGGGAAACTTTCTACAAATTTGCTAGCTCTCACCGTTTTTCTCACAAGTTTCTTTCAATGATATCTATAAGCCTAAAAACAGCTTCTGAAAACGGATCAACGAAGCAGCCACATCTTTCCGACCAAATAGTTAGAGACATATTTTCAAATGAACTAAAACTACTCATCCAGTTTCCATTTCTTTTCCTTCTAAATTCGAAAATGCCAATGAACATAATTAAACCATGTCAAAATTCGGTTTTCGATCACTTTTACCCAAATTATTAAAAAAATGTCGTGATCTTGTTTGTATATTCTAGCGCGTGGCCTGTACCCTTTGCTTTCGGCTCATCTATTGAGAAACCAAGTCTCAATCAAAATTTGAAAAAAGTCTCACATATCTGAACTAATGAGTAAAGAACCATACATGAAACGTTTATTGTTAATGTGTATAAGAGAGAACTTAAAGGAATAGAGATACTATTTTATCAATATTTTGTATAAATCGTTAAAGGAATAGAGATAATATCGTTAATAATAAACTTACCAACTGAATTTTAAAAACAACTTTTTTTATATAAGAAAAAAATCATACATATGAAATTTTTAAAAATTTCATAAGCAAAAAATATTAGACAAAAAAATCATACGCAAGAAATATGTGCCTTAATGCAATGTTTTAAAAATCGGTTCTTAAACCGATCCAGTCGAGTCACCGGGTCCGGAGAAACCAATGGTTTACGGAAAAAAAAAACAAAAATCATATTTTTAATAATTAACAAAAATCATATAAAAAATCATGAAACTTTTCGTATATTTAACATATAAACTATTACCAATAAATATAATATGTATAAATAATATTACGTTGTAAATACGCGAAATTTACACGTTTTCTTTTAAATATGAAAAATTCAAAATCCGACCGGGTCTCAAAAAACGGGTTAACCCGGGACACCCCAAACCCGTGGAGTATAGCCGGGTTTCAAAAATATTATACCTACTTTAGTATGATCCGTTTTTTCAATCAAACCGGACCAAACCAGTTTAAAAACATTAATCACAGTCTAACACTCTAACACTCTAATACACTATAAAAAAATCATACGTTATTTATTTTTGAGAAAAAAAAAAAATCATACGTTAGACACTTGAGTTTTTGTACTACAAAAGACTTGGATGTTGGTATTCACAAGGTAAAAAATCAATAGTTTAGATGTTGGTTCACACTTCAAAATACATAACACGTGACACATAAAAAGAAATAATAACACGTGGCGGTGGTACCACAAATCAAAACAACCACTTGAGTCTTTAATACAAAAAACACAGCAACATCAATAGTATCGAAATTTATAAAAAAAAATTGGAGAAATTTCTTCTCATCTTTCTGTCTTTGTCAAATAATATGCAGCCATGGGATTTATAAACAATACTCGAGAGATACGATTTTCTAGTTTTAAGTTCATCATGTGTCTATCTTGATTGAAACTATACATAAAAAAACGATTAATACATGAATACTGTATTAATTATGGTTTATGCAACTTCTTTTGTTTGATTTATAAAAGCGAAGATAGATTATTAGAAAAGAAAAAGGTTGGAGCATGAAAAAGAATGGTTTGACATCTGGGCACCGAATGATAAAGACACTTGTGAGTAAAAGGGGTAAAGAGCATGCTCCTATCAGTGTTTGCCGTGGTAATAGTATATACTGTTATTGAGGTGTGATAGTTGAGAGTGATATTTGAAAATACATGAATTATATTGTTCACATCCTGTGTATATATAGCGCCAGTTTACCCCAAGATGTCAAGAAAAATCGGAAAGTTTGTTAAAGGTAGGATAACACTCAACAACTATCTGTATTCATGTTTGACATTTTTCTCTTTTGGATAAGAACAAAAACGATTTTATACGGTCATGATTAAAAGAACAGGTGATCTAATGGCTTTAACATATGACAACTTATATATTTTTTTCTCTTTGCACCGTGGGCAATAAGAAGGGAAATATTAATACGTATATTATTTTCTACTTTCTAGTGATGCCTTCTTTCATCTCCATCACTATGTGACTCAGTCATGTAATATTTGTTCCATAATCCATTTTATACGTATTTATTGTTTGATTTTCATTATTTCTTGCTATCATATTAGATATCATTTTAGGTTATTTACACGGCCCGTCACGTGTAGGGTTGTAAACGAACTTGACGAATACGAACGAAGGTATGTTCATGTTCGTTTAATTAATTTCAAACGAACAAATAAACGAACGCAAACGTGTAATCGGACCAAAAATTTTGTTCATGTTCGTTTATTTAGATTTGAACTTGTTCATGTTTGTTTATTCATAAGTTAAACGAACGTAAATGGACATAACCGATCATAAATAGACGTAAACGCGTATGAAAATAAATTTTTTACTTTAACCGATCCATATGGTCTTTGAAATACTTAGTAAATAGTTTATATTATTGTCATAGATATTTGAAATACTCAATATATTATTTATTAACTTCTTTTTATATTTGTAATATTAATCGAAAAAATAATCGAGCATAAACGAACGCACTAATTGAACTTATTCGAACTTACATAATCGACCGTTTACGAACACAAATAAACGAATAGAACAGTTGTTCATGTTCGTTCATTTAACTAAACAGCCAAAAAATCTTACTCGTGTTTGTTCATTTATTAAATAAACGAAAATAAACAAGTTTTTTGCCGAACGATTGTCGAACGCTTTGCTGAACATTTAGTTCGTTTACAACCCTAGGCACGTGTAATCTAAAGTTTATTTTTTTGTATCGTAACACTTTGTTTAATATAAATTCGACGTGATGCTGAGCCGCTTAGCTTGACTAGGTTCTACACCCCTAAAAAATCGTGTGTGTTTTTGTTTATAAAGGGGCATATTTTTGTCGGCTCGCCCCGGGCATCAAAAACCTCAGGACCGACCCTGAGTATATTTATGTTAAAACTTTTGTTTGTGTATATAAAAGAAGCTACTAAAAGCCTTCTTGTTTTTAGATATTATTATGAAATGGAACTTTTATAGACAAGTCAACGTTTAGGGCCCGTTTGGTTAGTGGTGGTAAAGGCTGAGATGTTACTTTGGGCATGAATATAACTGTTTGATTCTTTTTCAAAAGAAAATAAATGGGTTAAATAGCAAATCTGAGTCAGTGTTTACAATGTTAGTTTGGAGGTGGGTTTACTCTTTTTTCTGGGTCCCACTATATTTTATGTCTCTATTTCATTCTTACATACAATCTTTATTAATTAAAACCTAGCACGGTACCCGCGCGATGCGGCGGCGGGTATCCTGTGACAAAATTTTATAGCGAACAAATGTTATTTGGGTATCAGTTTTTAATAGTCGTCACGTCCCGGAAAAATTCACCATTGTCTTCCCAGAAAACCACATCACGAGTAGAGATGGCAAAAAACTCCGAACCCGACGGAGAATCCGATACCCGAATCCGATTTGACTGGGGATTCCCCGAGTTGACCGGGTATGGGGATGGGGGTGGGGATTCCCCGTTAGTAAAAAGCGGGTATGGAGGCGGGGATGGTAATAACCTTGGTTCCCCGAACCCGTCCCCGAACCCGCCCCCGAATATCTTTATTCTACATATATATTTATATATCTTGTATATTTCAAATATCTATTAGATATTTGAAACACTATCAATCGATTGTTAATATCTCTTTTGACACTAACCTTATATGATGAGCTCTTTTGTGTTAATTTTGTTATTATTAATAATGAGCATGATCGCATGAATGTTAATCTCGTTAATTTTGTTTGATATTACCGTATTGTGTTATTCGCAATTGTCGCGTCATTTGAAACATTGTTTAAATGCTAATTGTGTAACGGGGAAAAAATCCCCGATTCCCCATTGGGGATCCCCGTTCCCCGCTGGGGATGGGGATGGTATGTAGTTTGTAATCCCCGATGGGGATGAGGACGGGGATGGGGATATATATTTAACTTTGGGGATGGGGATGGTAGCAACCATTCCCCGCAAACCCGGCCCCGTTGCCATCTCTAATCACGAGGACCACAACAACCATAAATTATTTATTGATATGAGATATTTTAAAGGTATGAGTTTTTATGTGTGTTAAAAAAATGACCGTGTATATTTCTCATGTTGATAAGGTTTTTCATATAGATTGGTGTTCGCGTCGCTGACTTTGCCGATATGTCACAGAATCCTGGTGTTGTCGCTACTTTTTGGGTTTTTTCATAGATCTATGTATTTATCATGTTTTAGAGGTGAAACATATCTAACTTATTGTTGTTAATCTATAATAGTTATGTGAACATTGTTTGGAAAAGAAAAAAATGGTGATTGAGTTGTACATTATGTTCTTTATGTTGTAATAGAAGAGGTTGGGGTGTATTTATGTTATCATTAATAGTATTTTTTTTAAGAAAAGTTTGGATTGTACATCATGTTGTTGAACTTGTATTACTTAAAATCAAATGTAAGTTGATGCATTAAAAGAATGTATAGTATGTTGTTGTAGTTGTAGTTGTATATTTGGCTTGTAAAGTTGTACCTCTTAATTTTTTTTTTGCATTTAATAGGAGAGAAGGTGTAATTTGTTTTATAAGGGAGTAAGATTATTATTTTAATTTTCCACTATCATTATAAAACAATATATTATATTTTATATAATTTTTTCTCTTTCTCAATCAAATTAAAATCTAAACCTAAACCCAAAATATAAATTTTACTTTCAATCTTAATCCTAAACCCACTTGTAAACCAAACGGTTTTGTTTTCGGGTTTTGCTAACAGCAGCTCTATGAGTTATTTTTAAAACTAAGTATTTGTATAAAATTGCATTTAATGAACTCATTATTTTTATATTTATATACATTTAAATATTACAATTATGAAAAGTGTATTTAAACATGGAATAATTTTATCATAACTAAATGTTAAATTAATTATGATATTTAAACATAAAAAGTTTTATGTTAATTAAATGTTTAATTTCAATTATGGTAATTTTAAAAATAACCCATAGGGCTGGCTAGGGGTGTTCACCGGTCGGGTCGGTTCGGTTAGTTAGACAATTTTGACTATCCATCGCGGTTCGGTTAGTTAAATTTACTATCCGTAACTGAACCGTACAAGGCGGTTAACCGGACATAAGGTTACCCGAAATGAGCGGTTACCCACGGTTCGGGTCACGTTTAACCATTATATAAGCTCATAAAGTTTTAGTTTATAAATAATAAAATGGTTTAGAACATAGAACGTCGTTTTCGTATAATTCAACGACATTAAATAGATAAAAATCATATAAAAATTATTTTGTTACAAAAAAAGTGCATTAGAATATTCATAAATAACATATTAACTAAAAAATATTTATTCGATATTTATAAACTAAGATCACATTAATTAAATTGACACATACATGTTTAATACATGTACTATAATTTGAATATTTAGTTAAAAAATTTCACGTATAATAAAAGTAGGGTACTAATACAATTAATACATGTACTATAATTTGAATATTTAGTTAAAAAATTTCATGTATAATATGTGCGGTTCGGTTCGGTTAACCACGGATATCTAAAAATGAAAACCGTAACCGAACCGTTATAAGCGGGTTTTTTCGGTTTCAGTTTTTTTCGGTTTCGGTTTTTTCGGTTTCGGTTTTTTTCGGTTTCGGATTGAGCGGTTCGGCTCGGTTCGTCGGTTTCTCGGTTTTTTTGAACACCCCTAAGGGCTGGTGTTAGCAAAACTCTAAAAATCGTGTTTAAGAGTGTTTCTTAAAATCAATTTTGAGATCCAAACAAATTTGAAAAAAATATTTCTAAGAGTGTTAATTTGACGGACATTATCAAAACGATCTTATTTATAAAATGTCTCTCTATGTTGTTAATCTATTTTTCTTGTTGTCTTTATATTTTTGGTATTGTTCTTGTTTATATATTTAAAGCAACTATTTTTTAGATGAAATTTAGAGTAAAATCTTGAAAATAGATTTTCAAATAGGGTTTCTAATTCTTATCTTTTATATAATAAAAGAATTAGATTTTTTAAAAATTTTAATTGAAAGTGAAGGTTATAGAAAAATTAATTGGACCAATCAAATAACTTAATTTTTACACATAAGCAAAATAAAGCGATGTGATTGGTGGAGAAAAGTTAAAATTGAATTCAAATTTGTCAAAATTAAAGATTTTAATGGAAGATTTTGATGTAAAGACACAAAGATATATGTGTCAAATTTGTGAAAATAAAAACTTAAAAAGGAAGGAGTGGATTAATAAAACTTTAGTGGTTGGATTTTAAATATAATTAGATGGACTTAAATATAAACTTATACTTTTCCATGTTTTTTATTAACTTTATAAATAAACAAAATACCCCCTTAAACTTTATACTCCTAAATTTATATTTTAAAAATACAACATATATGTTATATTAAAAAAATCAGTAAATCACATGATTATAAAAATTCAAATAAAAACATAAGTTATTATTGTTTATATGTATTTTGACACTTAACAAAGTCAAACAATGCAATCTGCGTAAATTATTATTAACATATTTATAAATACAATAATGAATGCAGGACCTCGGACATCAGTGTAAGATAAAAATGAATAGACGGGATTCTACATATTACAAAAATATATATTTTTCAAGGTCGTTATGTGTTACTAAACACACAATGTCTAGAAAAAGATAGCTAACATTTTAGTTAAACAAAGTTAAATCCTTTGTGCAACAAATATTTATTCAAAATATTAATCATGATTTTATAAATAGTGTACGTGTAAGGTTTATGTAAATGGTTTGTTGATTAATAAATAAGATATAACTATTTTGAATAAAAATTTCGAAAGTAAAAAGAGTATGAAATTCGAAAAATAAAAGTTTAAGGTGAGTTTATATTAATTGACACAATGCACAGTAAAACAACGGCATAATCAAACATATAAACTTTAAATTTAAAAAAAAACATATATAATATATATATATAATCGAACCGAAATATTACTTAATTTATCTTTTATTTTTAAGTCTCGTGCGTGCACGGGCATTAAAACTAGTTTTGGATATAGTAAAAGTTTTTAATGGGAGTTTGGGTCGTGAGTCATTTGGGCTTTTGTTGGGTTTTATGTTATTAGATTAGAGACAAAAAAAATCCTAAAAATCGTGTTTAAGAGTGTTTCTTAAAATCGATTTTGAGATCCAAAGAAATTTGAAAAATATTTTTAAGAGTGTTAATTTGACGGACATTATCAAAACGATCTTATTTATAAAATGTCTCTTTATATCTTCTTTTTTCTTATTATATCTCTCAAATTTTCAAAAGCTTATTATTGTGTGTATTTTGTGACAATTATATACTTATCTTTTTCAAAACTTTTAAAAGATAAAATGGTCATTTTACATAGCAGAATAACCATAAAATATATATGATCATCGACTTTTAAAAATTTGATGATACAATAAAAAAGGAAAAAGATAAATACACAAAAAGACAAAAAATTTCAAGTTAAATCACTTTTAAGTCTTTAGTCCTTTTCAAAACTATCAGTGATTTTGTAAAATTTGTAGATATAATGAGATTTAGAATAAACAAAAAAGCACCGCTGTAAAATCAACCTTGATGGGCGATTAATCGGGGTAGATTACTAGGCGGGGGTTAATCGTCATGGTTTTCACTAATTGGTTTTATTAATGGTTTGGTCAAAAATCGGACAATCGGTCAAATCAGAAGAAAGGGGTGAATCGGTCAACTTGGTTTCGAATATAAATCAACCAAATCGGATGTAAATCAGCTAAATCGGCTAATCCGACATATACTTTCAAAAAAATTTGTAATTTTATGCATAAAAATGTAATCCGATTAATCCTCGATTACCACAAAACTGATTAATAGTTCGACGATGCCCAATCGTCTAGCTATCGTCGAGCAATTTTCGCAACATTAAAGGGTGGGTGTTGTTTCACTTTGTAATAAACCTTGTGATTTGGCAAGCGAGACAAACAAATATTTATTCTTGATTAAAGAAAGTCTTATTCTTAAATAAAATAGGTATATAGAGACAACACAAAAATCCCGTCATCATATATTATCAACAAGAAAACAATAAACCAAAATAAAAAAAATAACTCGATTACTTTTAGATCACTTTTTCTACATTCCAAAAAGAGATTTATTAGTAAAAATGAACATCAATATATAGTAAAATAGTACTTTTTTTGGTTAAAGAAAAAGTTGAGAAAGTTAAATCCCATTTTATATAATATCCAAATTTCACACTAATATTCTTAAATAAAATATGACAAAATATTATTAGTAAGAGAAAATATATTTGAACAATAACAACTTCATATTTCTTTTTATCTAAGATCTACAAGACATAACTTGAAAACTATATCTAAAATAATAAAATAAATTTTACAAAAGTGGTTTAAAATAAGAAGAGTTTAACTTATTTTTTTTATAAAAAACATATCATGTATAGCTTTAAAATCAAAAAGATTTTACACGAAATATGAAATAAACCCGTATAAAAAAACCTCAAACGTATGATATAACTTCATATAGGACAAACACACAAACAACACACCAACATATAACATTATACAAAAGATAACAAAAAGAATGAATATTATACCAAGTGTCTAATCATCCCAACAAGTAGTTAGTTGTTCCTTTTGCAATAACACTTTTGAGTAACATCCCAAAACTTCAACCAATTGTTTAATGAAAACATAATTATGACCTGTGTTCTACATTCTCATCATTTTAGGTTTTGAAATGTAAGAAAGAGAGAGATTGTGAGCTAGGTTTGTGAATGTGAAAAAGTTAAAAAGTGAAGCTTTTACTTCCTCATACAAAAGGTGAAGTGTTGCGGACTCAAAGAAAATGAATGAGCCTTTAATACTAATTTGCTCAAAATGGAAAGGTGGTCGAGACATTGGGTCATTGGGTCATGGGCTGATAGAGTCACTGGTTCATTGATACGACCACTAGGTCAACATGTCGAATCACCAGATTCAATTACCCGGTCAACTCCGTTGAGTCACCGGTTCACTAATTCGACCACTAGATCAATCAAGTCGAGTTATCGAATTTTCGGTTCGACTATCGAATCAATTAACATATCGTTAACTGTCTGCATTTAAAATTGTACTAGAATACACGTCTAACATATACATAAAGGTAGAATAATTCTTTCTTTAAATTATATCAGAAAAGATAAGTTCCACTCATACAAGGTAAATTTATATTATAAAGCTAAATTTAGGCAGTATACTTACATAGTACTATATGCTCTAAATGTTGTAAAATACAATATGTAAATAAACTCTATGTAACTCACATGTAACTTACATACGATTTTGGTAGGAGTTGTTATTTGTAGATGTTTAATATAAAAATGACGGTAGGTTAATGATTTAGTGGTGAAGTATCCTATCGGGACGTTTTTGTTCGATGATATTGTGGCTTGTTCTTTTGTTTGGTGTTGATCAAGATGCAATCTAAAAATTAGTTAGATTGATTGGTAAAAAATCCTTCGCTTATAACGTTGTTTAATTATTTTTCTCTACCACTTGCTTGTGTTTTAATTAAATCGTTATTAAAAAAGAAATTGATTGATGAAGCATCTATAAGTTAACAAAGATTCATAAACTTAATCGAACATAGATTTATATGCAAACTCAGGCTTATAAAGATAATGACTCATCTAATAACTTTCATTTAACCCGAGTGCCAAAATCACGAAAACTCACACTATTATAAAGAAAACCTTAAAACATTTAGCGGGTAACTAATTTGTTGATGAGCATCGGTTCAAAATCGAACAGAACCGAACGAAAACTGATTAAAAAAGATGAATCAAATTAGATCGAGCAAAATCGAACCGAAAACGGACAGAACCGAGAAAAACCGAACAGAATAATAGTTTAGGTATATTTCTCGTGTTTTTAACCCGAAATCCAACCGAACCAAAGAAAACCGACATAAATATACAAAACTAAAAACCAAACTGAAAATGGTCAGTTTGGTTTCGGTCGATTCGGTTCGGTTTTATTTGTCGATTCAATTTAGTTTTCGGTTGATTTTGCACAACCCCGTTTGGTAAAGACAACTTTTCTGAGTCGAACAATTAAATCATGCACAAAGTATGTTGGAGTTTACTAAAGAATAGGGTCACTAAAATAACTTCAAAGAGTAGTTGTAAAAACTAAATTTGAGACTTGAAAGTAAAAGAATTTCACATATTACATTAATTCTACATATACCTACTTTATTTATTATGGACCACCATTTTTATTTTGGTAGATCAGTTGGGATGTAAAAGTAAAGATTTGAGTTTAAAAGTTTTATGTAGGTATAGAAATAAATGCGGATTTATGGTAGGTTTAGAAGTAAATGAATGAGTTGCTTCAAAAAGGATTTGGTGTCTATCTGTGTTTATTTTGTGAGGAAACAACTCAATCCTTACACTCATAAGTGAAATTAATGTGTATAGATAACTTTTTTTTATTATGTTTGATTAGCTTAAAACTCGTCTAACGTCGGGTTTATGTTAATAAGTAATTTTTGTAAGAAATAACACACATATGCTAATACTAAGATAAAATAAATGAGTTGTCGTAATATACTATTAATCATACAAAAAGAACATGAGTTATTCGATAAACATTTAATTTTGTAACAATCAAAATAGTAGAGTTTTATGCATTTTGGTCTCCAACCTTGATGTATACGAGAGTGAGTAAAGTCAAAAGTCGGTGCTCACTCCATGAACCTTAATAGTTGAATGAAAAAGTAACTAAAAGGAAATCGTGAACAATAATTGAGGTGTAAGTATAAAATAAAAATATTAGAAAAATCATTTGAAATTATATATTGTACATACAATTAGAATTTTGTTCATAGACCGTATAACACTTTTTTGTAGACCACATTTATAGTCGTTTTAAATACGTTCCCATCCTGATTACAAACTACAACTTTCAATCCTTTATTGCTTTTTTTTTGGTAACCGTGATTTCCGACTCATTGGTCGACTAATCCACGGGGTTTGAGCCCACCGCCACACAGACTCAAACCAGGTAAAGCCCTCCCTTTTCAGGAGGTTGGCGTGGCCACTTCAAGGTTGTTTGCACATAGTGGGAATTGAACTTGAGACCTCACACATTTTGGAGTGATAGCCACAAATCTTTTTACCACTAGACCACCCTTAAGTGGTTATTGCTTTTCATTTCTAAAACATCTACATATAGTTATCCGTAAGTAAAATCAGGAAGTGGAAGGTACAAACCCTCTTTTGAATGGGATTGCCAATGGCTTTTGTTAATGATAATTGTAAAATCTTAATACACATATCCCTTTAGCAAATAAAATTATTACAATTTTCTTGGTATGTAATTTATTCCACTTATGGTCCCTAATGGGTAACAAATGAGGCACTGAAGGTGAAAGGAAATCCCATTACATACAACAAACCACGACAATCATTTTTGTAATTTACCTTAATTTTCTTAGTGCAAACTATCTCTATATTACTATTTTATTGTATATATAAATAAATTAGTATTTTTGTAATATGCATGATGGTTACTTTGACGATGAATTCGTTGTAGTCGTTAGGGATGAAGCCAGGACGAAATATGATTGGGTGCACAAATTTTTTGAACTGTAATATAACATATGTAAAAAATGAATTAAAACGAAGGGTAGAAACACGTTCCGATTGAATGGGGGCATCTAAGACACATTTAGAAAAAATCGATGTTTTCTTCACATATTAACACTACAAAGAAAATTTCCATAGGGGCCACGGGCACCCGCGGGAACCCCTAGCTCCATCCCTACTAGTCGTCGTATCGTCTCTTAGGCCAGGTGATGACCAGGGCAATTGGTTTGGCATTCATATTGGTTTGC
Organism: Glebionis coronaria; assembly: GCA_025667525.1. Classification (NCBI taxonomy): domain Eukaryota; kingdom Viridiplantae; phylum Streptophyta; class Magnoliopsida; order Asterales; family Asteraceae; genus Glebionis; species Glebionis coronaria. The sequence continues at coordinate 154,285 of JANFOE010000470.1, read as the reverse complement.
TTTCCAAAACAACATAGAGGATGATGCACTTAAAATTTCGATTTAATAGTTCTTTGGTCTTTATCTTTCACAATGAAAAATCCCAAGTGGCATCGAGTGCAAAAAACATCATGCTTGGTCCCTGATACCAGAGATACGTTAATGTCCCAAGAAAGCCGTTGTAAACAGTTGCAGATTTTAATATTGTTGGTCTCTTATTTTGTTGATTATTCACAAGGGTGGGACTCAAAAATTTGCATGCAAAGTACAATATATTTAAGGCAACCACAATTTACTAAAAATAAATCCACACCAGCAAGCTTTAAGTCCTCCGAACTCAACAAGTTTTGAAAGAGGGAAGTGCAAAAATCATTCATGCGGTATGTCGAAAAATCGAATTACATCCTTCGTTAGTTTTTTGGACAACAGTCATCTCCCTCTTAGTGCGCAGGACACAATACATCCCTCATGGACTAACGATACAAATGTTTTTCTCGTTAAAAATCAACAAGGTTTAAAAGAGGGGTATTCTTGTCGTTTTCCTTTTCCAGGAATGTATAGTGAACCTTATCATAGCTAGTTTCGAAAAAAAATTGTTTTTGAAAAAAAAAATTATTTTCAGAAAAAAGTTTTATTTTCAGGAAAAGTTTAACTTTCGAAAAAAAAGTTTGATTTTTTAAAAAAAATTAAAACTTTTTTGGAAGAAAAAGTTTTTTGTTTCGAAAAAAAATATTTTCGAAAAAAAAGGTTTTATCTTTTTCGGAAAGAAAAAATTTCAAAAAAAAGAGTTAATTTTTTAGAAAAAAGTTTGTTTCGAAAGCAGAAAGTAAAATTTTTTAGAAAAATTTGTTTCGAAACAAAAATTTTGAAAAAAGAATTTAATCTTTTTTCAAAAAAATAAAACCTATTTTTTCGAAAAAATGTTTAATTTTTTTGAAAAAAAAGTTTGTTTCGAAAAAGAATTAAAATTTTTTTAAAAAAATAATTTGTTTTGAAAAAAAAATTAAATTTCTTTAAAGATTTATTTTCGAAGAAAAATTTATTTTTGAAAAAATTTGTTTTGAAAAAAATAAAAAATATTTTTTTCTAGAAAAAAGTTTAATGTTTAAAAAAAGTTTGTTCCGAAAAATTAAATTAAATTTTTATTTTTAAATAATTTTAAAAAAGAAATATGACTTTTTTTAGAAAAAAAAGTCATATTTCTTTTTAAACTTTTTTTCCAAAATAATATTTTTTCAAAAATAAAACTTTCTTTTTCGAAAATAAAACTCTTTTTTCCGGAAATAAAACTTTTTTTTCGAAAATATTTTTTTTTTCGAAACTAGTTATGATAAAGTTCACTATACATCCCTAGAAAATGAAAAAGACATTAATACCCTCTCTTTTAAACCTTGTTAATTCTTAACGAAAAAACATTTGCACCGTTAGTCCATGAGGGATGTATTATGCCCCGCGCACTAACGAAAAGATAGTTGTTGTCCAAAAAACTAACAAAAGATGTAATTCAATTTTTCGACATAGCACTGAGATGATTTTTGCACTTCCCTCTTTTTGAAATAAATATCTGATAAAAATCCTAGAAGATCCTTTAGAACATGTATGCTATTAGGCCCATTAACATCAACAACAAAATGTCCGTCACCATTGATCTGTTTATTTTTCTTTTGCATCTTTCTTGCAGTAGCACCGGTGATAAATTACCATTATAGGCTCATTATTCGGTACGAACATAAACAATACTTTTGCCTGTGAAACTACAGTTCACATAACCGAATGAGTCTAGCAACAAAATATCTATAGGATATAGAAACCAAGTAAAAATAGATCATGTAGAATCATTATAAGGAGAAATTATATAAAAACACTACAAAATGCGATATAATGGCTACGTTATATTTTAAGATATAATTGCTACGTTAAAGTACCTTAAATTGAAAGGGATTTTGTGGTGTTTTTTTGTTGTTAACGTAGCCATTATGCATTTCTACGTAGCCATTATATCTTAAATAGCCATTATACGATAAAGTACCTCAAATTGGGTGTATTAGAATCAAGCAAAACTAATGCAATGTGTAAAGAAATGCTCAATTTCTTTTGTAAGTTTATTGAATAATTATGCATTTCTACCTCTTTTGACTTTACGACTGATATGACTACCAAGTTCTAACTAAAATAAGGAATAAAAAATATAACCCGAGGTTTAGATTATCAGCTACCATCGTATATGAGGCTCAGATAGACAAATGGCCGAAAAACAGGATACGTCATAAAGCCGCTATGTGTAACATGCTCAATCTAACCGATTTTTTTCTTGGCAACGCATGTGTTCATTTTCTACATACAAACCTAATTACTGATGACATTTGCACAACACGTATCATACTTTGGATAGTTTTCAGAGCAAATTATGAGTATGGTTTCATAAAGCATATAAGAGCGCTAGGTATCATGGCGAAGCTGGCTCGCCAATCCTACATGGTAGCTCGCCACAGCTCGTCATGACACCACCATAGCTCGCCATTCGCTCGCCACAAGCTATCTAGCCAGCCGAGTGAGGAAGTGAAAACAAAAAATGGTGGGCCCCACTATTTCCAAAGCAACCAATAACCCTACAATACTCAAGCTGGGAGACAGCCTGACCATTGTTAGACATCAGTTTCTCACTTATATCCATTGGTGTACTCACTAGAGTACAATCAAAGTGATTGAATTTCTTCAGTACATTCTCAATATAATGAGACTGAGAAATTACAATATCATCACTTTCATGTTTGATCCTTATGCCAAGGATAACATCAGCCTCCCGTATGTCTTTCATGGAGAACTTTGATGACAAAAAGTCCTTTGTCTGATCAAGCTTAGCTTGGTCAGTACCAAAGATTAACATGTCATCAACATATAGGCAAATGATGACTCTTTTAACAGATTCATCAAATTTGCTATATACACATTTGTCAGCTTAGTTAAGTGAATAACCATTAGATAAAACCACTTCATCAAATTTCTGGTGCCATTGCTTAGGTGCCTGCTTCGGTCCATATAAAGACTTAATCAGTTTACACACCTTTCCTTCATGACCTGGCATGATGAAACCTAGAGGTTGGTTCACGTAAACCTCCTCATCTAAATCACCATTCAAGAATGCTGTCTTCACATCCATCTGATGAATAATCAGATTGTGAATACTTGCTAGAGCAATCAGCATTCTTATAGTACTGATACGTGCTACTGGAGCATAAGTATCAAAATAGTCTATCCCTGACTTTTGTTTAAAGCCCTGAATGACTAACCTTGCCTTGAACTTTTCAACAGTTCCATCTACCTTCATTTTCCTTTTGAAAATCCATTTGTTACCAAGTGGATTGCAACCTGGAGGTAGATCAACCAACACACAAGTGTTGTTGCCCATGATGGAATCCATCTCATCATTTATTGCTTCTTTCTAGAAAGCAACATCCTGGGACTTCATTGCTTCATCAAATATTTTGGGATCATCCTCAACATTAAAGCAATATGAGTATTGGTCTGAGACCTCATCCCTTGTACCTTCAACCAAGTATAGTTGAAACTCAGGCCCAAAATTTCTTGGAGTCCTATGCCTTGTGCTTCTTCTAAGCTCAGGCTCAGGTTGCTGATCCACAACCTCATCAGTGACCCTTTTAGGTTCCACTGAGGCACCATTGTCCTCAGCTCCAGCAGGAGTCCTGAGGCTTGGTCTAGGGACTGATGAGAACCTAGTCTCATCAAAGTTAGCATCCATTGATTCAATGATTGAGTTTATTGAAACTGAAACATTAGGTTCAATAACATAGAACCTATAAGCCTTGGAATGCTCAGCATATCCAACAAAAATGCATTCAATGCCTCTTTCACCTAATGTTTTCACCTTTGGACCAGGGAGTCTTACAACAGCCCTACAACCCCAAACTTTGAGGTAGTTCAAGTTTGGTTTCCTTTTAGTCCAGAGTTCATAAGGGGTAATTTTGTTCCTTTTGTTGGGAACCCTATTTAGTAAATAGCAAGCTGTTAACATAGCTTCACCCCAAAACCCTTGACTCAGTCCTGAATAGGACAACATGGAGTTAACCATTTCCTTCAGTACTCTATTTTTCCTTTCAGATATACCATTTTGCTAAGGGGTATAGGGAGCAGTCGTTTCATGGATAATACCAACAGACTGAAAGTAATGAGCATCCATGTACTCACCTCCCCTATCAGTCCTTAATCTTTTGATTTGGACTCCTTGTTGTAATTCAACTTCAGTCTTAAATACTTTAAATTTATCTAATGCTTCATCCTTAGTATGCAATAAATAAACATAACAAAGCCTTGAAGCATCATCAATAAATGTTACCAAGTATTTCTTATTCCCTAATGAGGGAGTAGCATGAAAATCACATAGGTCGCTTTGGATTAGCTCCAAAACTGTAGTTTCACGTTTTACATCCTGAAATGGTTTCTTAGTTATTTTGTTCAGCATGCAAGTCTGACACTTTTCAGTGTCCATGTCAAATACTTGGATTAACCCATCCTTAGACATATTTTGCATCCTCTTAAAGTGGACATGGCCCAGTCTAGCATGCCATAGTGAAGAATCCTTCAGTTTACTGGTGGACATTGAGACTGAACGAATATTTGCACTACCAGCACTAACTGAGTTAATACTGGTGATTGTTTCAATATTAAGCCTGAACATTTGATTACTCAAATAACCAAAACCAATAAACACACCATGTTTAGATAAAACAAATTTATTAAATTCAATCACTTGTTTATAACCACAATTATTCAAAACACTACTAGAAACCAAATTCTTCCTAATATTAGGAACATGCAAAACATTAAACAAGCTAACAATCTTTCCAGAACTAAACTTAAGATCTACACAACCGCGTCCATGCACTAGGGTTGTTGACTCATTTCCCATGTGAAGAATAGATCCATCATTCAGTGACTCATAAGTCTTGAACCATCATCTATGTTTACACACATGAACAGTTGCTCCAGAATCAACCCACCACGCAACATCATCATCCTGCACAAAATAAGCTTCAGATACATATGTTACATAATAAATCTAGAGAGATTCATTAAACATATTCTGACCTTTCAGTGTTGTGTTGTTAGAACCAATAACTGAACCTTTTGTGTCTGATCCACTAGCTTTGCTGCCAGTATCAACACCTTTGCAATCCCTTTTGAAGTGTCCAGGTTTCCCACACTTCCAACAAGACACTGATGACTTCTTGTTAGGATTAGATTTGGTGTTATCTTGATGCTTACGTTTGCCCTTGTTGTCATTGTACCTGATAGAGTTGTTGTGCTCCACCATATTGAAAACTGATCAACCAGCAACATTATTTCTCTTTGGCTTGTCACTTTCATGCACTCTGAGGGATTCCTCGATGCGTAAATGACTGCCTAACTCAACAAGAGTTAAATCCTCCTTCTTATGTTTCAAGGTGTGCTTGAAATCTTTCAAAGAAGGATGAAGTTTATCTATGACACAAGAGACCTGCATGGTCTCATCCATGTGCATATGATGTTGTGTGAATCTACCAAGTATTCCAAGAAGTTCATTGTATTGTTCCATGACTGGTCTTGAATCAGTCATTTTGTAATTTGTGAAAGCACTCACAAGGAACTTCTTACTTGATACATCCTCAGCCATATATTTGGCTACCAAGGAATCCCATAGTTCTGTAGATTCAAAATTTTGGTAAATATCAAACAAGGAATCAGACATACCATTGAGAATAATACCACGACACACATAGTAATCATTCTCCCATTTGCTCCTTTTCCTTATGTTCTCCAAAGTAGCATCATTACCACCATCAGGAATAGGAGTTGTCAACACATACACCACGCTCATGGTTGAAAGAAGAAAGTGCATCTTTTTCTGCCATCTCCTGAAATCCACCCCTTCAAACTTGTCCAGCTTGGAGAAGTTAGCCACCATATGCTTCATAGCAGCCGCCATTGATTATCACAAAATAATTTACTTTGATTGTTGGTGTTTACTTCGTCCCAACCAGGGTATAGATAATCAATCCTAGCTACGTACCAAAACAATGATTACCGGATATCACTTGGAATCGTGTAATCACTTTCCAAAATAAATTATTCGACCCTGATGCCTGAGTATCATGAATACCTAATTGGGATAAGACCAAATGAAGTTAGTGATTTAGGCACAAATCTCTAACCCTTTCGTTGCTATGTGTTTATGTTTTTGTCTCTCTCTCTTCATGCAAGTATGATCACCTATTTATAGGTGGAGTACTCAACCCTAGTCAATGGTATTAAGAGGATTTAATGGCCCATTAACTCCTCTTAATATGCTCCATAATACCAGGTCATAGTGGTTACAAGACCAATTAAACGTGGTCTTTAATGCACTTGAATTGGTCAAAAGACCGTTACAAGCAGACTTGTCATCCTTCAGTCCCCCTGAAGCGTCAGCAAACCCTGAAGGGTGTTCCTGCTGAAGCCATCAGTACTGAAGAAGACTTACTGATGAGTAAATACTGAAGACATATCTTCAGTGAAATACTCCCTGGTGAATACCTTCAGTTCAGAGTTTAACTCACTGAAGATCATCAGCAATGCTGAATAACTTTAACCACAATATGAGTCAGGGTGTTCAGGGACTTATTGGGTGTACACTCCGTACCTCCTTACCCATTCATCAGTATGAACTGACCCACAATTGAACTTTATTTTCAACACTTTCGGTTAGTCTTCATGACTACTCAACATGAAGACACATGATTTGTAACATTATCCAATGTTTGCACATTTTTTTTAATTTTTTTTTCGGTGTAAGAAAAGTTTTTGTTGATAACATCACTTAATAATACTTGTAGTTATAATTTACATATTAGGAGAATGCAAACGGGCAACAAGCTGCGCCGTCAACCTTTTTTCTATTGCAAAACTAAATCTATTAAATACAACGTTTGTGGATTTATAAGTCAAAACATTACTATATTTGTTATCATGTTTACGTTATATTCTTAGACAAACTCAGTTTTTATTCCAGCTAAAATAAGTGTAATCCATTTGACCCATTTCAAGTTAGGTAATTAAAACCTTTAGGATTTAGGACCATTATTAACCTCTTTAGTTACGAGTGTGGTTCGAACAATTTTGACCCGTTTTGAAAAAGTTTTTACACTTTGTATTGTTGTGTGTATATTGACTTTGATCTTGTTGCATACATAATTCTAATGCCTAAACTTTTTATATTATGCATTGTTTCTGAAGACGTGATTCGATGGGATTTATTCTCCGTTAGTAGCATAGCTGCTTAGTGATATTTAATATATAAATTACTTTCTGTTAGATGTATTTTTTTTTACATTATGGAATTCAAACGTTGCATGGTACACTAAAGCAAAATCATCTCAAAACCCGTGCCAAATAGTCTTTGGCACTGTTTCGACCCGGATCAAATGCATTTGGCATCCTTATATTTAGGACAGAGCCAAAACTGCTCCAAAGCCATGCCAGATGCTCTTTGGCACGACCTTTCGAGTATTTCGCAGGTGTTTCCTCCTTCCAAAAATACCCGTTTTTCTTTGTCGTGGTACAGTTAAAACAATACTGTAAGAACCATAAAGTTTCTATGAAGACAGATATTTGAATTGTAAACCTGTTGTGAAACAAGCCTTTGGATAACGGTACATGAAACAACCCACCGGTGATAATTTACAATGACCTTTGATTGCGGAAGACGAGATAACACAATTGCTATCAACAAATGCGTGATAAATTAATAATAATAGGATGTAATTGGGATCTGGAATGTGATGTTAAAATGAAGAAGCGGTGGCTCTTGTTCAGAAACAACTAATTTGGATGTAGAAGAAGCGCACAACAGAAACGAAGTCTACTTGAAGACTGTTCGCGTATGTCTCCGGCACCTGGCCGAAGGTACGACACACAAGCCGAGACAAATGCCACATAAGAGAGAGAATATAGACAAGATCCCCCAAATCGTGGGAGACCCTGTTTTATCCAACAAGGCAAGGTTTTACCCAGCAGATCCAGCCATGGTCCGCCGCCTGCTTTAATACTGTGCCTGACATTAGAACACTGTTCAAGGGGTGCGCGTCTCAATGATGTGACTACACACCCAGGTATCCTCTAAGCTTTGGGTATAAATACCCCAAAGCATTTACTAACACAACAACACACAGTACACAGCATTTACTCTCACTTAATAATATATCTCCGGTATTCATCACCGGACACCACTCTTGTGATTGTTACTTACTTTCACGCCGGAGCTTGGTCTCAGGTTCACACCTGGGGCGAGTTAACGTGCGTTCTATCATTGCAGGGTAGGCCCATCCTACAAGCATACTGTACACGAGACCGAAGCTAAATATCCAAGGGCCTCGTTCCCGCGGAAATTTGTTTCAACATTTGGCGCCATCCGTGGGACCCTATACTCGAATCTCCAATTAGCTAAGAATGGCGGGGGTTTCGGGGAGCGGGTCTCCTTTAACCATTTCACCAGACCGTGACAACACCACCGGTGGAGGAGAGACGGAAACACCTTCCTCCTTACAACAAAAAATCCTTGATAACATGAGTGAGCTGCGGAACCTGGTCGGACGATACAATGCCGTCGGACAAGAACCTCTCATGCCGATGAAGTTGGTCTTCGAGGACGAGACGCAGGATGCACACAAGGAAAGGCCGATAATGACGCAAGCTCGCGGATCTGCAGATATGTCGGCCGAGGAGCTACAGAAACCATTCAAGGATGTGGTCTCTTCACCTTTCACCCGAAAAATCATTCAGTTTTCATCACCAAAGCACATCCTTCCGGCAACGCTGAAGTTGTATACCGGAGCGACAGATCCCAATGATCATATTACGCGCTTTGCCGGTGCAGCTAACTCGGGAGAGTGGCCTATGCCAGTGTGGTGTAGATTTTTCCAGCAGACGCTGGATGGAGCAGCTGGAGGATGGTTCGAAAGATTACCGCCGGGAAGCATAGGACATTGGGACGAATTGAGAGATCAATTCCTAGAAAGGTTCGCCTTGAGAAGAAAAAGCCATAGAAGCCCTATGGAAATCACTAGCATCGTGAGAAAGGCTAACGAGTCACTTTTGGTGTTTAAAGAAAGATGGACTGACGAAGCCAGTTACATACAAGGTGTGCCCGAACTCATGAAAATCTCTTCCTTCACCGCCGGGGCTAAATGTCCAGAATTGTCTCGGCGTTTCTCCGATGACGAACCAAAGACGGTAGCCGAAATGTTTAGGAGGGTGGACGACTTCGCAAAATCTGAAGAAGCTTATAGGAATACAGAGCTGCCGCAGGGAGAGGGAAGCGATAGAGGAGGAAAGGGCACAAAGGATGACAAATACTTCGCAGGGAAGAACTTCAATCGCAACAAGAACAAAAATGACTACAGGCCAAAACCTGCGTACTCACCATACCTCCCACCAGTCAACCCAAGGAAAAACCAATATCAACGATCCGGATTAGAGACGTTGACCAAGTTTCCCAAAGAAATTTTAGCCACGGAATTACAACTCCAGTTACCTCAGCCACCTCCCACAAAGGGCATGGTACGCCCGGAAAACATGGATAAATACTGTGATTACCATAGGGAGAAGGGTCATCTCACGAACGATTGTCATCAATTAAGAAAGCAGTTGGAGGCTGCACTTGAGTCGGGAAAGCTAAATCATTTGATCAAAGACTTAAGGGGAAAAGTGAACAAGGGCAATCAAGGAAGGGGAAATGGAGGAGGTGACTACAAAGATAAGACAATACACATGATAGGCAGCAGGTACTGTGGTGAAAAAAGAAAGGAAGTATGCCATGTGGAAGTTGATTGGATGAACGTTCCAATATACTTCCCTCCTTTAACCGAGGTCGAGGCCTCAGATGATCCTTTGATATTCGAAGCAGAAGTAGAAGGTTATTGGGTGAAGCGTGTATTCGTTGATGAAGGAGCGGCCATGGAGGTAATGTTTGAGCATTGCTTCATGAATTTGGATCCGGACATAAGACGAAGGTTAACTCCCGATCCCGTTAAGGTCCTAAGTTTCTCGGGAGAAGAAACTCAGCCGATGGGGAAAATCGAATTGGAGGTCACTTTTGGAGCACATGGTATGGAGAGGAAAACAATAATGACCTTTTGTGTAATCAAAGCACCATCTCCCTACAACATCATCCTCGGTCGAACCGGGATCAAGAAGTTAAGAGCCGTCCCTTCAACGATACACTCTGCAATGAAGTTCCCCACTCCTGGCGGCATTGCCACGCTGAAGACCACCGCCAGATCAATTTTTGAATGTAGAGTAATTGAAGATGGCCAAAAGATAGCAAAGGAGAAAGCTACGGCCGTAGGCAAAGAGTTAGACAAATGGATCGCCTTTGAAAAATTCAATGAACAAGAAAGAGTTGAGGGAGGAATGACAGAGCAAGTCATCATCCATCCCGGTTATCCAGAACAATTGGTAACCATTGGGAGACTCTTCACAAAGAAGTGTAGGCTGCAACTCATAGACCTATTGAAGAAAAGCACAGACGTGTTCGCTTGGGAACCATCAGATATGACGGGGGTTCCTAAAAGAATCATCAAACATTCATTGAATGTAGATCCGTCCAGAACGCCGGTGGCCCAAAAGAGGAGGACATTAGGGGAAGAAAAAAGCCGAGCCGTGCAAAAGGATGTCGCGGATCTTCTAAAAGCCGGTATAGTAAGACCAGTCCGATATCCAACATGGATCTCTAACCCTGTCCTCGTCAAAAAACCGGATGGTGATTGGCGAATGTGTGTGGATTTCAAAAACCTTAACTCAGCCTGTCCCAAGGACTACTATCCGTTGCCCGATATTGACGTAAAGATAGGCTCAGTTATGGGTTTCAAGTTCAAATGCTTTCTCGATGCATATAAAGGATACCATCAAGTGCTCATGGACAATGAGGACGAGGAAAAGACAGCCTTCTATACAGACGAAGGCACTTATTGCTACACCAAGATGCCCTTCGGACTTAAGAATGCCGGAGCCACATACCAACGGCTGGTAGACTCAGCATTCCGGTCTCAAATAGGAACAAATCTGGAAGCGTATGTTGATGATCTAATGATAAAAAGCAAAACTGAAGAAAAAATGATCGAAGACATCAAAGAGACGTTTGATAACTTGAGAAAAATCAACATGAAGCTTAACCCAAAGAAATGTTCTTTTGGAGTTGAAGAAGGAAAGTTCCTGGGGTACATGGTAACTTCGGAAGGAATCCGGGCGAACCCCAAGAAGACGAAAGCTATTGCTGAAATGTGTTCACCTAGGACTTGGAAGGAAATGCAATCCCTCAGCGGAAAGCTAGCAGCTCTAAACCGCTTCTTGTCCAGATCAGCCGAACGATCACTTCCATTCTTCGAAACCCTAAAAAATATAACGAAAGAAAATAAGGAAGAATACCAGTGGACGGAGCAGGCAGAAAAGGCTTTTCAGGAACTGAAAAAGGTGATCATGGAGCTCCCCTCGTTAGCATCTCCACATAAGAATGAGGTATTATATGTATACTTGGCTGCATCCAAAGAAGCAGTGAGTGGAGTTCTTTTGGTTGAAAGGGAAGGTGTTCAAAAGCCTGTTCGGTACGTTAGTAGGACGCTGCATGATGCCGAGACAAGGTATTCGACGTTGGAAAAATTGGCCTTCGCCTTACTTCACCTATCGAGAAGACTTCGCAGGTATTTCGAAGCACATGATATTCATGTCATAACTGATCAACCATTGAAACAAATATTGGGAAAATCTGAGTCATCCGGAAGGTTGGCAAAATACTCTGTGGAATTGGCAATGTATGAAATATTCTATGTGTCACGGAATTCAGTCAAAGGCCAAGTACTGGCGGATTTTCTTAATGAGGCCCCATTGGGAGAAGAAGGAACAATGGAGATATATGAGATCGATGAGCAAGCAGAGCCAGAAATAGCATGGACGCTATACACTGACGGAGCATCCAGCTCCAAAGGAGCCGGAGCCGGTTTAGTGTTGACTAACCCAAAGGAAATGGAATTCACTTACGCCTTAAGATTCAATTTCAATTGCTCCAACAATGAAGCAGAATACGAGGCGTTGCTAGCTGGTCTCCGACTAGCAAGGAAAATGGGAGTCAAAGTGTTAGAAGCTAAAGTGGATTCCAAGCTAGTAGCCTGCCAACTAAACGGGGAGTTTGTCGCCAGTGACGATAGAATGATGAAATATTTGTCCAAGGCCAAAGAAATAATCACATGTTTCACAAAATTTAACATCACTCACGTGGCCAGAACAAAAAATCAGAAGGCAGATGTGCTCAGCAAGCTCGCATCAGTGGCATTCAATCACCTCACCAAAGAAATCCTGGTGGAAATCTTAGAGTCTCGGTCCATAGACGCACAGGAAGTAAATGACATAGTGCAAGAGGAAGGGGACAATTGGATGACACCGATCCGAAGGTGTTTGGAAGAAGGCATATGGCCACAAGACCATAATGAAGCCAGAGCAATGAGAATGAAAATAAACCAATATGTCATAGAGGATGGAATTTTATTCAAGAAGTCCTATTTGTCTCCCATGCTAAGGTGTGTAGGTCCAACTCAAGCCAACTACATTGTTAGAGAAGTCCATGAGGGATCGTGTGGAATGCACTCCGGCACAAGGTCGGTGGTGGCAAAAATCATGAGGCAAGGGTATTATTGGCCCACTATGCATCAAGATACATGGGAAGAAGTTTCGAAATGTGAAGCATGTCAGATACATGGGCCAGTCCCGAGGCTTCCAAAAACAAATCTGACCTCCGTCATGTCACCGTGGCCATTCTATCAATGGGGAATGGACATCTTGGGTCCGATTGAAGGATCTCCAGGAAATGTGAAGTTTGTAATCGTGGCAATTGATTACTTCACAAAGTGGATAGAAGCCAAGCCCCTAGCACGAGTCACCGGAAAGGAAGTAAAAAAGTTTGCCTGGCAAAACATTGTGTGTAGGTTTGGACTACCTAGGGTCATTGTGACAGACAATGGAAAGCAGTTGGTAGAAGGAACGTTAAGGAAATGGTGTGAAAAATGGGGGATAAAGCAAATGAACACCGCCGTGGCACATCCGCAAGCCAACGGTTTGGTTGAAAGGGCCAACAAATCGCTAATGCATGGCCTCAAGGCTCGGCTAGGAAGGAATCTGACGGGATGGGTAGATGAGCTCCCTCACGTGCTATGGGCCCACAGGACAATGCTGAAAACAAGTAATGGTGAAACACCATTCAGCCTCACCTATGGAAGTGAAGCGGTGATCCCGGCCGAAATGGGAGTCTCGTCCGCAAGAACCCTGCTGTTTAATGAAGACAACAATGAGGAGGAGCTCCGGTTAAATCTAGACCTATTGCAGGAGCGGAGAGAGGCTGCAGCCATCGAAGAAGCAAAGTACAAAAAGAAGGTTGAGCAATATTACAACAAGAGAGTAAAACTTTGCAACTTCAAGGTTGGTGATTTTGTCTATCGGCGAAATGAGGCTAGCAGGGTAGAAAAGGTGGGAAAGCTTGGTCCTAACTGGGAAGGCCCTTACAGAGTCAAGGAAGCATATCACAATGGCTCCTACAAACTGGAGACCATGAACGAACGAGAGGTACCAAGAACTTGGCATGCAATCAACCTCCAGAAATGCTTTATGTAAGAAAACAATGTAACAAATGAACGAATGAATGAATGAAATATTCACGTTGTTTTGGGTAACACAATTGTCATTACATTTACAAAATCCTCGGAGTAGCTAACCGAAGGACTGTAAACTTGTAAAACACTAAGTGTTGGATGCGCCTGAAGGGCAATCCGGAGGACAAAGTAAAAGCGGCTATGTGCCGATGTCCTCCCATATAAATCATACATAAGGAACACGTTAAGTGTTGGATGCGCCCGAAAGGCAATCCGGAGGACAAATCAAAAGCGGCCAAGTGCCGATGTCCTCCCATAGAAATTATATCTAAGGAACACGTTAGGTATCGGATGCGCCCGAGAGGCAATCCGGAGGACAAAGTAAAAGCGGCTATGTGCCGATGTCCTCCCACAAGTTATGAAAAACATTCTAAAAGGTCTAAATATGCCATATAAATTAACCTTTTGATTCAACATAAAAACGCAATATGCAAAGACTTATACGAAATAAAGGAAATACATAATACATTTTATGAAACGGTAAGTCGAGAGTATACATTCATTGCCACATAATTAAGGTACCAAGTATCCAACGTACGAGAGATAGCGTGAAAAATGTAATTATTACAAAACATAAAGAAATTTTTCAAGTCACAAGCCCTTTCCGGCATTCCGGAGACAAATAGAGAATTTAAAGCACAGATGTGTCAACTTCAGAACCAGCTTTCTTCTCAGCATCCTTCTCGGTGACATCAGAAGTCACTCCGGATGGAACCTCGCTGGCTTCCAAGGAAGAACACCCACCCTCCGGTTCTAACAACAACAACTCTCCAACAGGTAGCGAATGAGAAGAGGAAATCTTGTCAATAAAGGGATAGGAAGTATGAAACAAAGCGTCACAAGCAGGAACCCAAGTCTTCAAAGCGTCTCTATTGATGTTCTTGACTTTGGACAAGACTAGTTGAACTTGCGCCGGTGACCTGCCGAGTCCGGTAGATTTCATAAAACCTGCAGAAAAAGCAATGCTACAGGCTCCACCAAGGGCTTTGCGATACTCCCGACTCTTGATCAATCTCTGGAATAAGCAAGGGATCCCGTCTCTAACCAACACCTGCTTGTCATGCTCAGCCTGACTGAGAAGAACCGTGAGATGTTTGTTGTTTGTCTCAGCGGTGGAAAGTTTCCCCGAAACATCTTGGAGTTCATGACTTTTCAAGGAGAGTTGTTCAGTTGCTTCTGCCGCAGTCTTTTTAAGAGCTTCATTCTCCTCCACAAGCTTGCGGATCCGAAGGTTCAATTCATCCTCTTTTGCAGCACAGTTAGAATGAGAATCTTTAAGCTTTTGGTGGGAAACTTGCAACTTACCCAACAACTCTTGCCCCTGGCTGAAGGACTCCTTTTCAGCAAAGTGAGAGTTAGCCATATCCACGTATTCACTGTTCAGCTTCTCATACCGCTTCATCAGCTCTGCTGCGGCTATAGTACTTTGAGCAATGGACCGGCAGCTATGACGGAGGATGTCATAGTTAGACATAGCCTTCAAATGTTGGTCGTCAGCAGGAGTGGCAAGGTTGTACAAGAATTCCTTAGCGGCATAGTTGGAATTAACCCTTACATCCTCGTTCAGCCTCCAGTTCGGGACATGCTTTGGGGGGTCAAATTCTTCATCTAAGGAAAACGAAGGAACCAATATAAACACATACGAATATGTAAGGAAGTGACAATAAAAAAAAAAAAAGAGACTAACCAGCCTGTTGAGAGTTCTGTTCATCTTCAGCATGAGGGGAAGATTGATCACTCACTTGAACGACAGAAGGAGACTTTTCCTTCACACCAGGATCTTCGGCCAATACCTGGGAGTCAGGTTTAGCAACACTGATAGGTTGTGTGGAATGAGTCCGCTGGGAATCTGCTTCGGATTCGGAGGGAATGAGTTGACGGCCTTTTCTCTTTGCTTTCTTGTTGGAAGTGCTGCCCTCGGCAAGCGAAGGAGCTTTCCTCACCTTCTGTTTCTTTTCTTGCCTCTGTTTAGCCTCAAGTATCCGAGACGAAGGTTTCTCAACCAGTTGTTGAACGGGTGTCAGCTTGGGGATCTCCTGACCGGTAGGTAGAGGTTCGGTCACACGAGGGGTGGGTTTCTCATTTTCAGCATAAGGTTCACCAATGTCGACTATACCTTCGTCGAAAGAAGGAAGGTCTAAGAAGTCTAGAAAGCTCATTTCTGAAAAAGGGGAAAATAAAGGCAAGGCAAGCATAAGCAAGCCCGCGTGAGTAATAAAACAACAAGAACTAGCAAGAATAAAGCATACCTTTCTTGTCAGCGTCTAAGAGCAATCGGCGCAGCCCCGGATGACTATATGGGAAAGAAAGACCAGCAAGGAAGAGTAGAACCTCGGGAGGAGGACGACACAAAATGGGTTTTTTCCCGAGAGCTTTGGCATGTTCAGCGTTATATGAGCAAGGCATATCGTCAGTAATAATCGACTCACGATGCCTCCAAGGCATAGCAAAAGGAATCGCTCGACGGTCTATCAGAAAGAACTCAGTTTTCCACTTCTTAAGGCTAGAAGTAGTCTCAATCAAACATTTACCATATTCCCCCTCTCCTCGGCTCTCGAAGGAGAACCAATGCCCTTGCTTACTTAACCTATAGAATACTCTAAATAATGTTACGGACACAGGAATCTTCGAGCCGAAGCAATGAAGCTCAAACATCACCACTCTGTTCATACCTATGGGCACAAGCTGGGAAATATGTACTTTGAAGTATCTAATCACGTTTAAGACAAATGTGGAAAAGGGGATCCGAAGGCCAGAATGGTCGAGAAACTGACGATAAATTCCAATCTTAGATTCGGGTAAACGGTCCATGGTCATGTCAGGATCCGGAAGGCAAGGTCTTAATAAAGAAGGAATGTTGTACTTACATATCACCACCTTTAAATCATCCTCGGTCATACCAGACAAGCGGATATGCATATCACATTTCGGGTCACGCTTCACCGGCGGATCCACTCTCGACTTAGCAATCTCTTTCCCAGTCATCCGGAACAGGCAGATGTACAAATATACAAGAGAAGGAAAGAATAAGAATTATACCTTCGGATGATGCAAAGGAAGATAAGGTGAAGAAATGAAGAAAACAATAATGGTGGAAACGACGCAAAACAAAATGAATAAACACACATATATAGGGGTCATGGGCGAAGATATCGAGGAAACACTGTTCGTTTGCGAATCACGAGGATAAAGATCCACCGTTGAATTCGAAACGGCTAAACACGTGTCAAGTCCTCATCCACCACCAAAAGAAAGAAGGTCCAAAATAGGGAGTATAATCGAATCGGTTCAGAAGACGAAACAGTCCAAAAATCATCCCCAGACGGAGAGTAAGAATCGTTTTAAGTATCAGTCAATTATAGGGATAATGAACTAATACTTGGGGGGACATGTTCGCGTATGTCTCCGGCACCTGGCCGAAGGTACGACACACAAGCCGAGACAAATGCCACATAAGAGAGAGAATATAGACAAGATCCCCCAAATCGTGGGAGACCCTGTTTTATCCAACAAGGCAAGGTTTTACCCAGCAGATCCAGCCATGGTCCGCCGCCTGCTTTAATACTGTGCCTGACATTAGAACACTGTTCAAGGGGTGCGCGTCTCAATGATGTGACTACACACCCAGGTATCCTCTAAGCTTTGGGTATAAATACCCCAAAGCATTTACTAACACAACAACACACAGTACACAGCATTTACTCTCACTTAATAATATATCTCCGGTATTCATCACCGGACACCACTCTTGTGATTGTTACTTACTTTCACGCCGGAGCTTGGTCTCAGGTTCACACCTGGGGCGAGTTAACGTGCGTTCTATCATTGCAGGGTAGGCCCATCCTACAAGCATACTGTACACGAGACCGAAGCTAAATATCCAAGGGCCTCGTTCCCGCGGAAATTTGTTTCAACAAAGACAAAGAAGATTGATATTGCTACTTACTAGAAGATGTAAACATTCATCACTTAATGAACTTTTCGTGTGTTTTTAGTTTCCATAGATTATTGCAGCGGTGCCCTAAATTTCGGGTGAGGCTGGTTCTTGTTTCACAATTCTTATTCAGAGCAATTTCAGCATATATAACAATTTCTGACTGATGATGCATACATAATCTTCTTTACGTTAACAGTAAACATTTTAAATAATTTGATGAAATTCGGATAATACATTTTTCCATGGTCAACTTTTTTCTACAAAATTGTGTCGAATTTCTGAAAGCCAACATGGACACGTGAAATATTAACTCACACAACAATGAAGCTTACAAAAGACACACCAAACTATAATCTCTGAGCGAATCAATCTTGGTATGCTAATACAGCAAGGTAAAAACCTGGTTCATAGATTAACTCGGCTATTGTCAACGAGTGATCAGATGCAACACTCTCTGATGTCTCTTTTTCAGGCAAGTCAGAGACTACGACATCAGGGAACTCTGCTTTTTGCTGCTTCAGTATTTCTCTTCCTTTTGGATGACTTATCACCTGGTCATGACAATACACAAACACGGTCAAATTCGATTACCGTACAAGTACCACTTTCATGTACTTACTAACTTGCATATCAAAAAACGAGAACAAAAGAATCTCTCCTGTTGGTGGTCAAGGTTCTGCACTAAAAGTACACCTTGGCGACTTGCCATACAACCCATTTCACCCATTCCCTTTTTACCCGTTTTGCCCATTTGAGATAACAGTTAACTACTACATCATGAGAATACCCGGATTAAGACATGTACATATAAGCCAAAGACTCGTCCTCCCCTAGTAACATCAGCAGAGAAAACTTAATCCATTTACATAACTAGAACTAAAATTAAACTTAATCGGTTGAAAATACACCTCTACTTTGTAATGTGAACCTGATTTTTTCGATGCATGTACTGATAGACATTCTAAACATGAAACTATCAGGTTTCAAATGCTATAATGTGCGTTTATTTATCCAAGCACTATCTCGTCTTATCCATCATATACTATACTACTAAAATTAAAGAGAGGACAATATGAATATACCTGGTAGGAAAAGCTTTGATAGTGCACCAAAGACCTGTCCGAGGTCAGACGGCCAACCAGGAACAAAAGCACAACATCAAAAGGAGCTCACTTTTCAGGCACGTAAATCAACTCCCCTTGCCAACATTTAACCTTATCATACTTCTCTTTAATGCACGCCAACACAAATAAAGAATCATGAACCACATGTAGCTGTTTGTAAGAACACATCTCAACCACTCGGTCAACAAAACCTTCTGAACCCCCGTTGAAATCAAAATATTTGAATCCCCCCCAACTTTCGCAGCAGATATTATACGGTCACTATTTTGTTTGTAAACCTCATCGGAATTAATATCGTCTGCATCAAGAAAGACCAATCTTTTTCCGCAAAATCTTCAAAGTTGAGAACAGAGACTGTTCCTTCAGTTGGTGTTACACCACAAGTAGTTGGCTTATACGAAATAGAACTAGGTTGGATTGTAAGTGAAGTAAGCCGGGGGTTAGTGGAAGTAAAATATGGTAAGCATTTTTAGGGTGTATGACTACTTAAAGTAGAGGCAGAGGCAATTTACCCGCGTTAATCACTACTCATGACTGAAACTTGTCATTTTGTTGCAAGTACAAGCTTACAGGTAAATAAACCTTTATATTAGCTTTAGAAATGCTTATAATCAGAGTTGAAAAGAGTATTAGATGGAATGAGTTCTCTCAAGTTACAAAAAGACCAGTCTCACTTTGACTAAACACTTCATTATAGGGGGTATATAAGCTTAGATTATAGTAGTAGGAAGTGCTAACGATTGATCTGAGTAAAGGAACAAGAAAGTTGATTCCGATTAAAGACGGGTAACTGAATGGTAAACTTGCTGTGAAACAAGATTCACACCAATACTGATCTTACATGCAATTGTTCAGAAAGTTGATTACAAAAGATAAATCTAAAACACATAAAAACATAAACTACTAGTAAAAAATTCAGATAACAAAAGTTTGGACTTGTTCGGACACAGTAAATACATCAAAGACTCACTTGCTCTTGCTTCCCACAGGCTTTGGGTCACGGATCTTAAGGTAAATGAGATGGAGCTGAGGTTGAGGTCGGTCCCGGCTCTTCGCGGGGAGAACCCCGGATAATTATTAGGATGAAACGCTCTTTCCTCGTCAAACTCAAGCATGGCCTTGTCGGCAATGGCGGTCTTGATACCCCCAACCAGAAAATGGGGGCAAAGTAAAATGCATGATAACAACTCGAGAGTCTCTATCCATCACCTTCACCACACTTTCTAACACAGCCTCAAAGTATTCTTTGCTAACAACAATCACAGATTTAAGATTCTGAAGCTCCGCTTCCTTTTTCAAAGCCTCATCACGTCCTTGGAGCACCACCCAACTAGGCCTCCTTCGCCAAAAGCCTGTCCTATTCTGTAAATCTCGTATGGATAATGTACATCCTTTTAAATTTCTTCTTGGAAACAATGGCAACAATTTCCGAATCCTCGAGGATCCAGATTGGATCAACCCCAAAGATGACTGTTAGCCCCTTCTTGCCATCCGATGACCTAGCATCAGTAAGATGCTTTTTGCCCTATATTGCCCACATGATATCGGCTGTTGTATGATTCTTCGTCTGCTTCATCAGTTATGAAGAAAACCTTGTTTCCATGCTCAGCTCCTCTGTTGTGTGCCCCACCTCTTGTGATAGCCTTGGTGAATGTGGCACCATGGTCTTCACAGTCAAAAATACTCCCGCTTACGCCGGGTTTTCTCAACGTCACATTACCTTTACCTTTCTTGCGGCGTCCTACAAACAAACTTTCAGATTAATACAAAGCCCAAACAAACAAAAGCACAACTAGCTTAATTTACATACAACTAGTCAAGTAAACACATAAAAACTGAAGATCAAGTGCAACTAGCTTAATTTACATACAACTAGTCAAGTCAACACATAAAAACTGAAGATCAAGTGCAACTAGCTTAATTTACATAGAACTAGTCTCAAGTAAACAAAGGTCATTACCTAAACTTTTTAGCTTATGAACTTGATAAGCTCATAAACCCATCAAATAAACTTTAAACAACCACCCCTTAATCAGCTTTTGCTTTTAGCTAGGGGTATTGTCTAAGCTTATTTGATGGGCTTATTGATTACTGTATAAATTATGAACTAACAAGTAAGCGAACAATTAAACTAGTCAAGTAATCAACTACCTTAAGTTACAAACAAATCTAAATAAATCAAATATGAGATGAAGGAAGGAACTGTATTTTTACTGATACACTATTGCCCGAAAAGCCACAAGAAATAGGTTCAGTAAGCTGATTGCGTAAGAGATCTCTGCACAATTTGTATCCAGATTACCACATAAGAAAATCTCTTGGCAGACCCAACAAAGACTAACTAAAAAACATAAAAACAACTTTAGCATTTTCCTATAAGAATAGGTAGATGGGAGTACAAGCTTAGAGAGTTAAATGAACCTTCACATTAACTTTAGAAATGCTTATACCCAGACTTGGAAAGAGTATTAGATGGAAAATGAGAGTTCACTCAAGTTGCAAGAAAGTTGATTTGGATTAAAGGCGGATAACTGAATGGTTAACTTGCTGTGAAACAAGATGCACGCCAATACTGATCTTACACGCAATTGCTCAGAAAGTTTGATTACAAAAGAAGAATTTTTAAAAACTTAAAAACATAAACCTACTCTAGTTAAAAAGTTCAGATAACAGAAGTTTGGTCTTGTTTTGGACACAGCAAATACTTCAAAGACTCACTTGCTCTTGCTTCCCACAGGTTTTGGGTCATGGATCTAAAGGTAAATGAATGAATATGGGATGGAGCTGAGGTTCAGGTCTGCCCCGGCTCTTTGCAGGGAGAACCCTGGATAGCTATCAGGATGAAACGCTCTTTCCTCATCAAACTCAAGCATGGACTTGTCGGCAATGGTGGTCTTGATACCCTAATCAGAAATTGGAGCAGAGTAGGATGCAGAATAACGACCCCGAGAGTCTCTATCCATCACCTTCACCACACTTTTTAACACGAATACTTTTTTTCGTTTTTTCAAATGTAAAAGGATCTTTGTAAAAACTAGTCTCTTTCAGGTTTTTGTTTCACAATCATATGATGTTGTCTGTCATCTGATATATTTTCTTAGTCTCTTTTTGTCCTTCGAGGGTGATGATTCGGCGATTCTGTTTTGGTGGTCGGTTGTTAGGGTCATCGATTCTTTCCTTTTCATGGAGAAAGCAGAAATGACGTTAAGTTTTGAACCACAAAATGCATTACGGAATCGTTATGATAGGGTTCAGGTTAAGAACGCGTATGAATATACCAAATAGTTTCAAGCATTAATGAATGAACGAATGAGTTTTATTTCATCAGTTATGACAAGCTGCACCCGATCAACTTCGGTAATAAGTATGGATCAAAAGGGTATGTAATCCAACCACGTATATAATTGACAAATGTGTGTGATGTAACTATAAATTACCAGTAAATATGATACTCCATTTTTCTTTCATTAATTAATAGCTACGCTCATTAATCACGTGCAATTTAACTTTGAACGAGCTCCTTTGGATCAGGTTATAATGAATCATTAATAGCTACACTTATTATTGCAACTCGATACATGAACGAGCTTCTTTGGATCAGGTTATAATGAATCATAAGGCTGCTTACGTGCATAGTCAGCGTGCCGAAGAGATTGTTATTGAGGTACTTTCTGTGTGCTTCTCTTGTACGATATAGGTTAAAAATGGTCACACAGAGTGTTGTAAAGCTTTTACGAACTGTTTATAATAGTAGTGAAATTAAATGGTTAAATGAGAAATTTTTACGAGTCAAACCCAACGTGTTTTGTGCCTAATTCCTTCAGAACTATTATTTAATATGAAATTAAAAGAAGGGGCTCCCATAAATGCAGGTACTTAAGCTATTCCTCATGACAACAGTGGAGGCACTTTTGTTCCAGAGCACAAACATTTACATAGTGAGGCTTTGTTGTGGATGAGAGTTTCCTTCGTTATAACTAGCTAAATCGGATGCGTAGGTGTAGATGATTAATTTAATTTGCTCTAGAATGCGTAGGTGTAATATTCTTGTTCTTTTTTATGTTATAACTAAGATTCCCTTATCTTGTCCTGCTCCAGCTGCTATGATTTCTTAATTAATCATCAAGTGTGTTAATAAACAGTTGCACTGCGATTGTCGAAAGACCAAATACCGTTTTATTTTCGAGAAAAGACGAGATGGAAGGAACTAGAAAGTTTCTTTAGAATGACGACTGATATTGAATGATGAACTTGCTTTGAAACAACCCTTTGGATAAAGGTACATGAAACCACCCACCATTGATAATTCACAATGACCTTTGATTGCTATCGACATGTGCCTGCGATTATAGGATGTAATGGGATCTGGAGTGTGATGGTAAAAGAAGAAGCGGTGGCTCTTGTTCAAAGAAAACTAATGCAAGACAATGACCATCAAAGGTGTTCCTTACACCTACACACAAACAATGGGACTCTAAATTTGGATGTAGAAGTGCAGAACAGAAACTGAAGTCTACTTGAAGACAAAGAAGATTGTTATTGCTACTTATTAAAAGATGTAAACATTCATCAGTTGATGACCCTTTTCGTGTGTTTTTAGTTTCCCTAGATTATTGTGATGCTTGAAAATGATGGATTCAATCATATGTCAAAGATGTAATGGGTGACACTGGTTCTTGTTTCCCTATTCTTATTCAGAGTAATTTAGCATATATCACGGTGTCTGAGTACTGATGCATAATCTTCTTACGTTAACAGTAAACATTTTAAATAAGTTTAAAAAATTCTGATAATACATTTTGCCATGGTTTTCTAAAGTTTTTTCTACAAAATTTGTGTCGAATTTCTGAAAGCCAACATGGACAGGTGAAATTTTAACTCACATAGCAATAATGCTCACCAAACTATAATCTCTAAGTGAATCAATCTTGGTTTGCTAATACAGCAAGGTAAAAACCTGGTTCATCGATGAACTCGGCTATTGTCAACGAGTGATCAGATGCAACACTCTCTAATGTCTTTTTTTCAGGCAAGTCAGCGACTACAACATCAGGGTACTCCGCTTTTTGCTTCTTCGGTATTTCTGTTCCTTTTGGATGACTTATCACGATTCTTGCACCTGGTCATAACAATATACAAACACTGTCAAATTCGGTTACTGTACAAGTACCACTTTCATGTACTTACTAACTTGCATATCAACAAACGAGAACAAAATAATCTCTCCTGTTGGTGGTCAAGGTTCTGCACTAAAAGTACACCTTGGCGACTTGCCATATAACCCATTTCACCCATTCCCTTTTTACCTGTTTAGCCACATATATATAAGTCAAATACTCGCCCTCCCCGGGTAACATCAGCAGAGAACACTTCATCCATTTACATAAGTAAAACTAAAATTAAAGTTAATGGGTTGAAAATACACCTCTACTTTGTAATGTGAACCTGATTTTTTCGATGCATGTAGATTGACATTCTAAACATGAAACTATCAGGCTTCAACTTTTACCTTTAGATGCCAACAATATGCTGTGCGTTTATTTATCCAAACACTATCTCGTTTTATCCATCATATTATACCACTAAAATTCAAGAGAGGACAATATGAATATACCTGGCAGGCAAAGCTTTGATAGTGCACCAAAGACCTGTCCGAGGTCAGACGGCAAACCAGGAACAAAAACACAACATCAAAAGGAGCCCACTTTTCAGGCACGTAAATCAACTCCCCTTGCTAACATTTAACCTTATCATACTTCTCTTTAATGCACGCCAACACAAATAAAGAATCATGTACCACAAGTAGCTGTTTGTAAGAGCACATCTCAACCACTCGGTCAACAAAACCTACTGAACCCATTGAAATCAAAATACTTGAATCCTCCCCAACTTTTGCAGCAGATATTATATTGTTATTATTTTGTTTGTAAACCTCATCGGAATTAATATCGTCTGCATCAAGAAAAGACCAATCTTTTACCGCAAAATCTTCAAAGTTGAGAACAGATACTGTTCCTCCTTCAGTTGGTGTTACACGCAGTAAGCCGGGGGTTAGTGGAAGTAAAATGTGGTAAGCATTTATAGGGTGTATGACTACTTAAAGTAGAGGCAGAGGCAATTTACCCGCGTTAATCAGTACTCATGACTGAAACTTGTCATTTTGTTGCAAGTACAAGCTTACAGGTAAATAAACCTTTATATTAGCTTTAGAAATGCTTGTAACCCGAGTTGTAGAGAGTATTAGATGTAAAATAGGAGTTCTCTCAAGTTATGAAAAGCCCAGTCTCACTTTGACTAAACACTTCATTATAGGGGGTGTATAAGCTTAGATTATAGTAGTAGGAAGTGCTAACGATTGATCTGAGTAAAGGAACAAGAAAGTTGATTCCGATTAAAGACGGGTAACTAAATGGTGAACTTGCTGTGAAACAAGATTCACGCCAATACTGTTCTTACACGCAATTGTTCAGAAAGTTGATTACAAAAGAAATCTAAAAAACATAAAAATCATAAACTACTAGCAAAAAATTCAGATAACAAACGTTTGGACTTATTCGGACACAGCAAATACATCAAAGACTCACTTGCTCTTGCTTCCCACAGGCTTCTTGTTTCTCTTCCACGTCATCTTCTTGGTCTTCTTTCTCTTCCTCTTCATTCTCTTGCTTATGTTTGTTCTCTTTTCTTTAATCAATTCCCCAGGATTTGGGTCACGGATCTTAAGGTAAATGAATGACGAGGGGATGGAGCTGAGGTTCAGGTTGGTCCCGGCTCTTTGCGGGGAGAACCCTGGTGATACGACCCTTGCGGATTGTATCGGGATATGGCACCACTTCAAGCGTGATGCGAGCTCCTTAAGAAAGAGAAGAAGAAAACCAGAATATTATTTGACAAATTATGATCTTTATTCATCACAGAATTCGGTTTATATAATACCGAATGACCAAGCTTGGAGGACAAGCCAAACCACAATACATTCCTGTTACGAGACAAACACAATACTTTCCTAATTCAATGAGATAAACGACATAAATAAAGATAGATCACATGACGTAGTCATTAAGCCAAGTGGGCTTGGACCTGCTCCTAACGGGTCGCCCCACCCTTTGCACTACTGGCGTAACACTCTCTTCCCCTTCAAAATTCACCTTGTCCTCAAGGTGATAGGATGGATAAGTAGACTGAAATTCTGACAACTCTTCCCATGTAGCTTCATCAGGCGAACTTCCAAACCATTGAACCAAAATCTGCCGAATTGGCTTGCCATTTCTAAGAATAACACGTTCTGCACATATGGCCAGTGGCTTGTCTATTGGATGCCCATCATGTTCCTCCTCAGGAAGATTAGCAATACCTTCACTCGCAGTCCCTACAAATGGTTTAAGCAACGAAACATGAAACACCGGATGTATTTTACTTGTGGATGGCAGAGCTAATCGATATGACACTTTTCCTATTCTCTCTACCACTTCATAAGGACCATAATACCGCTTAGATAACTTGTTGGAAAGCCTCTTTGCTAAAGTAACTTGGCGATACGGTTGCAACTTAATTAACACTTTGTCCCCCACACAAAACTCTAAGTCACGTCGGCCCCGATTGGCTTGAATTTCCATTCGATTGCGAGCAGCCGCCAAATTCTCCTTTAATTGGCGCAACAATACATCTCGCTCAACCAACACTTCATCTACAGCCGCCACCTTAGAAGAGCCCGGTGGATATGGAATAATAGACGGAGACACACGTCCGTACAAGGCTTGATACGGAGTCATTTTGATACTGCTATGAAAACTTGTATTGTAACTATACTCAGCCCAAGGTAATAAACGTGCCCATTGATGAGGACGATCCGATACCATTGCTCGCAAGTATTGCTCCAAACCCCGGTTAACAACCTCTGTCTGCCCATCCGTTTGCGGATGATATGCGGTACTAAGATTCAATTTTGTGCCACTAAATTTAAAGAGCTCCTTCCAAAACGTACTAACAAAGATAGGGTCACGATCAGAGACTATAGTTTTAGGAAACCCATGAAGTTTCACAACCATCTCCATAAACAACTCAGCCACTTTTGATGCATTAAAGTTAGTTGTTAACGTACCGAAATGCGCATATTTCGTTAAACGGTCTACCACCACAAGAATAACCGTCGCGCCCTTAGATAATGGTAACCCGTTGATAAAATCCATAGACACATCCTCCCACACAGCAGTAGGCATGGGTAATGGCTGCAACAAACCGCCCGTCGCTTGCGTTGAATATTTGGTTTGCTGGCAAACCAAACATTTTTTAATGAATTCCGCGACGGACCTACGCATTCCTTTCCAGTAAAACAGCGCTGCTAACCCCACTAACATCTTCTTTACACCCGCATGACCAGCACTTGGTGTATCATGAAACTCGGATAACAAAATTTCTTTCAACTTAGAATTAGTGCCCACATAATACCGATCACGAAACAAAAGCAGCCCTTGTTCACGGCGAAAACCCTCCAAAACCTCGCCTTGATCCAACCGTCGATGAAGCTGAAAAAGTTCATCTAAGGCAATATTTTCTTGTTTCAAATCGTCAAGTAACCCAACCACCGGACGACTCAAAGACATAAAATTTGCCACGACATCAGCCGAATCTTCAGAAATTCGAGACAACGCATCCGCAACCATGTTTGCTACCCCAGGTTTGTACTCAATAGTAAAATCGAAGCCCATGAGTTTCCGCACATACTTTTGCTGAAGAGGTGTCTGGATTACTTGTTGCATTAACTCCTTAATACTCCTATGGTCGGTACGAATAATAAAACGACGCCCCACCAAATATTGGCGCCACTTATACACAGCCTCAACAATAGCAAAAAGTTCCTTTTGATAAGTTGAAGCTATCTGCATACGGGGTCCCAGTTTTCGACTGAAATAACCAAGTGGTTTCCCTTTTTGAAGCAAAACCGCACCAATTCCCACAGCGGATGCATCCGCCTCAACTACGAAAGTATCATTAAAATCCGGAAGACCCAATACTGGCGCATTGATGAGTTTGTCTTTAAGCGCCAAGAATGCTTTTTCTTCACTATCTTCCCACTTAAACCCATCTTTTTGAAGAAGATTAGATAGAGGCGCAGCAATAGTAGCATAGCCTTGAATGAATCTTCTATAGTACCCTGCCAACCCTAAGAACCCTCGCACCTGACGTTGAGTTGTAGGAACCGGCCATTCCTTAACAGCGGACACTTTCTTTGGATCGACTGCGACACCTTGCACCGAAATAATATGGCCTAGATATTCAAGTGTCTTTGCTCCAAAAACACACTTCGACTTCTTTACAAAAAACTGGTGATCCTGTAAACACTGAAATACACAACGGAGGTGGACTAGGTGTGCGTCATAAGACGTGCTATAAATCAAAATATCATCAAAAAAAACAATCACGAATTTACGTAAGTATGACGAGAATAACCGGTTCATGGTTGCCTGAAAAGTGGAAGGTGCATTGGTAAGGCCAAACGGCATTACCAAAAACTCATAATGTCCATCATGAGTTCGAAAAGCTGTCTTGTAAACATCTCGATCATGGACCCGAATCTGATGGTAACCGGCCCTCAAGTCAAGTTTTGTAAAAATCACCGCCCCTTCTAATTCGTCAAACATTTCGTCGGCCGTAGGAATAGGGAACTTGTCTTTAACCGTTACCTCATTCAATGCCCGATAGTCGACACAAAACCGATAACTCCCATCTTTCTGTTTAACTAAAAGTACCGGTGACGAAAAAGGACTACGACTCACCCGAATAACACCTTGCCCCAACATTTCATTAACCAATCGCTCCATCTCACCCTTTTGGTAGTAAGGATAACGATATGGTCGTACATTAACAGGTTTAGTATTAGGATACAAATGTATCCGGTGATCAACACTACGATGTGGAGGAAGAATAGCGGGTACCTGAAATAAGACATTGAACTCTGTAATGAGCTCGCCCAGTTCCGGAGACATACTAGCCACGGGTTCAGACGACCCTTCACCGTCTGTCATATCCCCTCCCAAGGTATAGAACTCATAAATACCATAAATCTCTTCCGATCCCAATAAAGCCCGCATGTGATGCAAACTCACACGCTTCATACGTAAGCTTTCCTCCCCACGCAACACATACGTACGCTCTAACCATGTAAATTCCATGGTTTGATTGGAATAATCGTGCGTTACTTTTCCCAACTGCTGCAACCACTGTATACCCAAAACAATATCCGGCCCTTTGATAGGCAGAACATACAAGTCGACATTCATACAAAACCCTTGAATATCGATTGCTACCTGCGCACACATATTTTCACACAACAGAGATTCACCACTACCAATATAAACCTTAAAAGGTGTCGTACCTGTCAGTGGTAATTGCATGCGTTCAATAACCCCTGGTTGAACAAAATTGTGCGTACTACCATTATCTATAAGGAAGTGCGCCTTGCTTGAATTCAATGTCCCCCACAATTGCAACGACCGTGGACTCCCATGGCCAACCAGAGAATTCAATATCGAAATATCACCACTCTCTAACATATCATCTTGCTCCGCGTCCTCAGACTGCAACACCGCGTCGTCGCCATCAGCCATCATCAACAAAAATTTACCCGGACACTTATGTCCCCGAACCCACTTATTGTCACAGTTAAAGCATAACCCCTTACTCAATCGATCTTGTCGCTCAGCAGGAGAGATCCATTTGATAGGTAGTGGAGTCGACCCGGTAGTACTCCCTGTTTGAACAGGGGTAGCCACCAAAGGAGTTTTAGGGTTTTCCAAACGGGCCGCGGTAAAACGTGGTGCGGACTTGGTAAGGGTTTGTGACGCCACTGACCCCACTGACCGAACAGAGGGCATAGACACCCCTTGATCTGCCAAACGTGCTTCAGTAACCCTAGCCAATGAAAAAGCCTCACCAAGAGAAGTTGGTTTTGAGACTAACAACTCGCGTTGCAAGGATGGCTTAAGCCCTGACACGTAAAAAGATATAAGTAACCCTTCAGAAACATTAGTTACTCGATTCATTAACTTCTCAAAATCACTTTGATACTGAGCCACTGTTCCCTGCTGTAACAACTTAGATAATGCACCTTGCGGATCTTCATACTTGCACGGACCAAAGCGATTCCGCACACTTTCCACAAAATCTTCCCATGTAGTGATTAGTTGGTTGCGTGTCATCCAACGAAACCACTCCGCCGCATCCCCCTCAAGATTGAAACCCACGATTCTCAACCGTTGATCAGCTGGTGTTGCCAAAAGCGAAAAATACTCGGTGATGGAAAAAATCCAACTATCCGGATCTGGCCCTGAAAATTTAGGCACATCAAGTCGCATAGAGCGTGGAATTGGAGCAGCCAACTCACCCCCACCACCCAATCGACTGGCCTGTACCAACCCTTTTGTCACCAACAACTCAGCCTGCAACGCCGCCATTTGTTCCTGAAACATATCGAACTGCGACTTTTGAGCAGCAGCTTGATCCTTAAGTAACAGCCGCAACTCGTCTAATTCCGCCATAGCAATGAAAGCACCAGTTGATACGACCCTTGCGGATTGTATCGGGATATGGCACCACTTCAAGCGTGATGCGAGCTCCTTAAGAAAGAGAAGAAGAAAACCAGAATATTATTTGACAAATTATGATCTTTATTCATCACAGAATTCGGTTTATATAATACCGAATGACCAAGCTTGGAGGACAAGCCAAACCACAATACATTCCTGTTACGAGACAAACACAATACTTTCCTAATTCAATGAGATAAACGACATAAATAAAGATAGATCACATGACGTAGTCATTAAGCCAAGTGGGCTTGGACCTGCTCCTAACGGGTCGCCCCACCCTTTGCACTACTGGCGTAACACCTGGATAGCTATCGGGATGAAACGCTCTTTCCTCGTCAAACTTAAGCATGGACTTGCCGGCAATGGTGGTCTTGATACCCTAATCAGAAATGGGGGCAGAGTAGGATGCATAATAACTACCCGAGAGTCTCTATCCATCACCTTCACCACACTTTTTAACACAGCCTCTAAGTATTTGTTATCAGCAATCACAGATTCCAGATTCTGAAGCTCCGCTTCCTTTTTCAAAGCTTGATCATGAGGCAGGGTCCTTGGAGCACCGCCCACCTCGGCCTCCTTCGCCAAAAATCTGTCCCAGTCTGTAAATCTCGTATGGATAACTAAAAGTCAATTACAACCCAAAATATCCTAGAAGTTACTACTAAGGTTCAAGAAGGCCACTCCTATGAATAATGTGACACAATCCATTGTTGTATTCTGACCATATGATTCACTGTTTGACTGCAGTAGGATGAGCATAGTAGGCACGTTTAACTGCAAAAACACAAGTGTCCGTTAGGAATATTGTATGCTATACAAAATGTAAGACTTTACGATGTAATCAATAATGCATTATGGAAGGACTAATGACTAATGATTGAATACGAAAAGCAGATAGCATACCAATGGTAGCAGATGGCATAGCAATGGTAGCACATGGCATACCAATGGAGTCAGAAAGGGTGGACCTAGAATACCTAAAAGTTGAGATATAAACAGGTTAGGTTTACGCAAAAGAGCTTCCATAAAAATAGATAATGGTAACAGGGTTAACTATATTACATGTCGCACGAGGTGTATGTAAGAATATGCAAGCCATCTAGAGCACTGAAACAATGAATACTTAGTATATATATTCTTCTTGTAAATCTCCCTCTTCATCCTCCACTTCACCATCCTTTAGAGCCCTAATCGCCGCGGATCTTGATGCCCCAATCGGATAAAGGTGGTTGGTAGGATGAAGAAGAATCGCCGCCGTATTTTTTATGGACATGATGTCCATTTCACCTTCATAAAAGAAGCACACATGAAAAATACTCAATAACCTACAAAATACTTTTTAACAAAGCAATTAGAATCCGACAAGTTACCTCTGAAACTAAAGAACATGTTGTCACCGTGAAAAAATCCCCACCTGCAACGGGGGAAAGCAGATCTGTGGTGAGGGCAAGTGAATGAAGAAGGATACATGGTGGTTGCTGTTTTGTGTAAATTGAATGTGAGCCAAAAATATACTAGTGAGGTTAATCGGTCAATATGGCAAAACGACGTCGCATGACTATGGCCCATTTTCTTGGCCCACTGGGGCCCTTTTTTTACTGGTGTTAGTTGTTCTAGCCGTTTAGGCATCTGATAATCACGAATAATTTTTTTTTTACTTTTTTCAAATGTAATTTCTTCAGGCTTTTGTTTCACAATCATAGGAGGTTGTCGGTCATCTGATCTAATTTCTTCAGTCTCTTTTTGTCCGTCGACGGTGACGAGTCGGCGATTCTGTTTTAGTTGTCGGTTGTTAGGGTGTGGAGAATGCATTATGAATATACCTAATAGTTTCAAGCATTAATGAATGAACGAATGAGTTGTATTTCATCATATCAGTTATGACAAGCTGTAACCGATCAACTTCGGTAATAAGTATGGATCAAAAGGGTATGTAATCCAACCACGTATAAAATTGACAAATGTGTGTGATGTAACTATAAATTACCAGTATATATGATACTCCAATTTTCTTTCATTAATAGCTACGCTTAATGATCATGTGCAATTTAACTTATTGCAACTCGATACATGAACGAGCTCCTTTGGATCAGGTTATAATGAATCATAAGGCTGCTTACGTGCATAGTCAGCGTGCCGAAGAGATTGTTATTGAGGTACTTTCTGTGTGCTTCTCTTGTACGATTTAGGTTAAAAAGTTGCAAGTGTTTGTTCTTGAGAGGCCTGGTGATGTGTTCTACCTCTTTTTGCCAGTCAAATGCAGGCTTCAAGATACTTAAAAAATATTTACTAGTGAAATAGTTTAAAAGTAACATAAAAGTCACACAGAGTGTTGTAAAGCTTTTAGAAACTGTTTATAACTGTAGTGAAACTAAATGGTTAAATGAGAAATTTTTACAAGTCAAACCCAATGTGTTTTGTGCCTAATTCCTTCAGAACTATTATTTAATCTGAAAGTAAGGCTATAATGCATGTCAAGCCTTTGAATCAAAAGAAGGGGCTCCCATAAATCAGGTACTTAAGCTATTCCTCATGCCAACAGTTGATGCACTTCTGTTCGAGAGCACAAACATTTACATAGTGAGGCTTTGTTGTGGATGAGAGTTTCCTTCATTATAACTAACTAAATCGAATGCGTAGGTGTAGATGTATTTCATCATATCAGTTATGACAAGCTGTAATACTCCATGTGTTTTTATCGCGATTTTGAACTTTTAATCACAACTCCTCCTTTGTAACCAAATATGAGATGAAGGACGGACCTGTATTTTTACTCATACACTATTGCCAGTTAGTTTATCCGTTATCTGTTATCGTTTGCAATAATCCATGCTTTTTAGCTGCCTTGCCCATTGCATTTCCCACCAGAATAACTTTGTCGATCAAGTCATACAGCTGTTATACTTATACATAAACCTGAAAATTTTGTTATTTAGTATATCCATGTGAGACCATACAAGAGGTGAGCTTAGAAGTTGAAAAGAGACGTGCGGTTAAGATTGGTTTAAGATAGCATGCTCATCCAAGATATTGTGAACATGGATATTTTTTTTCCTCAGATTACATATTATTGAACATCTACATTTATTTAGGTGAATATAGTACAAGGTAACATTTGAGGAGACAAAAGTGAAGTTTAAAATTAAAAAAAAGAAAGGTTAACAAAACCTCTGTTTTTGTAAAGTCAAGTCTATTTTAGCTTAAACAAGACGCGCACCAGTTTAGACCCATTTACACGCAATTGCTCAGAACCATGATCAGGCCAAAATTTAGTTCATTAGATAAGATAGTTCCTTACATAACATAGTTCAAGCAAAAATCTAGTACTAGCTCCTAAAACTTCAACATAAACTTCAAAAACTTCATCAAGGCAAAAGATATAGTACCAGTAACTTCATCAAGCCAAAAGATATCGTACCAGTAACTTCATCAAGCCAAAAAGCTATAGTACCAGTAACTTCATCAAGCCAAAAGATCTCGTACCAATAACTTCATCAAGCCAAAAGATATCATACCAATAACTTCATCAAGCCAAAAGATATATTACCAATAACTTCATCAAGCCAACAGACCAGTAACTTCTCCAAAAGATATAGCACCACAAACTTCAAAGAACCTAAAAACTCTACTTTTTATATATTCTCCATGAGAAAAACTTTGCAGCTGTCATGTCCATCTTCAAATCGGTATGAGTATAATAATTGACCGGGACATTCGAATCATTCTACTTCATCCAACTGTGGATCCCTACTCCAAATGGAACCTAGTTGAAGTTGGTTTGTTTGATAAACTCAAGTTTCCTGGGTTTTCTCCAAGGAGGGCTGGCACCAATTTGAAGTTGGACATGACGGCTGCGAAGTTTTACAGTAAAATTTCGCAACCCTCATGTTCAACTTCAAATCGGTGCCAGCCCTTCTTGGCGAAGACCCACGAAACATGAGTTTATCAAACAAACACGAAATAAAGACTTGTAATAGCAGGTAGATCTTTTATCTTCAACAGCTCATGTTGGTCTTTACTGAGCAACACATGAAACTCACCATCATCCTTTAGTAGTTCAGCACAGACCTCAAAGATCTGTTTCATTTCAGCAGCTACCTTGGTAGTATGTATCATAAAGATTCTGTCCGCTTTCTCGTTTTTGGTTGCTGATCTGAGTTTTGCCAGATCCACTGGATCCACATTAAAGTGGACAGTTGCCTTGAAATCCTTATAATTCTTGATGGTGGCCAGATTGTGCAACCCCTCTTGTTTGTATTTGTCTTTGAACAGTTGCAATAGTTGGATGACGCAAGCATCATTAGGCCTTTCACGTGCTGCTATTATTAAAAAAAAAAAAAAAAATTAAAAAAAACATAGCCAAATATAGAA
This sequence comes from Glebionis coronaria, assembly GCA_025667525.1. Classification (NCBI taxonomy): domain Eukaryota; kingdom Viridiplantae; phylum Streptophyta; class Magnoliopsida; order Asterales; family Asteraceae; genus Glebionis; species Glebionis coronaria. The sequence goes on along the minus strand of JANFOE010000470.1, from coordinate 119,559 downwards.
CCCTTACTCCTGTTCCGGCTACCCGGTTCAACTCGTAAGTTTTTCTTTTACGGACATGAAACAATGTCCTTAGCCTAAATATATTTGTTTTTGAAAGAAAAAAGTACCTGAGATGGCTGGATCTAACGCCACCGTGGGTTTTTTTGGGATATGATGTCCATTTTTTCACCTTCAAAAAGAAACACAAACGAAAATGTTCAAATACTTTGGATTATTTTCAACCAAATAAGAAAAAGAATTTTGAATCCAACAAGTTACCTCTTAAACTCAAGAACATGAACCTTGAAAAAGATCCACTCCATCTGCACAAATAAACACAAATTTTGAATCATATTTTTAACAAACAAAATGAGGCTTTGAATGCTAGTACTTGTTGAAAGAAAGAAATGGTCAGGTAGTACCTGCAACGGGGAAAAGCAGATCTGTGGTGAGGGCAACCGGATGAAGGAGAATGCATGGTGGTAGACTGGTAGTAGTTGTGGTGGTTGTGTGTAAATTGAATGTGACTCAAAGATGTTTTTTCCTATGCAAACACGTGAAGTATGAGTCAAAAGATATAGGAGTTCTGATAATGTAAATTTTTTTTCTTTTTTTATTGATAAATATTTAGGAACAGAGGTGATTTGTACACTCTAAAAATTGATTGTCACACTCAAAATGTTTATGTGTGGACATTTATATTCTTATTATATTATTAAAGGGTAAAAATGTCAACACACAATATTTTGAGTATGTAAATCAATATATGTAGTGTGCAAATCACCTCTCATTTATGAACAATAGAAATTAGGGGTGAACAGAAACCGCACCGCAAACTGCAAAATCGCAAAAAACACAAAAGATCGCATCACAAAAACCGCACCACGGCAAAAACCGGTGGATCGATTTTAAGAAAAATAAAAACCGCAAAATGCGGTGCGGTTGCGGTTTTACCCATAAAACCGCACCACAAAATCCGCACCGCACCACGCATCAGTTATATAACCCGAAAAATGACACATGGATTATTTAATGCATGTTATAAGGGTTCTCAATATTCTAAGAAATGTGTGTGTTTTCATTAACTATATGCATTGGTGTAACCGACAATACCAACATTGTGAAACAAAAACCGCAAAAACCCACGTAAATTTTATAAATTATAAGACGTGGTGCGGTGCGGTTATAATCCACAAAACCCGCAAAACTGCTAAAAATCAGCAAAACCGAAACCAAAAAAACCGTGGGGTGCGGATTCACACTTTTTGAAAAACCGCAATTACGGATGCGGTGTGATTTTTGCCAAAAACCGCCCGCCCGCACGCACCATGCTCACCCCTAATGGAAATCAAGAGGTACACAAGCCATTTAACTGTTTTCCCTTTAATAGTAGTTTTAATGTCCGTATATGCATGGGACTTAACATAAAAAATAAATTTGATAATAATTAGGATTTGCAATTTTACATATATTATATATATTTTTTAAGGATATGTAATATATATATGTTTGAATTTTTCTTTTACTATGCACCGTGTAAATTAATATAAAATTATCTCAATATTTATTTTCCAAATTTCATACCTTTTTTACTTTTAATACTTTTATTCTAAATAGTTATATCTTAATTATTAATCAACAGTACACGTACTCAATTATAAAATTCATAATTTTGTAATACTTAATATTATTCAATAAAACAATATTGAATCTTTAAGAATTAAGTAGTTACAATTTTCATGTACCTACGAGTTTTAAGTGATCTTTTATTATGTGATAATGTTAATTGATGTTGTGTATAAATATTTAGGGAAAATAGACAAATAAGTTACTAAAGTTTGGTCAAATGTTCACCTAAGTTACTATAGTTTCATTTGTTACAAACTAGTTACTAATGTATACGGGTTTGTCGAATGGGTTATTAAAGTTTGGAAAAGCATTCAACCGCGTTACTCCCTTCACTTGTTACCGGTTGTTAGCCAGTTTTCAACGCCATGTTGGATATATGTGGGCCCCACCCACTAAAAATTGTACCGTTGGTTAATATTTTTATATAAAACCCCACCTACACTCTAATTACTCTCATTCTTCCCCCAAAATTAAAACTCATCTTCTCCCAAAATTAGGGTTTATACCTAATCTCAAAAAAAACAATGTCTAATTCGATTCTTTGTGGCTGTGGGCAAGTGGCACGATGTCGTACTTCATGGACACAACATAACCCAGGTAGAAGGTTTCTAGGCTGCCCAAATTACTTGGATCCTATGATGAACTGTAATTTCTTTAGGTGGGTGGATTTGCCATTACCAAATCGTTGGTATGAAAATTTGATGTACCAAAACCATGTTAATTTGGTTGAAGCTCAACAAATGATTCTGCAAGTGAACAATGAAAGGGCAAGGATGCGTTTCTACAATAGGGTCTTGATGGTTGTGGTTGTTGTGATGTGTGTTCTTAGTTTTATGTAATGTTTTGTGATGTGTGTTTTTAGGTTTATGTAATGTTTTGTGATTTTCAAGTGTTGTAATGTTCATGATGTTGTCTGTTCTCTTGTAATATTTTGTGTTTTTTAAGTATTGTAATGTTATGAAGTAGTGGAATGAAATTTCTAGCTTAATTGATCATAACTAAAATGCAAGATTCATTCATACAAAAGCTGCAAATGTTATAATTGTTTTACAAGTATCTAACTTGCATCATCATACTACATTTTAGTTACCATGTTCTACCAGTTAGCACAATGGTTGATATACAAAAAGGCCATACATATGGCTTGCGATTTTTAGTGGTTTTAAACTAAAAGCTACTCAATAGAGATGGCATCATCTTCTGTCAATCCTGGTCCATCTTCTTGTTTCTTGTTATAGTTCTTTAGCATCAACCTTTGTGAAGTCCTTCTCCCCATTGGTGCTTCATCATGCATTATTGAATCTTCATCCTGAGATGGCATTGGTTGTGATGCAGATAATGTTGTAATTTCCTCTTCTTCAGTCTGCTGAGCATGAAGTATTGCATCTTCAGGTGTGATTCCAACTGGCCATGTTGGTCTAGGAAGACCCCTCCTATTCTGCTGCATTAAAAAACCATAATATTAGTCAAATGTTTATAACAAAAAAAAGGATTTACAAAGAAGGTAAATTTCTTACTCCAAGCATTGGTTCTCCATCAACAGGATCCCATGAAACACCAAATCCAATTGGCCCCTTTCCTTTTCCCCTGTGTCTAATCATTTTTCCATTGATTGTAGACTTAGTTGGAGACTTACTTATGCCATCCCTAATCTTGACACCTGACTTAGTTACCCTAACACCTTCAGTTGTTGGGCTTGTACTCATTTCAAAACCTACACTAGGTATGGATGACTGATTACAAGTAGGTGTCCTACCACCTCTTGACCCACTTCCAGTCCTACCACCTCTAGAACCCCTTCCAGTCCTACCACCTGTTGACCCACTTCCAGTCATACCACCTCTTGACCCACTTCCATTCCTACCACCTCTTGAACCACTTTCAGTCCTACCACCCATTGACCCACTTCCAGTCCTACCACCCCTTGACCCATTAGATGATCCTTCACCTACACCACCATTGTTTTCACCTACACCAGCAGATCCCTCACCCTTTGTAGGACAACTCCTTTGATTATGTCCACTAGCTAGGCATAACTTACAATGATTCACCTGGCCCTTTCTACTAACCCTTGATCTATTACCATCATATTCAGATGCATCTACCTTTCTTTTATGAGGGGGTCTTCTTGGCATTCTTCTCTTTATTGGAGGTAATGGCTTTTCATAAGATGTTGTAGGCCATTGATCCATTCCATTCATAGGCTGAATGTAATGGTTGTATGCAGCAACAAACCTGTCTTTGTTGTACCAATCAGACAGATATTCCTCGGGTGTTTTTTGTAGGAAATATATAACTGCTAATCCATGTTGGCATGGAATACCAATCAATTGCCAACCCCTACAACTACATGTTCTTAAACCCTCATCTACCTTAAATCCTTCATACCCATTTCTCACTTCAAACCTTGTTTGTCCACTAGCCACTACTTTCCAGTTCCTAACAAAAGATATAAGGGATAACAGTTAAGTTACTTCAAACCTATGTAACTGCTTAGACAAAAACAAAAGATAAAGTTTAATAGTTAACTTACTTGTGATGTTCCTTTGCAATCTCTAACTTCTTCTTTATGTTAGGACATATCACCTCAGCCTATTTAGCATGTTTCTCCCTCATTTTCTGCATTCTTTCCATCAGTCCTATCCTTATATCTTCAAGCATGTTGATTATTGGCTTCCTTCTAGCTTCGACAATTAGTGAGTTGAAACACTCACTAATTCCATTCTCAACTGCATCACAAGCAGTATCTGTTGTAAAGAAAGCTCTACTCCAGCTTTGAGGATTTCTTTGCATGAGATGCGCATGAGCTTCTTTACTTAGTTCCTTGATTTCATTCATAGCTTTTTTAAACCTAGCTGGATAGGTTGCTTTGGCTGCTTTCCAAAATAGGTTCCTAAACAACACTCCAGTAAACCTTTTTCTGAAGTTAGCATAGATGTGCCTTGCACACTGTCTATGCTCTGCTAAAGGCATGATCATTTTAGCAGCTTCAATAATCCCTGCATAAAAGATATGAAACTGGTATATACAAAAGAAGAAAGTAATTAAACACTTATATACAATGATGTCTGGTTAATAAACTATTACATACCTTATGTTGATTAGAGATAATGGTTAGACCTTCACCTTTATCAAATCCCAAGTCTTCAATAAGACATTGCATGAACCATCTCCAATTCTCTTTGTTTTCTACACTTACAACAGCCCAATCTATGGGGTAGATTTGGTTATTACCATCTCTCCCTACAGCTGACAACAATTCACCCTTGCAAACTGTTTTCAAAAAACACCCATCTAGGCCTATGACCCTCCTACAGCCTTGGACCCATCCATCTTTCAAGGCCTTGAAGCATACATAAAAATGACTAAAGTAGGTCTTGCCATCATCCATGCGGTTCATACCTCAGCAGCATAAGACCATAACATGCCATAGTGGTCCTCTAGACAATTTTCAAATTGTTGTAAGGCCTTTATCTTACCTCTCCTAGCTAAACTTAAAGTGACTTTGCACTTGTATTTTTTAAGTACATTAGCTACAATGTCACAAACTTTTATAGTAGGATTGATCATGATCTTTTTAGCATAATTCCTAGCAATCCAATTACTAGTTATCAAGCTACCATACTCAAATGTCCTAGAGCAGACATGCTTATCAACTAATTTTTTGATTTGGAAAGACTTTTCTGATTGCATCCAGCTTGCCCACAGCCTAAAAGGACAATTATTCTCATTATTGTCCTTTGAACATTTAACTTCAACTCTCATCTTATTGTTTACAGAATAATAAAGCTTGAACCCATTAGCCAAAGCATAGAATGCAACAGCCCTTTTCAATTGATGAGGGCCGTCAAACCTTTCCCCTAATTGTGGTCGCATATGCTTCCATTTCACATTTGGGTCATGGATTGGCCAGTGGTCACCTATCTTATGATTTTCATCTGTCCTAGTTACATTAGTATCATCCAAATCATCTCTAGGCAAACCATTAAAAACACTAGTCAAAAAATGCTCATCAAACATCTTTCTAGCTTTTTTCTTAGGTTCGGGGTCTTTTTTCTTTGTCCTAACAGCTAAGACCTCATCCTCACCATCAGACAGATGGTCAACTGATGCAGTGTCACTCTCTTCTTCCTCACTAAAATAACCATACAGATTCTCATCCTCATCTAAATCACTTGCACTATCCTCATTCCTTCCTACACCAGGCTCATTAGTAGTTTCATTTAGATGAAACTCTGAATGGGAAGCATATACCTCTACTACATGATCATTCTTAACAGCACATTCAATAAAGCTAGCATAATCAGTATCATCTTTTAAGGGTTTCAATCCTAATTCTAGTTCTAAACCAGGCACCTTATAGAATAAATACTTAAGTGAACTACTAAATTCTGTTTCCAAATGAGCTTTAAAACTGGAAACATTAAAAGATTCTAGTTCACAATTGGGTAAATCCGAAAGGATTTCAAAATCATAAGATAAAGGATCTCTTACAAATACCCCCCCCCCCCCCCCCCCCACAATGATACTTTATTAAGAAGGAGGATCCAGATGCCTTCTGTGATCATATAAAACAACAAAAACAGTTAATTTAATATAAACCCCAATTTTTAAAAACCCTAATTTTTATAAACCCTAATTATAATTATCGATTAAACAATGACTATCAACACAAATTAATAATAATTAAAGACCAACACATACCTTTTTTTGGGTAGATGAACCCTAATCGAATATTTAATTAAGGGGTTGATGATTTTGAGAGATTGATTGTTCAGCTGTTTGGGGGAATCGTTCTTTTTGAGAGAAAATGAAAGTCAAAGTGTGGGAGAAATGAATTTATTAAACGTTTAATATAAAACGAAATTAATATTATATGCCACGTATGTTTTTCACCGGTAACAAAAGGTTGCCAAGGTTAGAGTAACCTGTATAACAGGTAACCCATACATTAGTAACTAATTTGTAACAAATGAAACTATAGTAACTTAGGTGAACATTTGACCAAACTTTAGTAACTTATTTGTCTATTTTCCAAAATATTTATTGCATAATGGATTTGATTTTGTTTAACTCAAATGTTATTTATCCTTTTTATAGACATTGTGTGTTTAGTAACATATAACGATCTTGAAAAAATATAAATTATGTAGAATTCAATTTATTAATCATCATTTCACACCGATGTGCATTCATTTTGATATTTATATTCATGTTAATAATAATTTACGTAGATTGCATTGTTTGACTTTGTTAAATGTCAAAATAGAATTAAAAAATTAATTGTGTTTTTATTTGAATATTTATAATCATGTGATTTGTTGATTTTTTTAGTATAACATATATGTTATATTTTTAAAATATAAAGTATAGAGGGTATAAATTTTAAAGTGGTATATTGTTTATGTTCTAAAGTTACTAAAAATATATAAAATTATAAGTTTACAATTAAGTCCATCTGATTTATTTAAAATTTAATCGCTAAAGTTTTATTAGTTCCAATCCTTCTTTTTTAAGTTTTTATTTTCACAAATTTGACATATTTATTTTTATGTATTTTTTATCAAATTCCTCCACCAAAATTTTTAATTTTGACTAAATTGAATTCAATTTTGACTTTTTCGACCAATCACTTCGCTCAATTTTACTTATATGTCAAAATCAAGTCATTTGATTTGTCCAATTGTTTTTTCTACAACCTCCGCTTCTCACTAAAATTATCAAATAATCTAATTCTTTTATTATATAAAAGATATACAGGAACGTGAAGACGTATTTAAAAAACAATACGAAACGGTTAAAAGTCCCAAAAATTACATGGTTACAAATATTATGTACATCATAACTTTGAATGTCTATAGTACCTCGAACAGTTTATTCTTTTAGCAGTAAAAAGTTACAGACGCGTACTATGTTGCCGTAAGTTTAAAAACCAAGCAAACGAAGTAAACAGCAATAGCAACTATCTATATCTATACTACTTTATAAAGTATTTGGGACTTTCTTAAAATAGCAAGGCTGAAAATTCAGATTTTTTTTCCTGCTAAATAAAGCAAGTTGTTGATATCTTCATCAACATTATATATTATAACCCTTTCTAACAAACTTTTGTAATAAACTTTTATAACAAACTATTTAAATAACATTTTTTCTTTTAAATTAGAAAATCTTTTATTTATTTATTATTTTTATAATCTAATTTCACCATATTTTTAAAAATTTTATGCTTTTTAATTCAATATCCATTTTGCTATATTTTTATTAACTATTATTTATTTTTTTTAATTTAGAGGGTTTTTTCGATTACTTATAACTTTAACAATACAAACTTAATGGATAAGAGATTAATATTTGTTAGCCTCGAAAGTGTTTATGAGTACTCGCTGCCGCATTGCGCGGGTCCATGCTAGTAAGAATCTAAAATATACTTAATCCTCGAAGAATAAACATAATCTTTCCATATTCCCTTTTTTCCCTCCAGTTATCCCCTACTGTAGTATAATCTTAAAATTTTACTATCACGTATTACGAATTTGTCTTCATTACAATCAAACACGCGTTAAAGGGAAGTTTCAAGCAGTTCTATAACAGTCCACACCGGGCCAGAATAATGGACCTTTAGCAATGAGGGTTTCGGCAGACGACTTGAGAATATAAAGACAATTATTTAATTTTAGGAGCCACCGAGGCGTCTCGGGGAATATGATAACACCTGTTTCCATGAATATTTTTCGCCAAAACAGAATACAATTTCGGTTTTCTTGTCCGCGCACATTACAACAAAATGGCAAGTCCGAACATATGTTCACCATCAATAACTTCATCCGCACATTGTTTTTTCAAGCTCGGCCACCTCCCTCATATTGGGTGAAAGCTCTCAATATGGTTCCCCGGAGGTTTTGGGTTCAAGACCTGCCAAGGGCTTCTCCTCTCAGTCGAAACAGATAAGGAGTTTAACATAACTAGGCGAGAGTGCGAAGAAGACATGTTTTCCGCTTGGATGTCGTTGCACGACTCAACCTATTAACCACTAACATTTGTCGTTCTAAAAACTTTTAAAAAAACATATGACCATTTACGTGTCTTTGGATACCTATGTTATCCTCACGTTGATGTTACACATAAACTCCAACCCCGCTCAACCCCTGGCATATTACTTGGTTACCCCGAGAACCATCGTGCTTAAAGGTGTCTCGACATGTCTACTAATAAAATCATTATCTCGCGACATGTTCTTTTGATGAGAATGTCTTGTCATTTGGGACTGAGATCCTTCTACACATTCAACTTATGATTTTCTTTCACCAGTACCTCCTCCTCAACCCATTCCTACACCACAACCCATTACCGAGCCTGAGACACCTGCACGCAGCCCTTTTCCTAGTCCCAATATACCACATACCACTACTTCACAAAACCCTTTACCTAACTAGAAAAAGAGCATCTATCCATCATGGATACAAGTTTAACAACTTGTCCTGCCAAGATGTTGTGTGACAAAATAAACAATTAAATGATTTAACTAGTAGTAGTTGCAAACATCAAATCTCCATGATCGCAAACACAATTTAGTGGTGTTGTGCTAAGATACAGGTTAATTACACAACTGCAATTGGGGATCAACCAACACATAAGAAACCATCTTTCACCTACAACGGCTGCAAACACAATGAATTGATGCCTTACTAAGATAAATGTCACTCGAGCAACCACAATAATCAAACCCGCCATGGCTATAAACACAATTCAGTAATGGCGTGCCAAGATACGGATTAATTTCAACATCAAAATGAAACACCAAGCTATTGTTATAATCTTATAAAAAACAACTTCAAAACGTTTTGCCAATAGGAATCAATCATATAAAAAACTACTTCAAAATGTTTCGCCAATAGAAATTGACAGTGTGACAGCCTCAAAGAAAACTAAAAAGCAAAGTAAACTACAAACCTGCTTTAAAGATCCCAAAATATGAACACCTAAAAAAACAATATATTAGAGAAACTAAGGAGATATGGCAAAAAAGTTAACATGCAAATCTCCAGCACCGAATCTACTAAACCCGCAATTAATGGCAAATTTCCCGCCCATAAATACTGTGTAGACAGAGGTTGTCAACTGTCAAACGTGAGACAACCATGGACGAAACCAGGATCATATATGACCGAGTGCACAAAATTTTTTTTGAACCGTATTTATAAGAGTTAAGATTTGTTTCTATTTGTAAGTATACTAAATAAATAAGACTAAACAGCAAATGAAGTCTAGCTGAGTTGGATGGATGCATTCGGTTATATTCTCCATGTGTGGGGGAGGTCAAGGTTTCGACTCCTGTCATACCCCATGTGGGGGATTTTCGCAATACCTTGAAGCCCCTAAATAGGAAACTGGATGGCTAGCATGGGTTGATATTCTCTTAAACACATTTCCAATGGACCGGGTGCGTTTAAGATGCATCCGGAAGAGAACGATTTCGAAAATTAAAACTTAATCGAAAAGATCCGTAGGTGTCCCGGCAAGATGCTGAACTATAAGGGGGTGTTTGTTTTAGCTTATATTAAGCTTATTAGCTTATATAAGCTTATAAGTCGAAACTAAGTGTTTGGTTAAGCTTATATAAGTAGGCTTATAAGCTTATATGTGGGGTTTTTGGTAAGCCCAAAATGTGTGGCTTTTAAGGCTTATATACCAATAATATATAAAAAGACATTTATGCCCACATTTAATAACCATATCATTTAATATTATGTACTTTTTTGTCATTTTACCTTACTAAATTTGATAAGCTAAACCAAACACTAAACATGAGCTTATAAGCTTATCATATATAAGCCATAATGGCTTATATAATATAAGCCTAAGCCAAACTCATAAGCTTAATCAAACACCCTCTAAGAGATGGGAACGAGGCCGAGTCAAATAAACGATCAAATAAAGAAGCTATATCCACTTGGCTGTGATGATGTTTACAAGTGGGCAAATCTCCCAAGTTCCTTTTATGCTGTTTTTGATGGTCATGGAGGGGCCGAAGCAGCATCATATGTCAAAAATCACGCCATGAGATTATTCTTTAGTAGTTCTGATCTACCAAAAGGAACAACATTAGATGGATCAGTAGATGAATTCTTCTTAAAACAGCTACAAGAATTCCATTGCAAAGCGTTTTTACAAGCTAACAAATATCTGAAGGAAGAATGCAGTATCACTGATTATTGTGGAACCACGGCTCTAACTGTTTTTGTACTCGGAGGCCTTTATTGATATCAAACGCCGGAGACTTCCATGTGGTTATTGACTTATTTCTAGGAAAGTGAAGGAACTGGGCGGTTACTTTGAAGATGTGTACCTGAATGGTGAACTTGCGGTGACACGAGCCCTTGGAGACACATGCATGAAATTAGAATCGCCTCTCTTATTGCTGAACCGAAAATGACAGGAATGGTGTTGACCAAGGATGATGAATTCATGATAATTGGATGTGACGGGATATGGGATGTTATGTCAAATGAAGAAGTCGTGAGTCTTGTTCGGAAACAACTAATGCAACACAACGACCCTCACCGGTGTGCTACAGAACTTATTAACTAGCGCTAGGCCTACACACAAGTGATAATCTCACTGCTATTGTCGTTTGCTTCTCTTCACACATTGAGCCTCCAAAGCCTTGGCGTCCAAGACGTGGATTCAGAGAAAACCCACAGTAGACATACAAGGCTGCTTCAAGATAAAGAACTGGTAAAATTCTTGTTTTCTTTTAGGTTATAATTAAGCTTCCCTTGTCCTGCTCCAGCTGCTGTGATTTCTTAGTTAATCAACAAGTGTGTTAATAAACAGTTACACGGCGAACGTCTAAAGACCAAATACTGTTTTATTTTCAAGAAAAGACGAGATGGAAGGAACTAGAAAGTTTCTTTGGATTGACGACGGATATTGAATGATGAACTTGCTTTGAAACAACCCTCTGGATAAAGGTACATGAAACCACCCACCTGTGATAATTCACAATGACCTTTGATTGCTATCGACATGTGCCTGCGATTATAGGATGTAATGGGATCTGGAGTGTGATGTTAAAATGAAGAAGCAGTGGCTCTTGTTCAAAAACTACTAATGCAAGACAATGACCATCAAAAGTGTTCCTTACACCTACACACAAACAGTGGTGCCCTAAATTTGGATGTAAAGAGGCGCAGAACAGAAACTGAAGTCTACTTGAAGACAAAGAAGATTGTTATTGCTACTTATTAAACAGTCATCACTTAATGACCCTTTTCGTGTGTTTTTAGTTTACCCTAGATTATTGCGATGCTTGAAAATGATGGATTCAAGCATATGTCAAAGATGTAATGGGTGAGGCGGGTTCTTGTTTCACAATTCTTATTCAAAGTAATTTAGCATATATCACGGTTTCTGAGTGCTGATGCATAATCTTCTTACGTTAACAGTAAACATTTTAAAAAATTTTAAAAAATTCTGATAATACATTTTGCCATGATTTTCTAAAGTTTTTTTTACAAAATTTGTGTCGAATTTCTGAAAGCCAACATGGACAGGTGAAATTTTAACTCACATAGCAATAATGCTTACAAAGGACTACCACCAAACTATAATCTCTAAGCGACTCAATCTTGGTATGCTAATACAGCAAGGTAAAAACCTGGTTCATCGATAAACTCGGCTATTGTCAACGAGTGATCAGATGCAACACTCTCTAATGTCTTTTTTTCAGGCAAGTCAGCGACTACAACATCAGGGTACTCTGCTTTTTGCTGCTTCAGTATTTCTCTTCCTTTTGGATGACTTATCACGATTCTTGCACCTGGTCATGACAATACACAAACACAGTCAAATTTGATTACCGTACAAGTACCACTTTCATGTACTTACTAAATTGCATATCAACAAACGAAAACAAGTTCTGCACTAAAAGTACACCTTGGCGACTTGCCAAGTTGCCATACAGCCCATTTCACCCATTCCCTTTTTACCCGTTTAGCCCATCTGAGATAACACATAACTAGAACTACATCATGCGAATACCCCGATTAAGCCATGTACATATAAGTCAAAGACTCGCCCTCCCCCGGTAACATCAGCAGAGAAAACTTCATCCATTTACATAACTAGAACTAAAATTAAAGTTAATGGGTTGAAAATACACTTCTACTTTGTAATGTGAAGCTGATTTTTTTCGATGCATCTACTGATAGACATTCTAAACCATGAAACTATCAGGTTTCAACTTTTATTTTTAGATGCCAACAATATGCTATAATGTGCGTTTTTGTATCCAAACACTATCTCGTCTTATCCATCATATACTATACTACTAAAATTCAAGAGAGGACAATATGAATATACCTGGCAGGCAAAGCTTTGATAGTACACCAAAGACCTGTCCGAGGTCAAATGGCAAACCAGGAACAAAGTAAAGGAACACAACATCAAAAGGAGCCCACTTTTCAGGTACGTAAATCAACTCCCCTTGCCAACATTTAACCTTATCATACTTTTCTTTGATGCACGCCAATACAAATAAAGAATCATGAACCACAAGTAGCTGTTTGTAAGAGCACATCTCAACCACTCGGTCAACAAACCCTTCTGAACCCATTGAAATCAAAATACTTGAATCCTCCCCAACTTTCGCAGCAGATATTATACGGTCAATATTTTGTTTGTAAACTTCATCAGAATTAATATCGTCTGCATCAAGAAAAGACCAATCTTTTTCGGCAAAATCTTCAAAGTTGAGGACGGAGACTGTTCCTTCAGTTGGTGCTACACCACAAGTAGTTGACTTATACGAAATAGAAGTTGGTTGGATTGTAAGTGAAGGAAGTTGGTGATTAATGAAAGGAGAATGAGATATGCGTATATAGGGTGTACGACTATTGTTAGGAGATGATGGTAGGCATGATAAGGACGATGGTAATGCGATAGAATTCATGAGCCTAATATCAATTTATGAGAAACTTCTTTGGGATACAGAAATGGCACAGTCGAGGTATCAGCTTAAACGTTGTTGCATTTCACGACTAGAGCAGGCTGATAATCCTGAGAATATTGACATAGCAACATAAGTTAACTAATCTTTCATAATAACGTATACATATTATTAGACTTTAGTACCAGATTAAACATACACCTTAACTTGGCATACTTTGGGGGTGTTTGGGATTGCATTTGCGAAACTTTGTTTTCTCTCTACGAAAAAGCAAACAATATTTTATCAATATGTTTTACCAATAACCGTTTTCTAATTATATGCGTTTCGCATTCACAATAATCAGTATAACCTACCCCAAAACACCCTCTTAAGATATACATCAGAACCGCAAAAGACCCCAACACCACAAACTAATTACCAACATTTTGTCTCAGAAAAAAAATCACATTTAAGGGGACGAAAAAGGAAGGATGGAAACACTAGGAGATGCCGACAACTTTTAAGCTTATATCTCTATAAAGTAAGCACATTTTAGGTGCTTTACGTTCTGAAAATGCAAATCCAAAAAATGAATTACTATAAGCTTATCGATGTATGGTAGGTACGTATCTAAAAGTTTATACAAGTCGGAAACATAAGCTAGAAATATCCCAAATCCCGGGAAATCTAGTTGATCCTATGGAACATATTCCGCAACTAAGGGGCTGTTTGGTTTAGCTTATACTATAACGTAAGCCTCAATTTTGTAGCTTATATGGAGACTTATGGGCTTATATTAGTATATTACTTATATCATAATAAACTCATATAAGCCTCCAACTCTCAAAATAAGCCACAAAATTGGGGTTTATGTTATATAAGCCGAAAATAAGCCATAATTCAGCTTATATTTCATAAACCCCAATTTTTTAAGCTTATTGGGAGACTTATGGGCTTACAAAAGTTTATTATATCATAATAAACTTATATAAGCCCATAAAAATCTCCATATAAGCCACAAAATTGAGGCTTACGTTATATATGCCGAAATGGGTTTACGTTATATAAGCTAAAACAAACAGCCTCTAACTTACAAACACAGTTAATGGCAAAACATGATTATAGTGAGTGGTTCCTAAAATAGCAAGTAGGGTGTTTGGGATTGCTTATTTTAGTGCTTATTTACTAACTTATAATGAAGATAAGCAGTTAGAAATAAGCAAAATATATAAATATAAGAAACATGAAATATTACCGACGGAAGGAAGAAAGTGTCGCCGTCGTGTGAGTGACCGGATTATATTATCTTCTTTAAAAATGTTGTTACAAATGTACATTTTGGTCCTTTAAGTTTTAAATATAAAAAACTTGGCTATATGTACCGATTTAATACGTGAATTTTTCAAAATTTGCGTACAGATAACGAACTTTCATAAAGTGTTATAATAAATAATTTAATGATGTGCCATACTTGAAAATAAGGGTGTATTTTGGTTCGGTTTTCGGGTTGTTTGGTTTATTCGATTCAGGTTATTCAGTTAATTTTTATTCTTGGGTTAACTCGAAAACTGAATCGAATCGAACTAGATTTCAACCAAACCAAACCAAAAACCGAATTTGAATTCAGTTCGGTTTTCAGGTTGACTTGAATAACCTGAATTATTTGAATTTTTCAAAAAAAAATACATAATTATTTAAATATTTAGCAAAAAAAGAAATATTTCAAGTATAAAAATTGTATTTTTATATTAAGATTAAATATTAATAATTATTATTCATATAGAAAATATATAAAACATATGTATTTGTAAAATTTCGGTTTTTAGTTCGGTTTCCGGTTCGGTTTTCGGGTCCAATTGTCAAACCCATACCCAACCCGAAAACCAAATTTGTAGTTCGGTTCGGTTCGGTTATGATCCATAACCCGAATTTTATTTTCGGTTCGGTTCTAATTCGGGTTCGATTCAGATCAATTTTTAATTTTCGTGGGTCAAACTCAAATAATAGACACCCCTACCTGGAAATCTTATGCATGCAACATCATTTATAACGTGTCATGTTATCAAAATGGTGTAGATTGAAACACGTTATAAACCAACTGGCTTAGCTCAGTTGGTTATCAAGGTTCCACTAAGTGGTTTTTTTTTTAAGGAGGTTTCTTGGAGGTTACGTTATAAAAGTTGCTTACATTAGCTTAACTTTTTTAAGGAGGTTTCTTGGAGGTTTTGAGTTCAAGACGTGTCAGAAGACATTCCGTCGCTTCGATGTCATTGCACGACACGACCCACTAACCACTAACATTTGCCGTTCTAAAAAAGATTAAAACACGTTATAAAAGTTGCCATATCATCATCCATTTGATAGAACCACTGTCAAACCCGCAGAAAATCAAAATCGTGAAAAAATGAATGATAAGATTTTGACAAAAAAGAACTTGAAACAATTAATAGTTTCTTGTAAATATTCGAGTCAAAGAGAGAGCCTTGTCGTGAGAGAAGATATTTATAAAGGTCTTGATGGTTTCGACTTTACACAATAACGAACCTGTTAGGGGTAACGGGGATGCACTGTTTAAATGGTGTATATTTTCAAGGAAAGGGGCTTGTGCTCCATTTATTGAGCAAACCCAGGAAGTGATTCAACCTTTGGTTTAGTTTTGTGTGCATGTATAACAAGGAAAATGACCAGAAAAAGAAAATTGTTTTGTTGTGACAATCTTTTAGATCCAAACATAAAGATATTGGATGAATAAAAAAGAAATTGGTTTTGCTATAGTTACGTGTTTGGGTTTATTATTTTCATATTATGTATATATTGTGGCTTTAGAAATAGTAATAGAATATGTGTTTTAATGTAAATGTGTTGGCTGGAAATTGGGGATTGTCAGATCTTAATGAATATGATGTAGTGATTGTGACAAAGTGACAACCCAATGTCACGTATGTAAATAATTAAGCACAAAAATAATGATAGATAAGTAATTTTTACCTGCTAAACCGGTAGCAGGTCACCATATTACTGATAATACAATAAATTTGAAAGTTCGTGTACTATATTGGTAATATAATCAGCTTGTTGCCTAGATGTGTAAAATATTGAAAGTACGTTGGTAATATATAGATTTAACCCTTAATAATATAAGATTGTATATGAGAAAGGTTGCTAGTTAATTATCTAGAATGAGAAAAGTTTTATAGGAAACGATTTAAAAAATATATAAATCTTTTAATCTCAATTATCTATTTTAATCTCATTTAATAATTTATATTAATTTCTTTTAATTTAATTAAAAACCCCACTTTCATTTTTTTAAAATTTAATATCTTTCGAATCGTTAATTGTTACACAAATGTAATTATATCATCGCGACGAGAATTAAATTATTTTTATATAAATAAACACACATATATATATATACTTTTGACCAAAAAAATTAAAAAAATCGCACAGAAAAATGATATGTGTTTCTCGAAAAATCACATATGATTCTCGAAAAAATCACATTTGATTTATTACTTTAAAATTTTGAGTTTCTAAAATTATATGCGATTTTTGGGATTTATGAAATCACATGTGATTTGATACTTTCAATATCACATGTGAATTTATGAAATCACGTGTGATTTTTGTGAAAATCATTGTGAAATCACATGTGATTTATCAATACACGTATTTTTTTAAAAATTTTATGTTGGACGTATTTATATTTTTAAAACCTGAAGGACTAGAACAACTCAATATAATCCAACGGTTATAAACAATAGTGTTATGATACAAATATACACAAATGTGGTTTTTTTTAAATTAGTTTTTAATTAAAAATGACCCATCTTGTTACTCGTTTTTCTTCCACGATTAAATAAATAATAATAAAAGTTAGTAAAAACTGAAAAATAAAAATAAAAAATCACATGTGATTTTACGAATCACATTTGATTTTTCTGGCCGAAAATTTCAACACTAAAAATGGTCGAAAATATATTAAAGTGCCCGCCTACTGAAAGATAAGATTTTAATCGTCACGATGATGTTTTATTTTTAGTCCGACGATTTATTGTTCGAAAGACATGTCCTTTTAAAAAAAAGTGAAAAATGAGTTTTTTATTGTTTGATAAAAAAATGGATAATTAAGATGTTTGATAAAAAAAATGAATAATTAAATGTATTCCTTTATTTTTAATTGGAGTATGGTTTCTCATTATCTCACCTCTATCTGTAACATGGAAAAAACTCAAACTGAGCTAATATATGATTGGAAATGAGTAAAGTTGCTAGTTAAACGAGTCGGACTAAACTTTGATGTTTTTTGTTTACTAAAGGGTTTTAAATTTAAATCGCATATATAAATTTGATGCGTAGATGTTTGAATCGGACTAAACTTTGATGTTTTTTGTTTACTAAAGGGTTTGAATATGAATATAATAAAGCCGTTTTTTTAATAAAAAACTTTGAATGTTGTAAATGTAAAATAATTTTATTTTCACTAAACACAAATCATCTGAACATTAAAAAAATTTAACTCATAAAACTTGACATGGTATAGTAACGTGAAAATAAAATGTCATAATTTAAAACATTTAAATACATTATGCCGTAACGACATCTCTTAATATTCCGTATGTGTCGTCAAGAGCTTGACCTACTTTTTTTTCCAAGAATTTATAAATAAACCATCACTATTAAGACCTAACCCATTGACATCATTGGTGCATGCCACTAAGAGAATCTACGATGCATCAAGCTTTTAAAGCTTGATGCATATAACGCATTTTATGTATACAATGTGTATTATTAAAGCTTTTTTAAATGATTTAAATACTACAAAATCTTTATAGAAAGTCTTTCAAAAAGTCTTCTATACAACGCTTCAAACACTTATTCAGATAATAGAAAACATAGAGTTAGTTTGTGCATCGTAAATGCTTTCAATTGTTTCGCAATAAAATTTTGAACTTTCTTGTGAATCACTCGTTCTTACAATCAAAAGAAAATACCTATAAATCACAATGACCTACACAATATCTTAAGATGCATCATAATTCATGCCTTTGTTCATATAAACACAAAATATGCATCATATAAATAAAAGTAACGTTATTTATGTAAATTAACATATCAAAAGAAACCGAAAATAGTGACTTATAAAAAACAAACTTAAATTACATAAACACTCATAAGTCAAAACTAAATTTAAACGTGTCCACTTCTGTGTGTTTGAGATTATTTATTGAAAATATATTATTCGTTTTGAAAATAAATAATTGGATAATCAACAATTAGAAAACGTGGTTTTGAGAAATAGTGTTTCGATTTGATTATGTTGTTTAAAATCGCAAGAATCAGATTATCAATTTTTTAGTGTTTGGCAAATCATATTAGTTGTTTGGTTAATAAGTAAATTAACTAAAATGAACTCATTTTTGTTGGGAATAAAATGTATCCAAGACACTTGGACGCTGACAAGAGGAAATTGGACGTTGATAGGAAGAAATCAAGTGTTGTCAAGACAAGCGTTGACATGAAGAAGTCAAGCGTTGATAAGAAGAAGTCAAACACTGATAGGATACTTAGTCTACGCGTTTTATGTTTTTAGTATGTTTCTAGTAAAGATATGTTCGACAATGTATTTCTTATGTTTATCGTTACCTAAAATAGTTGATATGTAGACTCTTGTACAAGGTTCCTTAATCTATAAAAGGAGGCCTTTAGGTTTAGTTCAATATATGTTTTTCACACTTTCATTGTACGCAAGTTCGATTAAACAATCAAAGTGAAAGTTTGGTTTATCTTGTTTGTGTGTTCTTGTTTAAGTATTAATTCCGCGTAATACTTAAATTGTTTCATATATAACAAAGTTTCTCTAAGTGTTTAACTTGATTTCTTCTCGTTTACACAAGCTAAATCGATCTAAGTTTGGGATCAACAATTTTAACTTTTCTCCATTTTGATAATAATCATTTACATTTTTAAAACTCCATTTTGAAGCTTCTAAACGTAAATAATCTTCTTTTTTTTTATTATTCAAACATTTATTTTAGGTTATCTCTATTTTAAAAATGAAATAAGTTGATAATATAATTTCAAACGCAATTTCAAACACCTGCTTAGTAATATGTTACTCCTTTTGGTTGAAAATCCTTGTATACGATAACTTTATTACAAAATTGATAGCAATCACACATTTGTGATAGTGTTTCGATAAAAAGTTATATTACTTTATAAAACATTTAAACTATTTTTATTTTTATAAGTTTTAAAAATTTTAGCCTCTAACATTTCTTAATTTAGAAATTAATCTCATCCATTCATCTATTTTATAACAAATTTTTTTAACAACTTTTATAACAAACTACTCAAAAAACTTTTTATATTTAAATTGAAATATCTTTTTATTTATTTTTTTTTCTATAATCTAATTTCATCATATTTTCTAAATTTTGCGCTCTTTAATTCAAGATCTGTTTTGATATATGTTGATTAAATTTTAGCTTTTTCATTTATAGTGAATTTATTTACTAAGAGTTAACTTTTTATAATTTTAACTTTAATTTGAATACGATGTTGGCGGGTAAAAGTGTAACATTTATTCATAAAAGATAGTTATCAAGCACCTGCCGCTGCATTACGCGAGTACCAGGCTAGTGTAAGAAAATGTCAACGAGAAAAAAGAAGAAGAAAGATATTAACTAGATGCATTAAGATATCTTTTAAATCTAAACCATTAAATTGTTTTTACATGTCACTGAATCTGAACAAATAAAAAAATCAAACAGTCTGAACGTTCAAAATGTCTTACTAGTTAAAATGTTTGCCTCATTAAAAACTTGTTAAGATATTTTAAAGAAAAACAAACACCATATGAGACTCGTTAAATAAACCATAACGGACCGAGCATTATACCTAAAGAATCCCTAAATGAGCATCGAATAATATTCCAGTTTCAAACTATAAAAACACATACAAATCTAGTTTGCTATTAGGTTTAAAGGTAGGGGTGGTGTTTTAGTGTGCTATAAACCGAATTCATTTGGTTAAGTAGATAAGAAGGTTTCATTTGGTCGAGTGTAGGAGGATATTAATTCAATTTGACTCAAAGATTGCATAAAGAAGGTAATGCAACGTTGAATATCTGTGTATTGTTGCATTTATCGTTCTAGAACTTTTGTTTTGATGAGACTCTAATTATACATAATCTTTTCGTATAAATCGGGCTTAAATGCATACAAATATCATAAAAATCGTCCAAAAATCCTTGTTTTGTTCAGTGTGTGTTTGTAGGTTCGGATATCGTGAAATTGCCAAAAGATCACAAGAATCAAGCAAAAACGAACACAAGAAACGAAGCCACACAAAGAACTGGACCTGAATGTTGATTTTCCACAAAAGACCTTGAAGTTTGAAGAATGTACAAGATTGGTCCCTTAAGTTTAGAAAAATGACATTTTATACCCCTAAATTATTCAAATTAGATTAGGGTCCCTAAGGTTTCAAGAATTGACAAGAAAATCCCTTGAATATTTTAAAGTTTGCAATACAAGTCCTTATGCAAAGTTATAATGAAGACAAGGACTGAAGTTGCCAATTGGGCAAACTTATTACAAAGGGAAATTCCAAAGTCTGCTTAAAAGTTGTGTAGGGAAGAATTGCAAGTTTGTACAACTATGAGGGTCAAGCGCAGTCAATACAATACCCATTTAACCCTTTACCCGACCAACTCGCTACCCAAACCCAACAAGCCCAAACCAAACCCGACCCCAAAGCTCATTACCCTTAACCAGTTGTATTATTTTAATACTAGTTTTAAACTAGTCTTAATTAATACCCAAACGCACCGAACATTTTACTTTCCCCTAATCCGGATTAAACTCACCTTAATTAGATAGAACCCTAATTTATTAAATCCACCAAACTAAACGGGTATCTATTTATCAACTTCAGATTTGCAATTAACACCCCTTTAACAAAACCCTTCCACCAACCAAACCATGTGTCCTGTAGGGACCTCCCTTGCCCCGTTTATTTCTTCTCAAACCCAAAAACTAGACATAATTGATGGAGCTTGTTAATTCCTTCACCGCCACAACTAATTCAACAGCTGAGATCACTTTGGAGCAGCTGGCACATCAACATCTTCACATGGTAGACTATTGACTCAAAACATATTTTGAAATTCAAAATTTCAAGAGCATATCTGGAATCACAAGAGCTAGTGTGTAGAGTTTATTAACTTTAAATTTGTAATTCTAGATTCTTCTTATGAGTAGTATAAATACTAAGTCGACATGTGACTAGTATTTTTGTTCCAATTTTTGTAAACCCAAATTTTATAAATAGTTAAAGTTAATTTTCGGCCTTACAACATTGTGTTCCACTTTATTATCCCAGTCTTCTAATTTCATTGCACTTCACTTTTTTCTGTTTATCAAAGAACTTCAAAAAGGTTTGCAAATCCTTTGAGATCCTTAAGCTTATGCTTGATCATGGTATTTTGATCCTGACAAATCAGAGTATTGTGAGAGCATAAGTTTAAGTTATATTTTCTTGTTAGATTAATTATTGGTTTACAAATCTTGGTTCCAAAAGATTATAGATAAAAAAATCTGTTTGAGTTTTCTTGTTTATGCTTATTGTTCATTAAGCTAACCCACAACCACTTGACAACTGGTTTGTAGTTTAGCTTATTGAGCTTGTTATTTCTTTCCTGTGTCGTGTTCCAAAAGCAAGTAGAAGATTTCAACCCAATGTGTGATTGTTGTAGTCTCTTTAGGTTTGGACTATTGTAGTCCACTCTTTGGACTGTTGTAGTCTAAAGTGTCCAAAAGCCCTCATAAGTTGATCTCCTATAAGCTCATCTAAATCTAGAAAATCTCTCGAGAAGGCTGGTGGCATCCACTTTGTAAGTGTGAACCCCCCCTTTGTCATTTTTGTGGTTATTTGTCGTTTATGTCAATCTGCTCTTTTTTGCTTTGATTGGTACTTTAGAGTTTAATTATTGTTGATTTAATGTTACTAGTATGTCTGCATGATTTATACCATCTGCCATAGTTTAAATTTACATATTGCTTTGTTAAAGTTTGAAACAGTCATCTAAGGAGTGTTTGGTTTTACTTTGGAAAAGTTGTGGGTGACACACAACTGTACCAAAGTGGCCTACACATTTTAGTTTCGGATAACTTAGTTTAAATCTGAGTTTTGTTTGGAGTTTGTAGCATTATTTGTAGATTTGAGTGTTTTCCCAAAAATCTGTCATAAAGTAGGAAGCTATCTGATTTCCTTGTTTACTTGAAATATCTAATATTTGGTGAAGATATGTGATGTCTGATGAGCCTGAATGTTTGTATGCATGATTTGTGAACTCTCGTGAATGTCTTGTATGTTGTGGCCTTAAAATATCAGATTCATGTTCTCTTCCGTTTTTTAGGTTTTAGATCTAGTGCCTAAGGAATTCGTTATTATATGTGATGTTTGAGGTCTATATTACATTAATTTGTGATTTAGTTTACTTACTTGTTGAATTTGTTGGCTCAAAATTCGATTATTTGTAATTTAGATCAGCAAATCATGTCTCTGTGCACTTTGCAATAGCAGTGGTAACATAAGTTACAATTGTCAGCATTAGATAGTTGCCACTGTTAATTATTTTCTAGGTAGTAGCCACTATTAGTTATCTGTATTGCTTATCTGCTTTTTGTGCTTTTCCTTAGGCTTATTTGTGCTTATTCTTTGTAACCTCAGCTTATTTATCACCTCCCCACAAGCCAAACTCTTGTGGGGTTGATTCTGTCAAAAAGTAAAGCTAAAAAAAATAAAAAGTAAAAAAATATACCTGGCCTGGCTCGAACTCGCCACCCCTCGTGTAGGACTAACTTGTTTTACCAGTGTACCAGTTGTCTTTTCTTGTTAGCCCTTTGCCTTTTCTTTTCTTTATCAGGTTTCTTTTCCATATAGAAATTATAAGTTGTGAGCTTATACAACTTATTTGGGCTTATTAGTTAGCTTTTCACACTTATTTTGTTTTTGCCTTGTTTTAGCATAACATTAGGACTTTTAGAAAAAGATTTGGATTTTTCCAGTGTCTTTTTCTATTTTTAATCTTTAATTTAATTTTAAATTGTTTTAGCCATTTAAAAATAGGAAAAGTGCTTTTAAAATTATGAAAAATGATTTTTAGTTTTTATTAATGTTATTTGAGGTTTACAAAACATAAAATTAGACCTTTTCTTCAATTTTTTAATTTTTTGTCTTTAATTAGATCTTAAAAGTTAAATAATAATTGATTAAAAAGTTTTCAAAAAGTTTTATTGATTTTCGTTCTTAATTAGACTATTTAGAATTTAATTGCGATTTTTAAAAAATTTTATAATTAATTTTTATTTTTCGTCTCAATTCGCGTGAAAACGTGATTTTATCGTAGTGTAATTTTAGTATAATCTGTCTTTAATTTTCATCTCTTTTCTTACCAAAAACAAAACTAATCCAAAAACGTTTTTAACTTGGCATACAACTCACACCTCCTTCGAGAACGAACTTACATTGTCGATTTTTACGTTTTCCTAAACATTTAAACTAATACTTATCTCGTTTCTTGTTTTTCTTAAAACAAGTACAAAAACACTTCTCAACGTTGACTACATATCAGTATATCAACCGTTCTTTTTCCACGGGTAAGTACTACTACTAATATGTTGTGCATTGAAGTATTGAACGTAACAACAATATTGATCACATATAATAGCTTAAAAAGTTCATCTACTATTAATACATTGTGCATTCTAACATAACAACATTATAAGCTTTGTAACATACGTTAAATTGGTAATAAGTCAGCAATTAATCTCTTTTATAGAAGTTAATCCATCAATCGTCCTTATAACTAGCAAATACATATGGGAAGGCATTTTCAAATTCTTTGTGCTTATGGTACCATCCTTATGGTTTATTAAAACCTTACTCATCACTCACTTGTTGATATTTGGTTAACGAAATTGTTTCCCGCATTACGTGCCTCATGTGTTTTTTGCGTCCCACACGCGAAATGGTTATTGTACATCCTTTTGTTAATCCTCATTATTTTTTCTTGAATATTTGCGGAAGTGGGGTTTTCCTACATCTAATATAGTTAATTTGTGCGGAAAACTGAGTGACGCTTTCGCTTTAATCCCCTTGTATTTTAAATGTAGACCAGACTCTAACTCTTTCGTAAACCCTCGTAGGCACACTAAACCTAGCCTAGAATCTATTTATTTTGGAGATGACTTGCAGAGAGAGTTGCTCTTACAAGTATGGCTTCGACGGCTCCTCCGTAAATTATATCTTTGTAAGTTGTCTTTAAATTTGATTTTAAGCTAGGTCTAGTGTTCGTACGAGGGTTTACGAAAGAGTTAGAGTTTCGTCTACATTTAAAATACAATGGGGGTGTAAAGCGAAAGCCTCACTCAGTTTTGCGCACAAATCAACGAAATTAGATTTAGGAAAAATCCACTTATGCATATATTAAATAGAAGGAAACCATGAAGATTACCAAAAGGAGGATTACGTACAATAACCATTTCACGCATTAGACGCACAAACACGTGAGGCGCGTAACGCGGAAACAATTTCGTTAACCAAATATCAACAAGTTAGTGATAAGTAATGTTTTAATAAACTATAGGTATGGTACCATAAGCAAAAAGAATTTGAAAATACTTGCTAGTTATAAGGAACATTGATGGATTAGCTTTTTATAAGGAGATTAATTGTTGACTTATCAGCAATTAACATTTTTCGGGTAGGGTAAAGAGGATTCGTCGCTTTGTGACAAGACTTTTGAGAGGAATTTTTGTAGGTTTTCTCCGGCCATAATTTTAAACCAAGTTACAAACAATGGTTGCAAGTACATTAAGACATCACATATTCAGAATTATAATATGGTAGTGATTTATGGTGTTTTTGGTGTTTTTTGGGTTTGTGTAAAGAATGAATGTGGTAGTGAAAATATATGGAGAGAGAGAGACGGGTGGTTGTGGATATTAATTTGTGGTGTATGAGTTAGGTAATAGAATAAATGCTTCATATGTTCATGTAAGCAAAAATTTATAGATGGCATGGTTAGCCGAAGCAAAAATAATGTACATATTTCGACTGATATGAAGTGCCTAGCTAGTTTACAAGATTTTCCAAGAGAAAAATGCAAGAACATACTTTTACGAGATATAACATATTCTTGTAAATAAGTTAACAAAAAACAAGGTTATAAATAGTGTGACGTGCCGTCGCGGCATGACTAAGCCCCGCGCCTTGTTAGGTATGGCGAGCCATGACGTTTTTTAAGACCTGACTTAAAGCGGCAAAAATATAAAATATTATAAATTATTATATTTTAAATATATTGAGTTTACAAAAAAGTATAATACATAAAAGATATAAATAAAAATGATATTTGCATTAAAAATACCAAACATGAGATATATAAAACAAAAAAAAACACACATATATACTTTTTTATCAAGAGAAATTATGTAAATACCAACAAAAACAAAAAAGACTTTAGATCTCTTTTGTAAGTCTTGGAAAAAGAGTTATTAACATATTAGGGCATGTTTGGTGTAAAACCCGTATTTTAAATCGAGAATTTATAAATACGCGGTTTATTATTATTTTACGCGGGATATTTTCCTTAAAACGTACACGTGGAAAATTTTAAACAAACGCGAGAAATTTATTACAAAGTACTATTTATTACAAGTGTTATTATTATAAAAAAAAAAAAAAAAAAAAAAAAAAAAAAAAACGTTCAGCAATAATGTCCCCCACTAACTCTTTGGGCTCCCCCTTAATTAGGAATAAAGACACAAATTTCGTAACTGCCAGCAGCATCTGTTGCGCCGCAACTTATGTGTCTTGCGCCGCAACTCTTGATCCGCAGCACCATGATCTGTAGCCCCTTCAATTGCGCCAAATAAATAAATAAATAAAGAGTAGAAGGGGCCGGTTTGTAAAAAAAAAAAAATTAAAACATTGGGACTTGGGCTCAAGGCCCAAGGGTGTTAGCCGTGTATAACAAAAAAAGGGGACGGGGTCCTTTGTTTTCTTTTCTAAGCCGACACAAAAACACTCCAACAAAACCCTATTTGCATAAATCAACCGCCACTTCTTGTGCCTCCTCTTCCCTGCCACGAATCACAAAGAAGAAGGGAGAACCAGGGCTGCACGATCCGCGAAGAAGGAAGATTTCATTCGTTTGTTTTAAGTACCCTAAACCCTAAAACGAAACATGAGGTAAAAACCCTAATTCTTTTGTTCTTTTCTTTAATTCGATTGCAAGGAGTTGTAATCATGTAAAAAGGGAGAGGGGATGTTCGTTTGGACTGTTTGCACACAAACCGAGACTCATATGAGTCTCGGTGGTGATGATTTCCACCAGCCGCAACCCAGTTTAGGGTGTTGGTTTGGTTTATGCCGTCGGGGGAAACAAGAAGATAGGCAGGGGGTTTGTTTTGTTTGGCAGTGGGTTTTAAAACAGGAATTAGGGCTGTTTGGCAAACCGGTTTAGAAAAAATTAAGGGTGCGTTTGGGACTGTTAAATCATATTTTTTTTTAAATAAGTTTATTTTAAATAAATATTTGTTAAAATGTATTTAGTAAATTAAATATAAACTAGTTTTATAAATATTAAAAGGGTATATTTAGAAAACGAATTAAACTATGTGAGAACTTATAAATTAAGGAATTTCTATTTTAGCGAAATACTTATTATAGAATTATTTACGACAGATATACATTGTACGTAACCATTAGTATAACGTTAATACATTAAAATAAATTATTTCAATGGTCAGATTTAGCCGTAATTATACGTATAGAATATCTGAAATAAATATAAGAAACCAATAAGACCAGAAAATTTGATAACGGATACCAGTTAACTTACTCGCGTCTTTTAATTATGTAGCACGCGTGAAGCCCGAGTAGTATTCGTTCAGTCTTCCTTTCAGTCGGTACTGGATTAGAGGTACGGATTTCCCGTCCTTTCAGTAAGGATTTCCTTTCCTATGCATGATTAGGATTTCCCGTCTGCAGCCAAATGTTTTCCCCAGTATATGTTTAAGTTTATCAGAAATCATGTTAATAACTAAATGAATTGCCTGAGCATTATATACAAGCACGACCAGTTTATGTACTAGTTACGGAGGTACCGTAACCACGGCACTAGAGGCACCGGTGTCGTGACTCACATGCAGGAGAGTGATATCCTGCATCGTCCCACTCAGCTCAGCTTGGCCATTTTATCAGTATATTTTAGTGGGGCGTATGGATGCATCCTAGGCTTATAAGTGTTTCATGTTTATCAGGGTGAATGTGGTGTGTGCTCTACATCCTTCACATTGGAGCTGATCCCTCCACCCAGCACAGTTATTTAGAGGTCACCCCTCTACAGCATGACGAGGTCACCCCTCCAGTTATTCATGCACGGTTGTTACAGCACGTGACCTATATAAGCTCTGGCAAATAAAATACAGTAAATGCATGTTTTCAGAATTAATAGTTATATTTCAGTATCAGTATATATGAACCAGGTTGCTCAGATTTTATGCAGAGTTCTACCACATGTTACATATCAGTCTTACAGCTTCAGTATTCTATCGCCTGTTTCTTTCAGTATATTCTTATCATGCTTTATATCCGTTCACTGAGCGTTATGCTCAGCCGTAGTTCCTTTCATGTTCTAACGGCAGGTACATCAGGATGCTTTTAGGATTCTAAGAGCATGTGCATTTGGAGGGAAGCTATCCAGACTTCTTACATTATGCATTTCTTTTATTATTCTGTTTTTTTTTTGGACATTGTTTAGTCCTTCCATTCAGTATTTTATATTTCATGTTCTGGGCTTATGTTTGGATTGCCGAAGTTTGATTCCGGTATTTCCTTTATGGTCAGTTAATGTTCTAGGACATTTACCTTATGCTTTGATGACACGCCATAAATACACGTAACGGTCCATTTATCCAAGTGGGGTGTTACAATTATGGTATCAGAGCGCAAGGTTCGACCTGTAGGCTCTAAAACTTGACCTGTGACTAGTGGGTAGTCACCAGGAACTTTCCAGATTTTGGCGTGGTTATCTTTCATGTTTCTCATGCATTAATCAGTCAGTTTTCTTCAATTATCAGTCGTTTTCTTAAAGTTTTTGACTAAGTAAAAGGTTGGTACAGGACTGGCCATATTTAGTCGCATGTGCTTTTCATTCGAATTTTGTTTTGGTGAACCGACCCATAGGCGTTCACCCTTGCTGTTCAGATTTTGTATTGGTAAACCGACCATAGGCGTTTACCCTTACTCATGACAGATTCATGTTTTCAGTCAAATATCACTTGGTGAACCAACCATAAACGTTCACCAATGTTCAGATCAAATTTCATGTTTTTCAGTTTAATGTGTTTTGTGAACCGATCTATAGTTGTTCACCTTTGTGATAACATGACGTTTCATAAAATCTTGACAAATATGAATTGGACTACAGCCAACCACATTTAGTCCAAGATTGTACATTTCTATTCATGACAGTTCTCAGAAAATTTTGACAGGTATGGATCGAAACAGAATCGCCCATACCTAGTCACATGCTTCCTACTATGAATCCTGTGGATTAAACCATAACTATCCACATCAGTTGATGTTAAACTTAGTTGATTATTCTTCTATGTTCTTTGTATCAGTTAAGTTTGTACTCTCAAGTGGATGTCGTTTTCATGCTGATTAAGTTCATGTCTCTTTATGAGGATTTCGTTTTCAGCAAGGCGATGATGTTTTCATGCTAAGATATAAGGAAATTACCGTAAAATCCTATTTCATGATAAATCATGTTCTGGTCTTTATCAATCATGTCCTTATACTGAACATTGATGAAACTCCATTTAATCATACTTTTTAGCCTCTATACAACCAACATTAAGTCTGCGCAGAAATTATCAGCCTATCATGTTAACCGTTTCAGTTCAGTTTACTACCGTTTAAATCAATTTATTCTTTGATAATGTCAGACAAGCGACACCTGTATCGATCATCCCATAAAATTTCCACCAGCTCCATGTACAGTATTCCATATGTACCCCATGTACAGTGTCTCAGTTATACTCCATGCATAATATTTCACGTGTACTCCAGGTACAACGTCTCAGATATGCTCCATGTACAGTATTCATTTTGTACTTCATGTACAGTAGTTCAGGTGTACTCCAGGTACCCTACTCCATGGATATTGCTAATCGATCCTTAATCATCTCAGGCGTTTCCACTTGTCGATATTCTACCAGGTGCTGATGCTGCTCGTGAGTTGAAGATTTTACCAGATGCTGATGCTGCTAACACTCTGAAGACCACACCGATGCTGATGCTGCTGAACTTTGGAGATTTCTCAAGATGCTGATGCCGCGGAACGAGGACGAAAACCATAAATTTGAAATTTCTGACAAGAATAAATTCAACCATCAAACACTACCATTCTATTTTATGTTTTACTTCCTCAGTTAGATGTCACACATCACTCAGCTAATCTTTCTGTCAGAAGAGTGGGAACCGGTAACCAGCCGACCACTCAGCAGAAATAATTACATTAATCACGATCATGATAACGACCGTCAGGAAACTGACAGACAAAGTAGTAGTGACAACCATCGTACTTATAAGTAATCAGCCAGTACATCGGAACACCGGAACGGACGTGACCGGAAATACAGAGGTCAGCAGTCTAACCGGTCCGCCAATCCTAGCAGTTACCAAAATTTTCCAGCCTTGTTCATATTCATCTATTAAAACACGTGCCAAGACATCAGTCAAGACATAGTTCCCAGGTATCAATTCGGAAGACACATATCAGGGCACCAGTCATGATACACGTCATATAAATATCTTCTCAGAGTACGAGTCCGAGCTCCTAGTTCCAGTATGTTCCAGGCAAGACCCTCAGTGATTCAGGGTATCTTTTAGAAAGGGGTATACTCGTTCTGTTATGCCACGCATAAAATCAGACCATTAAAATTCAGTTACCACCACTAGATTATTACTCAGGTAAAACACGCAGTATTCACTCTGTGAGGTTACAGACGAACCCATTCAGTGAAAAGTCTCCATGTCCACTTCATGTATCCCTATGTCAGCTTTATCTCAAACCAGGTAGTTATCTGCCTCTCACCCAGAAAGGACTCAACAGTACCACCATATTTATTAAAGTTTTCCCTTCAGTTAACGACGAGATCCGTCTTATTAAATCCCAAATATATTCATTATATATTTTGCCAGAAAAAAAATCAGTACAAGCTGTTTCTTCCTTACAAGCGCGTGACTTACCAATACATAGTTACGAAGACTTTTGGCTATCAGTTATAAATTCACTCCTGAAATTCCTCGAATCCATGACCAGCAGATTATCCTAAAATTTCCAGATGACATTCTAGAAGGTGTTCCAGAAATTCATGCCTACCCACGAGACATAATTTAACATCGAGCTTGCCTCAAGAACAGAACCTGTTTTCAAAACTCTTTATTACAGGGCTCTAGCTACGATTAAAAGAGTTGCAGCAATTGCTGCAAGAGTTACCAAAACTAGGCTTTATTCGCCCTAGCGCACCATCGAAAAATTTATCAGATCACCATTCCAAATCGATATTCATTCCACGAATGGAAAGTTTAATTGACCTACTACGAGGTGTCTTAAACATTCTTCCAGGAAAATTCAAGATCATGCTACCATCAGTGATGAGGGAAGAACATGATGATCTTCAGACCGTTGTTGCACATATTATAGCCACTCTAAAATTTTTTTGAATTTTACTTCTGAGCTCCCTAATGCTCCAACTATAGTATGAAAATGTATGAATAAATTTTCCTTGAATTCTCAGACAAATTTGGCAGTACATTCGTTGACAAGATTTTGATCTCCTAAATTCTAGAGAAGGACATGGGAATCATCTTTTCACGACCCCGCAGATTCTCCGATAGGAGAAAATTATATACGCAAGCTTTCTAGATGTATGGTTCAGATGAACAAGGTGACATATCTGAACCACCCTATTTCAACAGAAAGAAATTCCAGACAATCCTGCGAAGGTGAAGGCCATCACCTGATGGTCCCGACTGACGACTATGAACGTAGTATAAAATTTCTAGAACTCAATTGACTGCTACCGCAGAAATTGCCGACAGTCATCACTAGAAATTCTTCTATGACTATTCAACAAGATTTCCACCAGAATGTTCCATAATCCCAGACAAACACTGATAGAATCCGCATCACACATTAATGCAACTATGTTCATATCTAGATGCCTGACCTACTGCAGGTTCAAGATAGAACACCGACATGCTATCACTACAAGTAGAAATTCTAGACCGAAAAGAGACAAGACTCCATGGAGATTGTAATCAGTTTACCACAGACTCAGAGAAATTATGATGCTATCTAAGTTATCGTCAATCATGTAATCAGCCTGCGCGTTTCTTTCATCCGAAAGGATCACGTAGTAGCAGATCTGCAGAAATTTTAAAATTTAGCAGTAAATCGTACGATTTCAGGCATTCCATTGACCATCATATCAGACAGAATCCATGTTCACGATCAAGTGTATGTTTACGTCTACTTTAAGTTCATGTTTATTCTCACTTTCACGTTTACGTCTCATTCGCAGTATGATGCTATTTCAGTTCATCTTTTATGCTATCTCCTGATTTAAGCTCACGTTAGCGTTCATAACGTTGTTCACGTTCAAGTTCGTGTGCCATTTCACGATGCACGTTTCTCAGTTATTACCGAATACGGTTACAGAAAGCTTGAGAGAACAGACTCAAGTTTAGCACAACTATTCCATAACCAGGCAGACGTTTCACATCTCAGGCCGTATCGTTTGGCATTCATTCCTCAGTCAGCCTATGTTCATGATATGTTCTAGTATCACGTTCACAGTATGATTCACTTATCATATTCTAATTCCATGCCAGCGCTCCTCATATAATTATGAACCACGTTCACAATTGCTCACTTAGCAGGTTCACAATTGTTCACGTAGTTCGTCCCTATATATATTTTCAACAGCTTTCTCCGCGATATAAATATTATCTTTTCAGAATAACTATATGTACCGTTTCATGTATACTACATGCAATAGCTTATTCATTCTATCACATTCATAAAATCCATCTTAAGTACGGAACCAGAAACCAGTCAGCATCATCAGGACAGGGTCAACAGGACCAGGATTTTAATTATTATGTTAGACATTTGAAGGGATCGTTTCGAGCGGGAGGCCACTCGAAACGGAGGAGTCCATCCGGACCTCTCATTGTTTTCTTCAATAAATTTAGTTATGTTCTTTCAGTCATGTCACGTTCCAGGTTCTCTTCAGCCATGTCACATTACATAATCATTTCAGTCATGACAAGTTTATACTTATCAGCAGCATTATGTCTTAACTAGAAGACAATTTATCCTTCAGCTTAATTGTCTTTTCAGTCTACGTGTTCTTTCAGTCTTATAACTTCATCAGCTTATCATCGTTAATTCGGGGACGAATTATTGTTTTTAGAGGAGAAGAATTGTAAAACCCAGTACGCCGCATTTTAATTCGGGGACGAATTATTTTTTTTAGAGGGGAAGAATTGTAAAACCCGTATTTTAAATCGAGAATTTATAAATACGCGGTTTATTATTATTTTACGCGGGATATTTTCCTTAAAACGTACACGTGGAAAATTTTAAACAAACGCGAGAAATTTATTACAAAGTACTATTTATTACAAGTGTTATTATTATAAAAAAAAAAAAAAAAAAAAAAAAAAAAAAAAAAAAAACGTTCAGCAATAATGTCCCCCACTAACTCTTTGGGCTCCCCCTTAATTAGGAATAAAGACACAAATTTCGTAACTGCCAGCAGCATCTGTTGCGCCGCAACTTATGTGTCTTGCGCCGCAACTCTTGATCCGCAGCACCATGATCTGTAGCCCCTTCAATTGCGCCAAATAAATAAATAAATAAAGAGTAGAAGGGGCCGGTTTGTAAAAAAAAAAAAATTAAAACATTGGGACTTGGGCTCAAGGCCCAAGGGTGTTAGCCGTGTATAACAAAAAAAGGGGACGGGGTCCTTTGTTTTCTTTTCTAAGCCGACACAAAAACACTCCAACAAAACCCTATTTGCATAAATCAGCCGCCACTTCTTGTGCCTCCTCTTCCCTGCCACGAATCACAAAGAAGAAGGGAGAAACAGGGCTGCACGATCCGCGAAGAAGGAAGATTTCATTCGTTTGTTTTAAGTACCCTAAACCCTAAAACGAAACATGAGGTAAAAACCCTAATTCTTTTGTTCTTTTCTTTAATTCGATTGCAAGGAGTTGTAATCATGTAAAAAGGGAGAGGGGATGTTCGTTTGGACTGTTTGCACACAAACCGAGACTCATATGAGTCTCGGTGGTGATGATTTCCACCAGCCGCAACCCAGTTTAGGGTGTTGGTTTGGTTTATGCCGTCGGGGGAAACAAGAAGATAGGCAGGGGGTTTGTTTTGTTTGGCAGTGGGTTTTAAAACAGGAATTAGGGCTGTTTGGCAAACCGGTTTAGAAAAAATTAAGGGTGCGTTTGGGACTGTTAAATCATATTTTTTTTTAAATAAGTTTATTTTAAATAAATATTTGTTAAAATGTATTTAGTAAATTAAATATAAACTAGTTTTATAAATATTAAAAGGGTATATTTAGAAAACGAATTAAACTATGTGAGAACTTATAAATTAAGGAATTTCTATTTTAGCGAAATACTTATTATAGAATTATTTACGACAGATATACATTGTACGTAACCATTAGTATAACGTTAATACATTAAAATAAATTATTTCAATGGTCAGATTTAGCCGTAATTATACGTATAGAATATCTGAAATAAATATAAGAAACCAATAAGACCAGAAAATTTGATAACGGATACCAGTTAACTTACTCGCGTCTTTTAATTATGTAGCACGCGTGAAGCCCGAGTAGTATTCGTTCAGTCTTCCTTTCAGTCGGTACTGGATTAGAGGTACGGATTTCCCGTCCTTTCAGTAAGGATTTCCTTTCCTATGCATGATTAGGATTTCCCGTCTGCAGCCAAATGTTTTCCCCAGTATATGTTTAAGTTTATCAGAAATCATGTTAATAACTAAATGAATTGCCTGAGCATTATATACAAGCACGACCAGTTTATGTACTAGTTACGGAGGTACCGTAACCACGGCACTAGAGGCACCGGTGTCGTGACTCACATGCAGGAGAGTGATATCCTGCATCGTCCCACTCAGCTCAGCTTGGCCATTTTATCAGTATATTTTAGTGGGGCGTATGGATGCATCCTAGGCTTATAAGTGTTTCATGTTTATCAGGGTGAATGTGGTGTGTGCTCTACATCCTTCACATTGGAGCTGATCCCTCCACCCAGCACAGTTATTTAGAGGTCACCCCTCTACAGCATGACGAGGTCACCCCTCCAGTTATTCATGCACGGTTGTTACAGCACGTGACCTATATAAGCTCTGGCAAATAAAATACAGTAAATGCATGTTTTCAGAATTAATAGTTATATTTCAGTATCAGTATATATGAACCAGGTTGCTCAGATTTTATGCAGAGTTCTACCACATGTTACATATCAGTCTTACAGCTTCAGTATTCTATCGCCTGTTTCTTTCAGTATATTCTTATCATGCTTTATATCCGTTCACTGAGCGTTATGCTCAGCCGTAGTTCCTTTCATGTTCTAACGGCAGGTACATCAGGATGCTTTTAGGATTCTAAGAGCATGTGCATTTGGAGGGAAGCTATCCAGACTTCTTACATTATGCATTTCTTTTATTATTCTGTTTTTTTTTTTTGGACATTGTTTAGTCCTTCCATTCAGTATTTTATATTTCATGTTCTGGGCTTATGTTTGGATTGCCGAAGTTTGATTCCGGTATTTCCTTTATGGTCAGTTAATGTTCTAGGACATTTACCTTATGCTTTGATGACACGCCATAAATACACGTAACGGTCCATTTATCCAAGTGGGGTGTTACATTTGGTTTTTGGACACACATTGGTTGGATTATAAAGAAAATATTTGTTTGGTGAAAAATTTTGGATTCAAAATTGGTGGTCAACTCTTAATTTGAGGGGTTTTTGAAATCCAGTCTTAGGTGGTGTTTGTTAATGACTTAAAGAGTTTTAATTGAAAAATTAATAATTAAATTAAGTTATTAGAAGCTTGTTTGTTTTGTGCTTAAAATTAATAAGTCACTTTCTAGTTTAAGCCACAATAACGAGGGTCTCCACATTAAGTCCATGACTTAATTAATAAT
This sequence comes from Glebionis coronaria, assembly GCA_025667525.1. Taxonomy (NCBI): domain Eukaryota; kingdom Viridiplantae; phylum Streptophyta; class Magnoliopsida; order Asterales; family Asteraceae; genus Glebionis; species Glebionis coronaria. The sequence continues at coordinate 83,683 of JANFOE010000470.1, read as the reverse complement.
TTTACGTATTTACCCTTCCACTTCTTCTCTTATAAACTAACATAACTTCTTTTTAAGGTATAAAAGTAATTTTCTTTTATGCAGACACTTTATTCAGCACTCAAAACAAACAGTCATATAAGTATATATCTAGACAAACACTTTTATTTAACAGGACTTAATTAAAAAATTAAACAAACAAGCCCTTACACTCGTTATTTCTCACAATTCTTTTGTTTGTGGGCCCAGTCTTACTCTATTCTCTCTCTTTCTTTATTTACTCTACTATTCATAATATTATATATTAAATTTATAACACTAAAAATAATTTTACATTATTAATATTATTTTATAACATTATATAATTATACCTCAATATATATATTTCTCTCCAAAACCTACATCAAAATCCAAAACTTACTCAATTTTAAACCCTCTACTTTATAAACCTATTTACAAAATAAAACCATCCACAAACCAAACAGGCCCTTATTCTTTTTAACACTTATCTTTTTTCTTTTTACAACCCATCAAAACTATATTTTGCATTTGTATAAACATAAACAAAAAGTATAAACAAAACTAGATGAATAAGCATATATAACTATAAATATTAAACATAGAAGAATAAACACTTAAATAAACAGATAATCACATAAATGAACATAAACCAAAACACCCCTTATAAATTACAGTATACTGTTAAATATGACTTAAACCCTTAAAAGTTACTCATAACTATTTTAAAAACTTTAAAAACTCACATATTTTGTTGTTGTTTATGACTTAGTAGCTCACCTACAACATAGGAGAATGCACACCAATGGTGGTCGTAAGCAATGACGGAGCTAAGTTGGTGGTAAGGTGGGCTATGGCCCACCCACAAAGCCTAAAAATCATACATCTATAGTACATTTTAGAACCCAACTTTGCATGACTATGTGTTTAGCCCATCTAAAACACCAGTTATGTCTATTACTTTATGTGAAAATCACTTTACAAACATTAATTGGCTATATTTCTAATAGCGTAGTTTGTTACAACTTGAAAGATGTAGTTGATAGTTTTAGTTTAGTTTTATTTTTATATTTATGTGAATGAGGGTTTTGTGCGAGTAAAGCGCTAAATGAATAAATATATTAGAAAATTCATACGTAATTATATTTTACGTTTATTTAGCGCTTGTCGGTGTTTTTTTAAAATCTTTGGCCCACCGTGAAATAAATTTCTAGCTAAGCCGTCTCAAGTAGATAAAGTTATGTGTGTGTTGGTGCTGGAGAAGGATCCGATGGTGGTCATGTTGTGGTAGCAATCTTTGAATGATAATGAGAGAAGTAGATTGTATATGGTGTTTATAGAGAGATGAATGGTTAATAAATTTTGGTTGGTAAAATGGCATTTATTTATCTTGGTAGTCGCAACTTGCAAGTAAATGAAGGGATCAAAAATTCATATAAAGAGTAAATGAATTATACCTTTTTCAAAGAATTACTAAGAATGATCAAATGTAATCTAATACACAGTAGTTGTAAGCAACAATTGTAGAAGCCATAACTAGACAAAAACATGGTCAATCTAAGGAAAATAATACAATGAATGTGTAAAATGCAATAAAATAGTTTTACAAGATACTATGTAATATTGTAACATGCTCTCTTAGACCGCTTCACAAAAACACATATTTTTGAACGGCTAATACAATTATAAAAACACACATTTACTATGAGTTACCAAAGCATGCCTTACATTTCATATTATGAGGAATGCTGAATTGAATGGTTTAATAAGTATGTTCATTTTTCCATTCGTTTTACAGCTACTAGACATCAAGGTTTGTAGGAATAGAGCCATTAAAATCACTTTAAAGGAAAAGTTGTCAGAATTAAATTTGAGCTACATATACCTATCTACTCCATTTATTATGAATGTAAAAGGTTTGAGATGAAAAGTTTCGTGGTAGGTTTAAAAATAAATGCGGGTTTAAGTAGATTTATAAGTAAATGTATAATTTGATTAAAAAAGGTAGTGGATATCTTTGTTTTGTATTTGACACATAAGTGAAATTAATGTGTATACATAGTTTTTTTCTTTTTTATGTTCGATTCTAAATCACGTTAGTCAACTCCACACATTTTTCATATTAGCCAACTAACTTATGTAAATTAATGCCCCGTGTCTAAATATGTATCAATCTACAACATTTTACCATCTACTCAGAGGCGGAGAGAGGAAGTGCCAAGGGGAGGATCAAAGTGAATGGTAAGGGGCGTCACCAAATTTTTTTTAACATGCAAAGTATATAGATAAAATACTTAATTAGCAGAAAAAATGTTTAGCAACTCCACGTAAATCGTGAAAGTGCCCTCCACACTTTTGGAGATATAATCAATGTGTTAATAACTTACATTGTGTCGAAACTATAACTAGGACACAATATTTTTGTTCCTTTTAATTATCGAAATAAAGTTATTCATTGCATTTAATTATACCTGATTTCACCCGATTTATTTCAAGTTACACTTAAAAAGTTACACGATTCCCCCTCCCCCTCATGCTCAAGTTTCCGACGTCCATCATCGGGGGTGGCTAAGTGGGTGTTAGGCCCCCTCATATTAGACATATCGATCTTTTTTTACGTTATGGGATTCAAATAAGTGTTTTGACTTAATATTATTTATGAGTGACTCGATTATATTATCTTCTTAAAAATGTTATTACAAATGTAAATTTTTCTCCCTTCAAGTTTTAAATTTGTACCGATTTAGCACATTAACTTTAAAAAAGTTGTATAAATATAACGAACTTTTATAAAGTGTTACAATATGCACATTTTGGTTATGTGTTACTGAAGGTTTATATTACTCATAACAATTACGTAAAACCCTAATTAAGATCAAAGCACACATAGCGAAAGCGTTTAGCAAGATCATAATTAATAACGCATTCATAATTAATCGAGTTACGGTTACATACCTTTTAGCTAGAGCAAATCTTCAAGAACACCGGCGAATCACGAATTAGAGTTTATATGAAGAACACCAAGATATAGTTTATAATGAAACTATATTACACTCTTGTACACACGTAATACAACGGATCAATCGTGAGGCTAGCACTAATAAACCGGAGCTTCTACACTTGTGAATTATAGGTAAAACGAAAATCAAACCGAAACCTTGTGTGGGTTAGGGTTTGCGATCGCAAGAAAGAAAAGGAGGGGAGGGACAAAAATTATGAAGGCTTGATGGGATATTTATAGGATTACATAACTTGTTCTCCAAGCCTAAATCAAGATTAGAAAACTAATCCTCCTTCCCTTTTTTCCATATATAGCCGACGGCTATAGTAACCCCCAAGGGGTTTCCGGAACTTTCCATTCTTGTTTCCTTTTCTATATAATTCTATAACGCTCGTTTACACTTAACTATTATATATGAACGATCGTTAAATAAGCTCGATTTATATTTTAATAAATAAATATATTTATTAAAATTAATTAATCCTTTACGTATTGTGTGCAATCCCGTAATCCCGAGTTCAATCCTATCACACGACTATTTAATTTTACGTCCATAAACTTTTCAGCTCCCACTTGGACAAAATTCGAATATCGTGATCACATTGATTAGCGTCTAGTTACACTAACAATGTCACTAGTACAACTCAAGTAATGTCTCCTGGACAAAACCTTTTAATGATACATCATCATTATTATTATCCTTTCATTTCAAATACAACGTTAATAGGATATGGATCTCAGTCATTCCTTCATTAACTATTCTGTTTCTCGTTTACGGATATAGCAAGATTACCAAAACACATTTGGGTGTGGCCACACAAACATCTTACTACTCCCCCGAGGGGCCCAGTTGTATTATACTTCAGGCCTTGTGCATCTTACAACATACATAATAGATCCTACAGTCGAAGCATAAGGCACCTTCTGCATGTAAGCCACCTCTTCGGGTGTTGATGCATCTAACTCATGACTTAATTCATGCTTAACTTCCATAGGTTAAAAACCTTTCTTGGAATTATGCATATTATACTTCTTCAATATCTTATCAATATAAGCATTTTGACTAAGACTAATTAACCGTCTTTTCCTATCTCGATAGATTTTAATTCCCAGAATATATGCAACATCTCCTAAATCCTTCATAGAAAAAAATTTACCAAGATAATTCTTAACTTCCTTAAGTCTTGGAATGTTACTTCCCATGATTAATATGTCATCGACATATAAAATTAGGAACACTACATCACTCCCATTAGTTTTGCGATATACACATGGCTCATCACGATTTTGAATAAATCCGAACTTTTTTTATTTCTTCATCAAATCGTTTATTCCATTGGCGTGATGCTTGCTTCAAACCATAAATAGATCTTTGAAGTTTGCACACGCGTTTTGGATATTTAGGATCAACGTACCCTTCCGGTTGTTGCATATAGATTTCTTCATCTAAGCGATCGTTCAAGAAGGCAGTTTTAACATCCATTTGCCATATCTCATAGTCATAGTATGTTGCTATAGCTATGAGAATCCTAATAGCTCGTAAGTCTGCTACCGGAGAAAATGTCTCCTCGTAGTCTACGTCAAAAGTTTGAGTAAAACCTTTAGCCACTAAATGTGCTTTCTAGGATTGTACTTCACCATCCATGTCGATTTTCTTCTTGAAAATCCACCTATTTTTCAATACTTTAGCATTTTTAGGTGCATCTACAAGAATCCAAACATCATTGATTTTCATGTATTTCATTTCCTCATTCATCGCAACTATCCATTTTAACTTTTCTGGATCAAGCATTGCGGATCGATAGTTAGCAGGTTCACCAAGATCCCCTACTTCCTCCTCATCATCCCCTATGTTAAGACATAGTTTGCTTGGCGCACGTATAGTCCTTGCAGACCTACGTAGAGGAATTAATTCCGGTGGAGCTCCCAGACTTTCTGGCTCTATTGGAATTTCTTCGCTAGTATTTTCAGAAGGCAATGTATCTTCTTGAATTTCTTCAAGATCATAATCTCTCTCACTGAATTCTTGATTTACAAGATCACTTTCAAGGAAGTCTCCATACCGAGCCACAACAACTTTGTTCTCAGCCGGATAATAAAAGTAGTAACCCATAGTTTCCTTAGGGTAACCTACAAAGATACATTTTACTGAGCGTTATTGGAGTTTATCTCCTGAGTCACGTTTCACATACGCCTCACAACCCTATATTTTTAAATAAGACAAATATGGCTTCTTGACATGCCATAGTTCATATGGTGTCTTATCAACCTTCTTTGTGGGAACCATATTTAGAATATGAACAGCAGATTCTAGAGCATAATCCCAAAAGGATAAAGGTAAAGTTGTAAGATTAAACATAGATCGCACCATATCCAATAATGTACGATTTCTCCTTTCGGATACACCATTTTGTTGTGGAGTATATGGAGAAGTAAGTTTCTGAACAATTCCGTTCTCACTTAAATAATCTTTAAACTCTTGACTTAAATATTCACCACCTCGATCAGAACGAAGAGCTTTAATCTTCTTGCCTAGTTGCAATTCTACTTCTGCTTTATACACTTTGAATTTTTCAAATACCTCATGTTTATGCTTAAGTAAATAAACATAACCATAACGGCTATAATCATCCGTAAATGTTAAGAAGTAGCTAGCACCTTTCCTTGACACATGTCTAAGTGGTCCACACACATCAGTATGTATAAGTCCAAGTAGATCAGTAGCCCTTTCAAGATTGCTATTAAAAGGTTTCATGGTCATCTTTCTAGAGATACAAGACTCACATTTATCAAATGATTCATCATTGATATTTTCCAAAAGAGCATCACGTTGAAGATTTTTTATACGAGTCTTCCCAATATGGGCAAGTCTACAATGCCAAATATAAGAGTTCTTTTCTAACTTTCTCTTCTTATTCATGCTAAATACAGAATCAATCTTTCTCATGGAATTATTATCATGCATGTTAATTTCAAAAACACCATTCACAGAAATTGCATCAAAATAGAATAAACTCTCTTTGAAAACAGAAATTCTATTATTATCAATAGTGTGAATAAATCCAAGATTCAACATACAAGAAAAAGAAATAACACCCCTAACAATTTTAGGTGCAAAATGAAAATTATTCAATCTCAGTACTAGACCCAAAGGTAAAACTAGATTAAATGTTCCTATAGCTTCAACCGCTACTTGTGCGCCATTGCCCACATGCATAAATTGCTCCCCATAAGTAAGCTTCCTCTCCAACGCAAACCCCTGCATAGTATTACAAATGTTAATACCACATCCAGTATCATATACCCAGGAATTTGATTTGTATGTAAGATTAAATAACTCTATCAAATATAAGTTACCTGAAGACGTTGCAGCACCAAGCTCAGCCTTCTTCTTTATTTCTCGCAACTCCTCGAGATAAAGAGGGCAGTTCCTCTTCCAATGACCACTTGCTTTGCAATAGTGACAAGTCTCATCCTTCTGAGATTTCTTCTTGACAAAGTTCTGCTTGGGTTTAGGATAAGTCGCAACTTGTTTGCCCTTATCACCCTTGCCTTTGCCCTTCTTGTTGTTCTTGTGCGGTTTTGGCTTATTCACTCCACCTTTTTGTACATAAAGCACAAGAGGGGTAGGAGTAGATGTACTTGCCTTGTCCTTTATACCCTTTTCGTAGTCAATGAGTATTGCGTGCAAGTCATTCACTGTCTTCCCCGCGCAATGCATATTAAAGTTCCAAACGAAATCATTAAAGTCCCTATTAAGAGACCTATTGATTAGGTTAATTGCCATATCATTGTCGTAGGATTTTCCTAGTGCGATGAGCTATTCCATGTAACCCTTCATCTCTTGATAATGTGCACTAACGGATTTCTCAGGGGCTTGCTTACAACTGTGCAAAGCATCTACCAAGTCGTAGATCTCCACAGCCTGAGGCTTCTCATACATTGCCTTGAGCTCTTCAAGCATTTGATTTGGAGCATATAGCTCAAATTTCCTTTGCAAGAAAGGAGCCATTTTTCCGAGCATTAAACAAGCCACATCATTGTGCTTTTTAACCTCTGCCTCATAATTCAGTCTTTCGACTGGAGTAGCATTAGGGCCAAGGGGTGCAGGAAACGCCCTGGTCAAGTAATTAGAAGTACCCGCTACTCTCAGAACTATTCTTAGTGAGCGGTACCAATCGTTGAAGTTTGGGCCAGTTAATTCCTGACGTTCAAGATAAGTCTTGAATGCAGTACTTAACGCATTGTTATCGGGTTGAGCCATTTCTACATAAATAAGTTCAAAATATTAGTATTTTCGATAATACCATTCAAGAAAATAAAACTACCCCGGTAATTAAAACCATTGTATTTTCCTTGAAAACTAGAATCCACATTGACATAAACTTATCACATTAATTGATCTGCTGGTGATAAATGTATTCAACATGGTAACTTGTCGAACAATAATTGACAAACAAATTTGCAATTTCTAGATATTTTTAGGGATTTATATTGCCAAAAGTCATTTTGCATTGTAAACATGTTTCATCCCTACTTTATGCCTTAAGTTTCCAGATCTTACTGAGTAACTCAATCAAGTCGACTAATCTAAAGAACGCAAAACCTTCATGTGCAATCTTATTCAGTCATGAAGTTTTCTCTCCATTACAACATCGTCCAAAATCTCATATGACGACAATTGTAACTTCCAGTGTTCGTCAATTAGATGGCATAAGACTTAAATTTTAAGGGTATTGATTTTGGTGTCAAAATCATGTATGGAGAAGCATGCATACATCTCCATATCATAGGTTTAATAAAAAACTTTTAGTAAACTTTTTGGTGAGACTAAAATCTCATCATATATTTGCAAGTTGAGGTATTGGTTAAACCAATTAATGATTTTACCGACAACTAAATTTACACCGTACTTTTTCTAGAACTTAACTAAAGCACAAAGTAATAACCTTATTCATTGTGTTTCGGATGTGAATTTTTGCGGTTAAATCAACTTTAAGAATTATGTAAATAATAACCGTAGGTAATTCCAAGTTTGACGCACAGGCAAGCCGGGAATTTGGTCAGCACTGAAGCATAGCACCTCCTTCCTTAACCGGGTTCATGACCAGCGGTGCGTTATACCGACTTTATAGTTTGTCAAAGTTGATAGGCCGTTAAGTTATTATTGCAATTCCAATCAACGCAAATCATATGTCAATTAGATCTCAAAATAATTCATGAATTTTTATATGATTTAGTCCATATTAATTTTTCTTGTAAAAAAATCACCCTTGTTTACAACATACAAGTAATATAAAAACGTATGAAAACAAGTAGGTACAAAAAAAAACTAAATCAAATAGCCACATGCATAACAATTTATTCAAAACATAAAATCTAGGGTTTTTATAAACATAAAAATTCTTCCCTAATTTTAAAACTTTTGAATCAAATAAAGCAAATAGCATATAAAATCATATGATCCGTGAAAAAACATGCATGTTCATCACGGATCTTCCCCACATGATCTTAACAATTAAATCTCTCTTCGGATCGTAACCAAAACATGATATAACAATTACTTCATGCAAACATCTAAAGATAATCACCATGTAAATTTTTAGGGTTTCAAAAAAAAACCTTTTTTTAAAAAAAAAATCGGCTAAGCCGACCTAATTTTAAAAACAAAACCCTAATTTTAATGAAAACCTAAAAAACATCATGTGATTTTAACTCAAACCAATTTTTAGTTAAAAAAACTTTAGATCTCAATAATTATAACATGTTAAAACGGCTCTCGATGTCACTGAAGGTTTATATTACTCATAACAATTACGTAAAACCCTAGTTAAGATCAAAGCTCACATAGCGGAAGCGTTTAGCAAGATCATAATTAATAACACATTCATAATTAATCGAGTTAGGGTTACATACCTTTTAGCTAGAGCAAATCTTCAAGAACACCGGCGAATCACGAATTAGGGTTTATATGAAGAACACCAAGATATAGTTTATAATGAAACTATATTACGCTCTTGTATACAAGTAATGCAACGGATCAATCGTGAGGCTTTCACTAATAAACCGGAGATTCTACACTTGTGAATTATAGCTAAAACGAATATCAAACCGAAACCTTGTGTGGGTTAGGGTTTGCGATCGTAAGAAAGAAAAGGAGGGGAGGGACAAAAATTATGAAGGCTTGATGGGGTATTTATAGGATTACATAACTTGTTCTCCAAGCCCAAATCAAGATTAGGAAACTAATCCTCCTTCCCTTTTTTCCATATATAGCCGACGGCTATAGTAACCCCCAAGGGGTTTCCGGAACTTTCCGTTCTTGTTTCCTTTTCTATATAATCCTATAACGCTCGTTTACACTTAACTTTTAATTATGAACGATCGTTAAATAAGCTCGATTTATATTTTAATAAATAAATATATTTATTAAAATTAATTAATCCTTTACGTATTGTGTGCAATCCCGTAATCTCGAGTTCGATCCTATCACACGACTATTTAATTTTACGTCCATAAACTTTCAGTTATACTGACATGCGACACCATTTATAGTGTCGCATGTATTAAGATGTATAGATTGAAACATATTATGAAAGTTGTTAGATTAAGTTAACTTTTTCAAAGTCGAATTTATGACTGCAAATTAACTCTCGTATGCAATGTTTTAAAAGTCAGATTGACTCTGCCAAGTTAAGTTGGTTGAACCGTGAACCGATCGAGTAATCAGACACGAGTTTCAAGCAGAAAACCCTATTGAACCGTGACATAGTGATTTGACCGGGTCATTTAAAATCGGGTTTTTAAAACATTGCTCTTGTGTAAATGGCGGTAAACGAACAAAATTTGACCTAATGCATTTACGAAAAGTTATACACATAACAAGGAGGACCAATCGCACCTGGAAAAAAAATCAAAGTCGTACAAAAATTAACTTTTGACTAAAACGTACTTCCTCCTTCTCATAATTATCTTCCACCGGCAAAAAACACGCAGTTTGATAAAAATATCACTATTTTAATTTTGTTTCTTACTTTTTATACAATGACAATTTTACTCTTAACAAATAAATTTACAGTTTCTTTATTGTTTATATAAACACATTAATACTTTCAAGTGAGAGTGATATGATAATTTTAATATATATTTTTTATTTACTTTTTAAAATAAATTATTAATTTTGCACGTTTGAAAATAGTAAACTGGACCATAATTTTGAGACAGAAAAGGTACATGACTATAAGTTACGCTGTTAGAATATTACCTCACACAATCGATTTTTACTATTGGATGTTGTTAATAATATATGATTGTAAATGAGTAAGGTTGCTAGTTAATTTTAATCATGTAAAATATGGTAAAAACTCGAAGCGAGCTAATAATATATGATTGGAAATGAGTAAGGTTTACCTTTTCAAAAAGAAATAAAAAATGAGTAAGGTTATTAGTTAAACGAGAAACATTAGACTCGGATGTTTTTTTGTTTATTAAGAAGTTTTAAATTTATTTGCATATATGAATTTGACGCGTAAATGTTTGAATATGAATTCAATAAAACTGTTTGTTTTTTTAATAAAAAGCGTATGAATATTATAATGTAAAACAATTTTATAGAATGTGCATCTTATAAATAAAAGTAATGTTATTTATGTAAACTAACATGGTACCTGCGCCATGCAGCGGCGGGTAACTTGTGACTAAATTTTTTCGAGAGTGAATGTTATTCGGTTATTTATCTTTCATAGCAATAATTTATGGATGACGATAGTTTTCACTTAAAAACATGTCTCAGAAACGTAACTTTGATATAGGGATATTATTACTTGTAGCGTATATGTAATATGTAATATGTGTAACTTTATTTTCAGAAATTAATTAAACGCGAGAATTGACATAAGCTTTTTTGAACATTTAAATGAGAATATCAACCTAAAAGTGGTTTGTACATATGATTGCAAGGAAAGAGGGAGAAAAATATGATATATGAGATTTGTAAAATGTGTTGTTTTATTTGTAAATTTTGGTGATGGGGTGTTTTAATTGTATTATTAATTATATTTTAATTAAGTATGATTAAATGCTTTGTATATAATAGAGATATAAAGTTATACATATGAATTAAAATCTTGTATTACTTAAATTTCATTTTCTTAGCTGTGCTAATATGTTGTATTTGTTGTATTACTTAATTTTTTGTATTAAATGAAAAAAATGTCTAATCTTTTTTATAAAATAGTATGATTAACATATCAAAAGAAGTCAGAAACTGAACTTAACAAAGTAACAACGTATCCCCTTAGGCCCTTAGTATAGTAATATGTTACTCTTTTTGATTGAGTGAATCAAAATATAAAAATGACTTTTATATATTTAAAATTCATTTTTAAGATTAAACGAACAATTTAACAAATCTTTGTATATGATAACTTTATTATAAGATTGATAGTAGGCCATTTGTTTTTAAGCAAAGTTCTCATCAAACATTTGTGATAATGTTTCCGGAAGAAAAAAGGTAAACAAATTGTCATCGAGAAAGAAAAAGAAAAAAATATATATATATATTAACTCAATGTTGAAAAAAAGTCTATAAAGATGATTAATCGTCGGTTAATAGCTACAAGACCCTTAACTTTGCCGATTAATGAAAAGGCGATTAATGACGGTCAACTATGATCAACGACGGTCATGGGAGGTCAAAGTTGCCGAAAACCTGCAGATTTGGCCGAAAATACTGAAAACTCATTGTAAACTTATTATGTTTATTACTTATATTAACTATTTATATGTATGATAAGTTGTATATTAAGAATAACATTAACAAAAATACCTAAAATGATTATAAATATCCGAAACTTGCCGAAAATACCAAAAATTTGCTAAAATGTCAATCCGATTAATCACCAATTAATCCCACTTACAACGATTACAAGTTACAAACAGGTCGACCAGCCAACTAGCGATTAACGATTTTTGCAACCATGTATTAACTAGAGGCGTTAAGTTTTCTTTTCAAATCTAGGCCATTAAAATGTTTTTACATTTGATTGTATCCGAGAAAAAAAAATCAAACAGTTTGAACGTCTAAAATATTTTACCAGTTAGATGTAAAAACATGTTAAGACATTTTAAATAAAAACAAACACCACACTAGACTCGTTAAACAACCCATAACGAACCAGGCATTATACCTAAAGAAACTCTACTGAGCATCGAATAATATTTTAGTTTCAAAACTATAAGAACACTTATAAATCTTGTTTGTTATTTGGTTTAAGGCTAGGTGCGGGTGTCTCAATGTGCTATAAACCGAATTTATTTGGTTAAGTTAATAGCTTGATAAGAGATTGAGCCGAGCTTTCAAAAGCTCGAGCTTGTGCTTGAGCTTGAAATATGTTTCAAGCTTTGTTTTGGACTTGAAATTAAGCTTGAACTTGATAAAAGCTTGGTTTGATCGAGCTAAGCTCGAGCTCGAGGTTCTTAATAAAAGTTTGGATTGATTTCAGTCCTATTTATTCCATTGAAACATTTAATTCAATATAATTCACTTCTCTTTTATTTCAAAAGTTAGAATTAGTGTCTATTAAATTGAAAGTTACATATGTACAATATCAAACATGAGTCCTCCTCGCACAAACCCATATTATAAGTAATTCCACCAGTTAAAGGTTCAACACCGCCTCGATTTATAATTGGATTGTATTTTATGATTAATTTTCAACCGCATTGGTGTTGTTCGACGCATTATCAAAAGATATAGCAAAAATATTTCCTTGTAAATTAAACGTTTCGATGACATAAACTAAAAGATCTAAAATATTTTCACCATTATGAGGGTAGTTAAGCAATTCAAAAGCAATCTTTTTTTTTTATCATTTCCTACGTTTTGAGATTTACCCAATGTGTGGGGTCAATACGGATTCGATGAACCATGTGAAGCGATCCAAACATCGCACGCTAAACTTACACTGGTTTCCCCTTTTTAAAATCTTAAAATCATTTTTCTTTGGTTTTCTTACACAATTTTACACAATCACGTCTAAGGGTAGTTCGACTTAGGTGGCAATATCGGGTTAAAGCGTTTCTTTGATAAACTTGATCATTCGAGAATTGTCGAAGTGATCAAGCGACAAGGTATCTTGAATCGCAAACTTCGTTATCCTATCCTGAACTCGCTCCCCCTCGTATTGCTGAAACGACCCATCATTTCTCATGATTGTTTGACTAGAACCCATTGCCGCTTTCACCGCAACACAACTTTTGTTCATGTGATTTCTCGACGTAGGGTTCCAGGTTGAACCAAAAAACTTCCCACATTTCTTACATCTTGCTTTATTCGATCTATCTGACATCACACACTAATCAAAGTTAACCTAAATATATTTGTTACTATTCGTTGTTATTATTTCAACAACGGTGGGTTAGTTGATGATTATTTTATGGATGCCATTTTTTTAAAGTGTTTTTATTTAGATTGTATATCTTACCACAATATCTAACCCAATTATTTATAAAAATAAATGTACACTCGTATAAATAAAAAAAACTAAAAACTTTAAAAATAAAATAAAATTTGAATTCTGATAAAGGTAAAAGTAAACTCCTTTCGTCACCTACTTTCGTTACAGTCCGTCTTTCACCATCTAATGTAAAAAAATTTAAAAAAAAAATACTCAACATTTATGTTTTACTTCTCATTGTGTGTCATTGCATTATCTAATCCAACATTTATATTTGGCAAGAAAGCTGGGCAAAACAAATGATCATAAATGCAATTAAATGTGATATTCCTATCAAAAGTTTAAAAGCAAATATGATATGTTTAGCCTTTGTGCCTTTGTAGCTAGGAGTGCAATCGAGTCAAGTCGAGCTCAAGCTTCATAGGGCTTGAACTTGGCTTGATAAAACAATTGTAAGTTTGAGTTTGGCTTGATAGCTTGTCAAGCTTTAATAATCCAGACTTGAGTTTGCCTTGATAAGGCTTAATCAAAGCTTGAGTTTGACTTGAAAAACTTGAATGTGTATAAAATTGATTTTTTTATAATAGAACACATCAATAAAAACATATGTATAAAGTAAAACAAACAAAAACCATAATTCGAGACCAAATTCGATTCGTTTAGCATTAATAAAACTGAAAATAACATAATCGTACAGTCTTCGTTTCAAAATGCGTTTTGTGATCCAATACGATTAAGGTCCCAAAGGAAACTGTGTGATGTGATTGTCAACGCAATTACGACACCTTCGTATTAATAAGAGTACAAAAAATATTTATACATATTATATTTCACCAAGTATCAAGTATAAATGTAATAAATTTATAAAAATAAAAAATTTATTTAAAATACGATGAGTTAAACTATAAATTTAATTAAAATTAAAAATTCTTCTAGAATATATTATTTATTTATGAAATAAGCCCATATAGATAAGTTAATACTCAAATAACATAAATTACTTATATGAATTCATCATAAAACGCATTTTAATAAAGCTTGAAAAAGCTTGATAAGAGATCGAGCCGAGCTTTCAAAAGCTTGAGCTTGAAATATGTTTCAAGCTTTGTTTTGGACTTTAAATTGAACTTGAACTTGATAAAAGCTTGGTTTAATCGAGCTAAGCTCGAGCTCGAGTTGCTTAATAAAAGTTTGGATTGATTTCAACCCTATTTATTCTATTGAAACATTTATTTCAATATAATTCACTTCTCATTTATTTTAAATCAGATTTCTATTGCTATTAATTGCTTTGTTTTTTTCAGAACGGGGAATTCCCAAGCGACGCAGGTGTTATTCCCAGAGCTGTTAAGCAGATCTTTGATATATTAGAAGCTCAGAGTTTGCTCATGCAGGTTGCTAGGCGGCGCCTCCAAAGTTAAGTATTATCTTCACGTATTGACGGTATATCATTTTCTCCTTACTGTATGTAACAATATTGTATGTTCTGCTTTTTTAGTGTTATGCTAACCACATGTTATTAACAATCTTACAGGTGCAAGTTGGTTGCGATGTAATGCTTTGGTTCTTTATGAAATTTAAGCCATGAGGACCGAGGTAAGCATCTTTAACCCGTTTCGCACTAGAATTGCATGTGGTAAATGTTTGAGTTTTTTTAAAGGTGTTTGTGTCGCTTTAACAATTCATTACGGCTGCTGCAATAGTAAATTTTATCCACATAAGTAATTACTTAAAATGGTTAAAGTATGTCTTTCAAGTGTCCTTTTAGCCGCCCCTACCAAAAAATAGCATTACGGTGGTCACACACACACGCACAGAATCTCCTAAATCGGCTTATATGGATGTACACCTGCAAACGACAAAAACAAAACTGACAATATTTCATACTACCATGAAGGTACCCTTGCAGCTTTTTGAAATGACAGTCATATGTTAACTTTTTTTCATACATATAACACTACCATATGAATGAGTTACTACGATTTATTTTCTTACTAATGTCCGTTCAAAAAGTATAATAAAGGTTTCACAACATTTTTCCAAACTGATAGCAGTTTTATGCTTTCTTATATCCAAGGGTATTGAATATGTGTATTTGTTTAAATAAACTTATAATGCATTCTAATATTGTGTGTCTAATTGTTTTTAAACTATACTCCATAATCTGTTAATTTGGCTTCTCAGAAATCAAGCCATTTGCAACAAATGGCAGTCCGAACACTAAATGCACAAATGTTCATTGCCGTAAGTTGCGCGTTACATATAATTTCTTAATTTAGGTTGTCACTTTGTAAGGTTTTTTAAAGTAACTGATGTAAGGAAAGTTCATATGATGCGTTTAGTGGGTTGGTTTAGTAACTCATATGTTATTTAAATCAGGTTTTGGGTCAACTTGGTTATGTTGAAAATCTGTAAAAATTCAGAATCTGTTTGGTTTTAAATTAATTCACTTTTATTTGATTTTAATGACTGATGTTGTAAGAACTTTTTTTCAACGGATAAGAACTATAATACGTATGCAATTGTATGCAGATTTGCGGATGTGGCATTTTACAGTGTGAATGCTCCTGTCAAGATGGACGAGTATGATAAACACAAATAAAGAGGGGACCACAAACCCATATTATAAGTAATTCCACGAGTTAAAGGTTCAACACCGCCTCGATTTATAATCGGATTGTAATTTATGATCAATTTTCAACCGCATTGGTGTTGTTCGACGCATTATCAAAGGATATAGCAAAAATATTTCCTTGTAAATTAAACGTTTCGATGACATAAACTAAAAGATCAAAAATATTTTCACCATTATGAGGGTATTTAAGCAATTCAAAAGCAATCATTTTTTTATCATTTCCTACGTTTTGGGATTTACCCAATGTGTGGGGTCAATATGGATTTTGATGAACCATGTGGAGCGATCCAAACATCACACGCTAAACTTACACCGGTTTCCGCTTTTTAAAATCTAAAAATCATTTTTCTTTGGCTTTCTTACACAATTTTACACAATCACGTCTAAGGGTAGTTCGACTTAGGTGGCAATATCGGGTTAAAGCGTTTCTTTGATAAACTTGATCATTCGAGAAATGTCGAAGTGATCAAGCGACAAGGTATCTTGAATGGCAAACTTCGTCATCCTATCCTGAACCCGCTCCCCCTCGTATTGCTGAAACGACCCATCATTTCTCATGATTGTTTGACTAGAACCCATTGCCGCTTTCACCGCGACAGAACTTTTGTTCATGTGATTTCTCGACGTAGTGTTTTAGGTTGAACCAAAAAACTTTTCACATTTCTTACATCTTGCATTATTCGATCTATCTGACATCACACACTAATCAAAGTTAACCCAAATATATTTGTTACTATTCGTTGTTATTATTTCAACAACGGTGGGTTAGTTGATGATTATTCTATGGATGCCATTTTTCTAAAGTGTTTTTATTTAGATTGTATATCTTACCACAATATCTAACTCAATTATTTATAAAAATAAATGTACACTCGTATAAATAAAAAAAACTAAAAACTTTAAAAATAAAATAAAATTTGAATTCTGGTAAAGGTAAAAGTAAACTCCTTTGGTCACCTACTTTCGTCACACTCCGTCTTTCACCATCTAATGAAAAAAAATTAAAAAAATACCCAACATTTATGTTTTACTTCTCATTGTGTGTCATTGCATTATCTAATCCAACATTTATATTTGGTAAGAAAGTTGGGCAAAACAAATGATCATAAATGCAATTAAATGTGATATTCCTATCAAAAGTTTAAAAGCAAATATGATATGTTTAGCCTTTGTGCCTTTGTGCCTTTGTAGCTAGGAGTGCAATCGAGTCAAGTCGAGCTCAAGCTTCATAGGGTTTAAACTTGGCTTGATAAAACAATTGTAAGTTTGAGTTTGGCTTGATAGTTTGTCAAGCTTTAATAATCCAGACTTGAGTTTGGCTTGATAAGGCTTAATCAAAGCTTGAGTTTGACTTGAAAAACTTGAATGTGTATAAAATTAATTTTTTTATAATAGAACACATCAATAAAAACATATGTATAAAGTAAAACAAACAAAAATCATAACTCGAAACCAAATTCGATTCGTTTAGTATTAAAAAAACTGAAAATAACATAATCGTACAGTCTTCGTTTCAAAATGCGTTTTGTGATCCAATAAGATTAAGGTCCCAAAGGAAATTGCGTGATGTGATTGTCAACGCAATTACGACACCTTCGTATTAATAAGAGTACAAAAAATATTTATACATATTATATCTCACCAAGTATCAAGTATAAATGTAATAAATTTATAAAAATAAAAAATTATTTAAAATACGATGAGTTAAATTTTAAATTTAATTAAAATTAAAAATTCTTCTAGAATATATTATTTATTTATGAAATAAGCCCATATAGATAAGTTAATACTCAAATAACATAAATTGCTTATATGAATTCATCATAAAAACGTATTTTAATAAAGCTTCAAAAAGCTTGATAAGAGATCGACCCGAGCTTTCAAAAGCTTGAGCTTGTGCTTGAGCTTGAAATATGTTTCAAGCTTTGTTTTGGACTTGAAATTGAGCTTGAACTTGATAAAAGCTTGGTTTGATCGAGCTAAGCTCGAGCTCGAGTTGCTTAATAAAAGTTTGGATTGATTTCAGCCCTATTTATTCCATTGAAACATTTATTTCAATATAATTCACTTCTCATTTATTTCAAAAGTTAGAACTAGTGTCTATTGAATTGAAAGTTACATATGTACAATATTCAAACATGAGTCCTCCTCGCACAAACCCATTTTATAAGTAATTCCACCAGTTAAAGGTTCGACACCGCCTCGATTTATAATCGGATTGTATTTTATGATTAATTTTCAACCGCATTGGTGTTGTTCGACGCATTATCAAAAGATATAGCAAAAATATTTCCTTGTAAATTGAATGTTTCGATGACATAAACTAAAAGATCAAAAATATTTTCACCATTATGAGGGTATTTAAGCAATTTAAAAGCAATCATTTTTTTTATCATTTCCTACGTTTTGGGATTTACCCAATGTGTGGGGTCAATACGGATTCGATGAACCATGTGGAGCGATCCAAACATCACACGCTAAACTTACACCGGTTTCCACTTTTTAAAATCTTAAAATCATTTTTCTTTGGCTTTCTTACACAATTTTACACAATCACGTCTAAGGATAGTTCGACTTAGGTGGAAATATCGGGTTAAAGCGTTTCTTTGATAAACTTGATCATTCGAGAATTGTCGAAGTGATCAAGCGACAAGGTATCTTGAATCGCAAACTTCGTCATCCTATCCTGAACTCGCTCCCCCTCGTATTGCTGAAACGACCCATCATTTCTCATGATTGTTTGACTAGAACCCATTGCCGCTTTTACCGCGACACAACTTTTGCTCATGTGATTTCTCGACGTAGTGTTCCAGGTTGAACCAAAAAACTTCCCACATTTCTTACATCTTGATTTATTCGATCTATCTGACATCACACACTAATCAAAGTTAACCTAAATATATTTGTTACTATTCGTTGTTATTATTTCAACAACGGTGGGTTAGTTGATGATTATTCTATGGATGCCATTTTTCTAAAGTGTTTTTATTTAGATTGTATATCTTACCACAATATCTAACCCAATTATTTATAAAAATAAGTTACACTCGTATAAATTAAAAAAACTAAAAACTTTAAAAATAAAATAAAATTTGAATTCTGGTAAAGGTAAAAGTAAACTTCTTTCGTCACCTACATTCGTCACAGTCCGTCTTTCACCATCTAATGTAAAAAAATTAAAAAAAATACCCAACATTTATGTTTTACTTCTCATTGTGTGTCATTGCATTATCTAATCCAACATTTATATTTGGCAAGAAAGCTGGGCAAAACAAATGATCATAAATGCAATTAAATGTGATATTCCTATCAAAAGTTTAAAAGCAAATATGATATGTTTAGCCTTTGTGCCTTTGTAGCTAGGAGTGCAATCGAGTCAAGTCGAGCTCAAGCTTCATAGGGCTTGAACTTGGCTTGATAAAACAATTGTAAGTTTGAGTTTGGCTTGATAGCTTGTCAAGCTTTAATAATCCAGACTTGAGTTTGGCTTGATAAGGCTTAATCAAAGCTTGAGTTTGACTTGAAAACTTGAATGTGTATAAAATTAATTTTTTTATAATAGAACACATCAATAAAAACATATGTATAAAGTAAAACAAACAAAAACCATAACTCGAAACAAAATTCGATTCGTTTAGCATTAATAAAACTGAAAATAACATAATCGTACAGTCTTCGTTTCAAAATGCATATTATGATCCAATACGATTAAGGCCCCAAAGGAAATTGCGTGATGTGATTGTCAACGCAATTACGACACCTTCGTATTAATAAGAGTACAAAAAATATTTATACATATTATATTTCACCAAGTATCAAGTATAAATGTAATAAATTTATAAAAATAAAAAAATTATTTAAATACGATGAGTTAAATTATAAATTTAATTAAAATTAAAAATTCTTCTAGAATATATTATTTATTTATGAAATAAGCCCATATAGACAAGTTAATACTCAAATAACATAAATTGCTTATATGAATTCATAATAAAAACGCATTTTAATAAAGCTTGAAAAAGCTTGATAAGAGATCGAGCCGAGCTTTCAAAAGCTCGAGCTTGTGCTTGAGCTTGAAATATGTTTCAAGCTTTGTTTTGGACTTGAAATTGAGCTTGAACTTGATAAAAGCTTGGTTTGATCGAGCTAAGCTCGAGCTCGAGGTTCTTAATAAAAGTTTGGATTGATTTCAGTCCTATTTATTCCATTGAAACATTTAATTCAATATAATTCACTTCTCTTTTATTTCAAAAGTTAGAATTAGTGTCTATTAAATTGAAAGTTACATATGTACAATATCAAACATGAGTCCTCCTCGCACAAACCCATATTATAAGTAATTCCACCAGTTAAAGGTTCAACACCGCCTCGATTTATAATTGGATTGTATTTTATGATTAATTTTCAACCGCATTGGTGTTGTTCGACGCATTATCAAAAGATATAGCAAAAATATTTCCTTGTAAATTAAACGTTTCGATGACATAAACTAAAAGATCTAAAATATTTTCACCATTATGAGGGTAGTTAAGCAATTCAAAAGCAATCTTTTTTTTTTATCATTTCCTACGTTTTGAGATTTACCCAATGTGTGGGGTCAATACGGATTCGATGAACCATGTGAAGCGATCCAAACATCGCACGCTAAACTTACACTGGTTTCCCCTTTTTAAAATCTTAAAATCATTTTTCTTTGGTTTTCTTACACAATTTTACACAATCACGTCTAAGGGTAGTTCGACTTAGGTGGCAATATCGGGTTAAAGCGTTTCTTTGATAAACTTGATCATTCGAGAATTGTCGAAGTGATCAAGCGACAAGGTATCTTGAATCGCAAACTTCGTTATCCTATCCTGAACTCGCTCCCCCTCGTATTGCTGAAACGACCCATCATTTCTCATGATTGTTTGACTAGAACCCATTGCCGCTTTCACCGCAACACAACTTTTGTTCATGTGATTTCTCGACGTAGGGTTCCAGGTTGAACCAAAAAACTTCCCACATTTCTTACATCTTGCTTTATTCGATCTATCTGACATCACACACTAATCAAAGTTAACCTAAATATATTTGTTACTATTCGTTGTTATTATTTCAACAACGGTGGGTTAGTTGATGATTATTTTATGGATGCCATTTTTTTAAAGTGTTTTTATTTAGATTGTATATCTTACCACAATATCTAACCCAATTATTTATAAAAATAAATGTACACTCGTATAAATAAAAAAAACTAAAAACTTTAAAAATAAAATAAAATTTGAATTCTGATAAAGGTAAAAGTAAACTCCTTTCGTCACCTACTTTCGTTACAGTCCGTCTTTCACCATCTAATGTAAAAAAATTTAAAAAAAAATACTCAACATTTATGTTTTACTTCTCATTGTGTGTCATTGCATTATCTAATCCAACATTTATATTTGGCAAGAAAGCTGGGCAAAACAAATGATCATAAATGCAATTAAATGTGATATTCCTATCAAAAGTTTAAAAGCAAATATGATATGTTTAGCCTTTGTGCCTTTGTAGCTAGGAGTGCAATCGAGTCAAGTCGAGCTCAAGCTTCATAGGGCTTGAACTTGGCTTGATAAAACAATTGTAAGTTTGAGTTTGGCTTGATAGCTTGTCAAGCTTTAATAATCCAGACTTGAGTTTGCCTTGATAAGGCTTAATCAAAGCTTGAGTTTGACTTGAAAAACTTGAATGTGTATAAAATTGATTTTTTTATAATAGAACACATCAATAAAAACATATGTATAAAGTAAAACAAACAAAAACCATAATTCGAGACCAAATTCGATTCGTTTAGCATTAATAAAACTGAAAATAACATAATCGTACAGTCTTCGTTTCAAAATGCGTTTTGTGATCCAATACGATTAAGGTCCCAAAGGAAACTGTGTGATGTGATTGTCAACGCAATTACGACACCTTCGTATTAATAAGAGTACAAAAAATATTTATACATATTATATTTCACCAAGTATCAAGTATAAATGTAATAAATTTATAAAAATAAAAAATTTATTTAAAATACGATGAGTTAAACTATAAATTTAATTAAAATTAAAAATTCTTCTAGAATATATTATTTATTTATGAAATAAGCCCATATAGATAAGTTAATACTCAAATAACATAAATTACTTATATGAATTCATCATAAAACGCATTTTAATAAAGCTTGAAAAAGCTTGATAAGAGATCGAGCCGAGCCTTCAAAAGCTTGAGCTTGAAATATGTTTCAAGCTTTGTTTTGGACTTTAAATTGAACTTGAACTTGATAAAAGCTTGGTTTAATCGAGCTAAGCTCGAGCTCGAGTTGCTTAATAAAAGTTTGGATTGATTTCAACCCTATTTATTCTATTGAAACATTTATTTCAATATAATTCACTTCTCATTTATTTTAAATCAGATTTCTATTGCTATTAATTGCTTTGTTTTTTTCAGAACGGGGAATTCCCAAGCGACGCAGGTGTTATTCCCAGAGCTGTTAAGCAGATCTTTGATATATTAGAAGCTCAGAGTTTGCTCATGCAGGTTGCTAGGCGGCGCCTCCAAAGTTAAGTATTATCTTCACGTATTGACGGTATATCATTTTCTCCTTACTGTATGTAACAATATTGTATGTTCTGCTTTTTTAGTGTTATGCTAACCACATGTTATTAACAATCTTACAGGTGCAAGTTGGTTGCGATGTAATGCTTTGGTTCTTTATGAAATTTAAGCCATGAGGACCGAGGTAAGCATCTTTAACCCGTTTCGCACTAGAATTGCATGTGGTAAATGTTTGAGTTTTTTTAAAGGTGTTTGTGTCGCTTTAACAATTCATTACGGCTGCTGCAATAGTAAATTTTATCCACATAAGTAATTACTTAAAATGGTTAAAGTATGTCTTTCAAGTGTCCTTTTAGCCGCCCCTACCAAAAAATAGCATTACGGTGGTCACACACACACACGCACAGAATCTCCTAAATCGGCTTATATGGATGTACACCTGCAAACGACAAAAACAAAACTGACAATATTTCATACTACCATGAAGGTACCCTTGCAGCTTTTTGAAATGACAGTCATATGTTAACTTTTTTTCATACATATAACACTACCATATGAATGAGTTACTACGATTTATTTTCTTACTAATGTCCGTTCAAAAAGTATAATAAAGGTTTCACAACATTTTTCCAAACTGATAGCAGTTTTATGCTTTCTTATATCCAAGGGTATTGAATATGTGTATTTGTTTAAATAAACTTATAATGCATTCTAATATTGTGTGTCTAATTGTTTTTAAACTATACTCCATAATCTGTTAATTTGGCTTCTCAGAAATCAAGCCATTTGCAACAAATGGCAGTCCGAACACTAAATGCACAAATGTTCATTGCCGTAAGTTGCGCGTTACATATAATTTCTTAATTTAGGTTGTCACTTTGTAAGGTTTTTTAAAGTAACTGATGTAAGGAAAGTTCATATGATGCGTTTAGTGGGTTGGTTTAGTAACTCATATGTTATTTAAATCAGGTTTTGGGTCAACTTGGTTATGTTGAAAATCTGTAAAAATTCAGAATCTGTTTGGTTTTAAATTAATTC
This sequence comes from Glebionis coronaria, assembly GCA_025667525.1. Lineage (NCBI taxonomy): Eukaryota > Viridiplantae > Streptophyta > Magnoliopsida > Asterales > Asteraceae > Glebionis > Glebionis coronaria. The sequence goes on along the minus strand of JANFOE010000470.1, from coordinate 59,997 downwards.
ACTTTTATTTGATTTTAATGACTGATGTTGTAAGAACTTTTTTTCAACGGATAAGAACTATAATACGTATGCAATTGTATGCAGATTTGCGGATGTGGCATTTTACAGTGTGAATGCTCCTGTCAAGATGGACGAGTATGATAAACACAAATAAAGAGGGGACCACAAACCCATATTATAAGTAATTCCACGAGTTAAAGGTTCAACACCGCCTCGATTTATAATCGGATTGTAATTTATGATCAATTTTCAACCGCATTGGTGTTGTTCGACGCATTATCAAAGGATATAGCAAAAATATTTCCTTGTAAATTAAACGTTTCGATGACATAAACTAAAAGATCAAAAATATTTTCACCATTATGAGGGTATTTAAGCAATTCAAAAGCAATCATTTTTTTATCATTTCCTACGTTTTGGGATTTACCCAATGTGTGGGGTCAATATGGATTTTGATGAACCATGTGGAGCGATCCAAACATCACACGCTAAACTTACACCGGTTTCCGCTTTTTAAAATCTAAAAATCATTTTTCTTTGGCTTTCTTACACAATTTTACACAATCACGTCTAAGGGTAGTTCGACTTAGGTGGCAATATCGGGTTAAAGCGTTTCTTTGATAAACTTGATCATTCGAGAAATGTCGAAGTGATCAAGCGACAAGGTATCTTGAATGGCAAACTTCGTCATCCTATCCTGAACCCGCTCCCCCTCGTATTGCTGAAACGACCCATCATTTCTCATGATTGTTTGACTAGAACCCATTGCCGCTTTCACCGCGACAGAACTTTTGTTCATGTGATTTCTCGACGTAGTGTTTTAGGTTGAACCAAAAAACTTTTCACATTTCTTACATCTTGCATTATTCGATCTATCTGACATCACACACTAATCAAAGTTAACCCAAATATATTTGTTACTATTCGTTGTTATTATTTCAACAACGGTGGGTTAGTTGATGATTATTCTATGGATGCCATTTTTCTAAAGTGTTTTTATTTAGATTGTATATCTTACCACAATATCTAACTCAATTATTTATAAAAATAAATGTACACTCGTATAAATAAAAAAAACTAAAAACTTTAAAAATAAAATAAAATTTGAATTCTGGTAAAGGTAAAAGTAAACTCCTTTGGTCACCTACTTTCGTCACACTCCGTCTTTCACCATCTAATGAAAAAAAATTAAAAAAATACCCAACATTTATGTTTTACTTCTCATTGTGTGTCATTGCATTATCTAATCCAACATTTATATTTGGTAAGAAAGTTGGGCAAAACAAATGATCATAAATGCAATTAAATGTGATATTCCTATCAAAAGTTTAAAAGCAAATATGATATGTTTAGCCTTTGTGCCTTTGTGCCTTTGTAGCTAGGAGTGCAATCGAGTCAAGTCGAGCTCAAGCTTCATAGGGTTTAAACTTGGCTTGATAAAACAATTGTAAGTTTGAGTTTGGCTTGATAGTTTGTCAAGCTTTAATAATCCAGACTTGAGTTTGGCTTGATAAGGCTTAATCAAAGCTTGAGTTTGACTTGAAAAACTTGAATGTGTATAAAATTAATTTTTTTATAATAGAACACATCAATAAAAACATATGTATAAAGTAAAACAAACAAAAATCATAACTCGAAACCAAATTCGATTCGTTTAGTATTAAAAAAACTGAAAATAACATAATCGTACAGTCTTCGTTTCAAAATGCGTTTTGTGATCCAATAAGATTAAGGTCCCAAAGGAAATTGCGTGATGTGATTGTCAACGCAATTACGACACCTTCGTATTAATAAGAGTACAAAAAATATTTATACATATTATATCTCACCAAGTATCAAGTATAAATGTAATAAATTTATAAAAATAAAAAATTATTTAAAATACGATGAGTTAAATTTTAAATTTAATTAAAATTAAAAATTCTTCTAGAATATATTATTTATTCATGAAATAAGCCCATATAGATAAGTTAATACTCAAATAACATAAATTGCTTATATGAATTCATCATAAAAACGTATTTTAATAAAGCTTGAAAAAGCTTGATAAGAGATCGACCCGAGCTTTCAAAAGCTTGAGCTTGTGCTTGAGCTTGAAATATGTTTCAAGCTTTGTTTTGGACTTGAAATTGAGCTTGAACTTGATAAAAGCTTGGTTTGATCGAGCTAAGCTCGAGCTCGAGTTGCTTAATAAAAGTTTGGATTGATTTCAGCCCTATTTATTCCATTGAAACATTTATTTCAATATAATTCACTTCTCATTTATTTCAAAAGTTAGAACTAGTGTCTATTGAATTGAAAGTTACATATGTACAATATTCAAACATGAGTCCTCCTCGCACAAACCCATTTTATAAGTAATTCCACCAGTTAAAGGTTCGACACCGCCTCGATTTATAATCGGATTGTATTTTATGATTAATTTTCAACCGCATTGGTGTTGTTCGACGCATTATCAAAAGATATAGCAAAAATATTTCCTTGTAAATTGAATGTTTCGATGACATAAACTAAAAGATCAAAAATATTTTCACCATTATGAGGGTATTTAAGCAATTTAAAAGCAATCATTTTTTTTATCATTTCCTACGTTTTGGGATTTACCCAATGTGTGGGGTCAATACGGATTCGATGAACCATGTGGAGCGATCCAAACATCACACGCTAAACTTACACCGGTTTCCACTTTTTAAAATCTTAAAATCATTTTTCTTTGGCTTTCTTACACAATTTTACACAATCACGTCTAAGGATAGTTCGACTTAGGTGGAAATATCGGGTTAAAGCGTTTCTTTGATAAACTTGATCATTCGAGAATTGTCGAAGTGATCAAGCGACAAGGTATCTTGAATCGCAAACTTCGTCATCCTATCCTGAACTCGCTCCCCCTCGTATTGCTGAAACGACCCATCATTTCTCATGATTGTTTGACTAGAACCCATTGCCGCTTTTACCGCGACACAACTTTTGCTCATGTGATTTCTCGACGTAGTGTTCCAGGTTGAACCAAAAAACTTCCCACATTTCTTACATCTTGATTTATTCGATCTATCTGACATCACACACTAATCAAAGTTAACCTAAATATATTTGTTACTATTCGTTGTTATTATTTCAACAACGGTGGGTTAGTTGATGATTATTCTATGGATGCCATTTTTCTAAAGTGTTTTTATTTAGATTGTATATCTTACCACAATATCTAACCCAATTATTTATAAAAATAAGTTACACTCGTATAAATTAAAAAAACTAAAAACTTTAAAAATAAAATAAAATTTGAATTCTGGTAAAGGTAAAAGTAAACTTCTTTCGTCACCTACATTCGTCACAGTCCGTCTTTCACCATCTAATGTAAAAAAATTAAAAAAAATACCCAACATTTATGTTTTACTTCTCATTGTGTGTCATTGCATTATCTAATCCAACATTTATATTTGGCAAGAAAGCTGGGCAAAACAAATGATCATAAATGCAATTAAATGTGATATTCCTATCAAAAGTTTAAAAGCAAATATGATATGTTTAGCCTTTGTGCCTTTGTAGCTAGGAGTGCAATCGAGTCAAGTCGAGCTCAAGCTTCATAGGGCTTGAACTTGGCTTGATAAAACAATTGTAAGTTTGAGTTTGGCTTGATAGCTTGTCAAGCTTTAATAATCCAGACTTGAGTTTGGCTTGATAAGGCTTAATCAAAGCTTGAGTTTGACTTGAAAACTTGAATGTGTATAAAATTAATTTTTTTATAATAGAACACATCAATAAAAACATATGTATAAAGTAAAACAAACAAAAACCATAACTCGAAACAAAATTCGATTCGTTTAGCATTAATAAAACTGAAAATAACATAATCGTACAGTCTTCGTTTCAAAATGCATATTATGATCCAATACGATTAAGGCCCCAAAGGAAATTGCGTGATGTGATTGTCAACGCAATTACGACACCTTCGTATTAATAAGAGTACAAAAAATATTTATACATATTATATTTCACCAAGTATCAAGTATAAATGTAATAAATTTATAAAAATAAAAAAATTATTTAAATACGATGAGTTAAATTATAAATTTAATTAAAATTAAAAATTCTTCTAGAATATATTATTTATTTATGAAATAAGCCCATATAGACAAGTTAATACTCAAATAACATAAATTGCTTATATGAATTCATAATAAAAACGCATTTTAATAAAGCTTGAAAAAGCTTGATAAGAGATCGAGCCGAGCTTTCAAAAGCTCGAGCTTGTGCTTGAGCTTGAAATATGTTTCAAGCTTTGTTTTGGACTTGAAATTGAGCTTGAACTTGATAAAAGCTTGGTTTGATCGAGCTAAGCTCGAGCTCGAGGTTCTTAATAAAAGTTTGGATTGATTTCAGTCCTATTTATTCCATTGAAACATTTAATTCAATATAATTCACTTCTCTTTTATTTCAAAAGTTAGAATTAGTGTCTATTAAATTGAAAGTTACATATGTACAATATCAAACATGAGTCCTCCTCGCACAAACCCATATTATAAGTAATTCCACCAGTTAAAGGTTCAACACCGCCTCGATTTATAATTGGATTGTATTTTATGATTAATTTTCAACCGCATTGGTGTTGTTCGACGCATTATCAAAAGATATAGCAAAAATATTTCCTTGTAAATTAAACGTTTCGATGACATAAACTAAAAGATCTAAAATATTTTCACCATTATGAGGGTAGTTAAGCAATTCAAAAGCAATCTTTTTTTTTTATCATTTCCTACGTTTTGAGATTTACCCAATGTGTGGGGTCAATACGGATTCGATGAACCATGTGAAGCGATCCAAACATCGCACGCTAAACTTACACTGGTTTCCCCTTTTTAAAATCTTAAAATCATTTTTCTTTGGTTTTCTTACACAATTTTACACAATCACGTCTAAGGGTAGTTCGACTTAGGTGGCAATATCGGGTTAAAGCGTTTCTTTGATAAACTTGATCATTCGAGAATTGTCGAAGTGATCAAGCGACAAGGTATCTTGAATCGCAAACTTCGTTATCCTATCCTGAACTCGCTCCCCCTCGTATTGCTGAAACGACCCATCATTTCTCATGATTGTTTGACTAGAACCCATTGCCGCTTTCACCGCAACACAACTTTTGTTCATGTGATTTCTCGACGTAGGGTTCCAGGTTGAACCAAAAAACTTCCCACATTTCTTACATCTTGCTTTATTCGATCTATCTGACATCACACACTAATCAAAGTTAACCTAAATATATTTGTTACTATTCGTTGTTATTATTTCAACAACGGTGGGTTAGTTGATGATTATTTTATGGATGCCATTTTTTTAAAGTGTTTTTATTTAGATTGTATATCTTACCACAATATCTAACCCAATTATTTATAAAAATAAATGTACACTCGTATAAATAAAAAAAACTAAAAACTTTAAAAATAAAATAAAATTTGAATTCTGATAAAGGTAAAAGTAAACTCCTTTCGTCACCTACTTTCGTTACAGTCCGTCTTTCACCATCTAATGTAAAAAAATTTAAAAAAAAATACTCAACATTTATGTTTTACTTCTCATTGTGTGTCATTGCATTATCTAATCCAACATTTATATTTGGCAAGAAAGCTGGGCAAAACAAATGATCATAAATGCAATTAAATGTGATATTCCTATCAAAAGTTTAAAAGCAAATATGATATGTTTAGCCTTTGTGCCTTTGTAGCTAGGAGTGCAATCGAGTCAAGTCGAGCTCAAGCTTCATAGGGCTTGAACTTGGCTTGATAAAACAATTGTAAGTTTGAGTTTGGCTTGATAGCTTGTCAAGCTTTAATAATCCAGACTTGAGTTTGCCTTGATAAGGCTTAATCAAAGCTTGAGTTTGACTTGAAAAACTTGAATGTGTATAAAATTGATTTTTTTATAATAGAACACATCAATAAAAACATATGTATAAAGTAAAACAAACAAAAACCATAATTCGAGACCAAATTCGATTCGTTTAGCATTAATAAAACTGAAAATAACATAATCGTACAGTCTTCGTTTCAAAATGCGTTTTGTGATCCAATACGATTAAGGTCCCAAAGGAAACTGTGTGATGTGATTGTCAACGCAATTACGACACCTTCGTATTAATAAGAGTACAAAAAATATTTATACATATTATATTTCACCAAGTATCAAGTATAAATGTAATAAATTTATAAAAATAAAAAATTTATTTAAAATACGATGAGTTAAACTATAAATTTAATTAAAATTAAAAATTCTTCTAGAATATATTATTTATTTATGAAATAAGCCCATATAGATAAGTTAATACTCAAATAACATAAATTACTTATATGAATTCATCATAAAACGCATTTTAATAAAGCTTGAAAAAGCTTGATAAGAGATCGAGCCGAGCTTTCAAAAGCTTGAGCTTGAAATATGTTTCAAGCTTTGTTTTGGACTTTAAATTGAACTTGAACTTGATAAAAGCTTGGTTTAATCGAGCTAAGCTCGAGCTCGAGTTGCTTAATAAAAGTTTGGATTGATTTCAACCCTATTTATTCTATTGAAACATTTATTTCAATATAATTCACTTCTCATTTATTTTAAATCAGATTTCTATTGCTATTAATTGCTTTGTTTTTTTCAGAACGGGGAATTCCCAAGCGACGCAGGTGTTATTCCCAGAGCTGTTAAGCAGATCTTTGATATATTAGAAGCTCAGAGTTTGCTCATGCAGGTTGCTAGGCGGCGCCTCCAAAGTTAAGTATTATCTTCACGTATTGACGGTATATCATTTTCTCCTTACTGTATGTAACAATATTGTATGTTCTGCTTTTTTAGTGTTATGCTAACCACATGTTATTAACAATCTTACAGGTGCAAGTTGGTTGCGATGTAATGCTTTGGTTCTTTATGAAATTTAAGCCATGAGGACCGAGGTAAGCATCTTTAACCCGTTTCGCACTAGAATTGCATGTGGTAAATGTTTGAGTTTTTTTAAAGGTGTTTGTGTCGCTTTAACAATTCATTACGGCTGCTGCAATAGTAAATTTTATCCACATAAGTAATTACTTAAAATGGTTAAAGTATGTCTTTCAAGTGTCCTTTTAGCCGCCCCTACCAAAAAATAGCATTACGGTGGTCACACACACACACGCACAGAATCTCCTAAATCGGCTTATATGGATGTACACCTGCAAACGACAAAAACAAAACTGACAATATTTCATACTACCATGAAGGTACCCTTGCAGCTTTTTGAAATGACAGTCATATGTTAACTTTTTTTCATACATATAACACTACCATATGAATGAGTTACTACGATTTATTTTCTTACTAATGTCCGTTCAAAAAGTATAATAAAGGTTTCACAACATTTTTCCAAACTGATAGCAGTTTTATGCTTTCTTATATCCAAGGGTATTGAATATGTGTATTTGTTTAAATAAACTTATAATGCATTCTAATATTGTGTGTCTAATTGTTTTTAAACTATACTCCATAATCTGTTAATTTGGCTTCTCAGAAATCAAGCCATTTGCAACAAATGGCAGTCCGAACACTAAATGCACAAATGTTCATTGCCGTAAGTTGCGCGTTACATATAATTTCTTAATTTAGGTTGTCACTTTGTAAGGTTTTTTAAAGTAACTGATGTAAGGAAAGTTCATATGATGCGTTTAGTGGGTTGGTTTAGTAACTCATATGTTATTTAAATCAGGTTTTGGGTCAACTTGGTTATGTTGAAAATCTGTAAAAATTCAGAATCTGTTTGGTTTTAAATTAATTCACTTTTATTTGATTTTAATGACTGATGTTGTAAGAACTTTTTTTCAACGGATAAGAACTATAATACGTATGTAATTGTATGCAGATTTGCGGATGTGGCATTTTACAGTGTGAATGCTCCTGTCAAGATGGACGAGTATGATAAACACAAATAAAGAGGGGACCACAAACCCATATTATAAGTAATTCCACGAGTTAAAGGTTCAACACCGCCTCGATTTATAATCGGATTGTAATTTATGATCAATTTTCAACCGCATTGGTGTTGTTCGACGCATTATCAAAGGATATAGCAAAAATATTTCCTTGTAAATTAAACGTTTCGATGACATAAACTAAAAGATCAAAAATATTTTCACCATTATGAGGGTATTTAAGCAATTCAAAAGCAATCATTTTTTTATCATTTCCTACGTTTTGGGATTTACCCAATGTGTGGGGTCAATATGGATTTTGATGGGATGGCAAAGCTTTATACTTAACCGAAACTAAAGAGCTATATTTCAAATTGGTTATGTTATATTATGTAATTTTGTTGTGAATGATGACAGAAATTCGCCTCTTATTGATAGTTCAAATAGACAGCGTCCATATATTCGGAGGTAAACGTCTCTTTCGTGATCACAACCATCTACAGGAGTGCAGGCATGGTTTGACAATTTGAAATACTAAGCCAGTGTGCAAGTAACTTTTATTGTGTGAAAAAAGTTTATATCAACATCTTTTATATCTAACCCGCGGCAACGCGCGGGCATCAATCCTAGTTTATTTTAAAAGTTAGAACTAGTGTCTATTAAATTGAAAGTTACATATGTACAATATTCAAACAGCATGTGCATTTAAATTGAAAGCTACATTACATAAAATCACATCAATAAACCGGTTTTAAACAAGATGTATATGTTAAACACAAGCTCACTAGCCATGGTGAGAAAACCTGTTTAAAAAATTGATCAGATTTAACCGGTTTAAAATCCGGTCGATGATAAAACCCTCCAACCCGTTATGATTCGGTTGATCCTGTTTTAGAACCTGTTTTACCGGATCAGACTCCTTGTTGAACATCTTAGCTCGAGCATAAAATATTTCAACGACACGGGCGCGAACTTCAATAGGCTCGGTGCCTAATTACTAGTTATAGCGAACCATAATGACCAAGACGTACATTATTTCATTTAGGACTGCTGTTAGCAATACCTTTTTATTTATATTGATAGAAAAATATATTGTTAATTGTTATTATTTTTTATTTTATTTTGAAAGGCAACAATCCATTAGACAATAAAAACTAAATACTAAGAACATGACATTCCTCGTCAATTAAACAAGACAATTAAAAGAGCGAGAGGCCTTAAAGAAAAGAAATTACAAGATGCAAATGAGAATCACGAACAAACAACTACAACCAGATTATTTATGGTTACTGTTAATTGTTATTTATTGGTGATTTTGTAAACGCCTAATTTTAGGATCTGTAACTCTTTATTTTCAGTTTCAGCAAACTTTGACTATTTCAATAAAATCCAATTAACCAAACCCAAACTGGTAGTAATGTATATGAAATCCCCTTTTTCTTATAATCTGTAACTAAGGCAAACCTAATCAAACAATCGCATAGGGATAGTAGCAGCAACCACACAGGATTCTTTGCAGTTAACATCTTTTGTAGGCGGTAATGGTGGCAACGGCCACTCTGCTACCCTTCGATCAACTGATTTGCGGCATAGTGCACCAGAATAACCTGGTAAACCTGAACACTTTAGGTGACAAATTATATCAGATGCTCAAGAAATTGTACAGGTCATGTACGATAACAGGTAAGGTGTAATGAGAACAGTTTGAATTATAGTGAAACATACATGATGGATAAGAAAGCAAATATTGAAAACTGTGAGCATTTTCGCATTCTCATAGATACAATAACTGTTATGTAGCCAGTATAAGGATCAAACTCTAATTAACTCGAGAAAAATAGGGTAGACCCATATTTTGTCATTCAAATAAAAACCAAATGTTAAAACATTATAATATTCTTGATCTCTGCGAAAAATGATAAATATACTGATGTAATATGAATCAGTACATCTATTTTTGGGTGAGAGGGGTAGATAGGTAAACTAGTCCCAAGCACTAGGTGCACCAGCCCCCGGACCACTATATCCCCCACCACCACTATATCCACCATAGCCGCCGCCACCTCCACCATACCCACCACCGCCATATCCGCCGCCACCTCCACCATACCCACCACCGCCATATCCGCCGCCACCTCCACCATATCCGCCGCCACCTCCACCATATCCACCACCACCACCGCCATATCCACCACCACCACTATACGAGTTTTCCTTTCTAAAATCACGGCCACCAAACCGTCCTCCTGACCGCCTATTCTTACCACCACCATAAGACGGCCGACTGGCATAACGAGTAAGCCAGGCGGGTACTTCTTGATTAGCTTCTTGAATCAAATCAGCTAATCCTTTTGCTAATGACGTGTTGTTGTCGTTAAAGAAAGCTGTAGCTAAACCTGTTTTCCCAGCTCGGCCTGTACGCCCTATCCGGTGCACATAATCGTCAATGTCATTAGGTAGGTCAAAGTTGACCACGTGAGAAACGTGAGGAATGTCAAGACCACGTGCTGCCACATCGGTTGCAACTAGTATTGGTGTGTTTCCACTCTTGAAAGATCTCAATGCTTGTTCCCTCTCCTGCATTGATTTTAGCGACAAATAATGACAAAATCAGAAGAGTGAGACAGCTACTTCTCTGTTGCACGAAAACTATAACATCACCCGTTTAAAAATGTGATTGCATTCATTTTGACCATATTACTTAAAATCAAATTTTAAAACTATAAGCTGATCAAACAAAATTAATTATTTAATCAGTTTCATACCAGCTACACAGGACTAAGCACAAAAAAAACTATTTACACCTAACAAGGTTGATTATTAGACCTAAAATAGCAACAGCAAGTCAAAACACTATTTTGTAGGGTGCCAAATTATTATATCTCAACTAGATTATCTAATATCGCACCTAAACATTCCCTAAGATACTCCACAGAATATGCAAAATATTCGTCTACTATAAAGTCCAAGAACATATTTGCACATTATAACCACGACAATATTAAGATGTTGAGAAAATCATATCGGACTTACAGGTTGTGATCTGTCACCGTGAATTGTTGTTGCGGGAAATCCGTTACTGTAAAGCCAATGTTCAAGTGAATCAGCTCCCTTCTTTGTCTCGACAAATACTAATGTAAGAGGTTGCTGCAAATATTTGAAACCAGGTTAGCCTATAACAATGTAGAATCATATGTGTCATTGTGTCGAATTACAATAATCTAAATAATGTATACTTGCCAATTGCCATCTGATATACCTTGCCATTAGTTCCAGTATCCTTCTGCGCATGAAGAAGGTCCATAAGATGGCTTCTCTTGTCACTTTCTTGGACGTATTCCACCCGTTGGACAATCAAGTCCGTACTTGAACCAACACGCCCAACAGTTAAAAATATGTAGTTGGAAAGAAAATCAGATGCCAATCTCTGCAAAACAAGCAAAAATCATAAGAAAACAGCCTAATGTGATTATTTCATATACTACGTATTAAATTAGAGGTGCCGATTTCAACCCAACCAATTTACTAAATAGGTCAAATATGGGATGTGGCTGATCTTTATGAATTATATAGATTAATCTAACACATTTAACTGGAAAGAAAAATTGGCAAATGGTTGAACCGGCCATCCGAAGTGTGTTCAATAGCACAAAATCTTTTAAATTTCCACCAGTAAATATACGTTTGACCATCACTGAAATAGTGTAAAAACAATTATCAAACTGGAAGTACAAAAATGTTTTCTAACAAATTAAAGTAGACCACTGTTTGCAGATCACCCAACCTTGCCCAGCCACAAACTGTTTTGACCAGGACTAAAGATATGCAAACTTTAACCCGCCCGATTCGTCCATTTCGTGACCTTTATTTTATCCAGTTATCCACAGATACACATACATTATATGTAGCATAACCCAAATAAAAAACCATCAAACCTGGATTTCTCTAGGAAACGTGGCACTGAACAGCATTGTTTGTCTTGCACCTGGAGGAGGCATGTCAGTTTGCTCCACGATCTTTCTTATTTGCGGCTCGAATCCCATATCCAGCATACGATCTGCTTCATCAAGTGCCAAATATTTTATCATTTCCAAGGACACTTTTGCTCTTTCCAGCAAATCAACTAATCTTCCTGGAGTAGCCACAAGAATATCAACTCCTCTCTCCAGCTCTCGTAACTGGCCACGCATGATATGGCATTAGCAAAATTAGAAATAATGATTCATGTCAAAGTAGATGATAAAGGAACCCATAAAAATGGCTCAATATAAATAGCAACAGCAGTCGCACAAAATCACAGAACAGTTTTATTACTCATGTATACTAAAACTATTGGTGAATTTTACCCAACCAAGCAGTTAAATCTGACCCTACCAGATGTTTGGTGTGAAAAAATTGCAACCCTGACCCAAAAAAGAAGATATGTAATACATATTCACACAATTAAGTCGTAGTTTGCAACTGCCAGCTAGAAAAAAAGTTGAGACATACAGGTTGGGATACAGGTTGAAACAGATAGTCTTTTAGTATTGGCTGAAATGATCACGAGTTGACCTGAAAATACTTTTGTTCCAATAGTTTAAAAATGATGAACGTGTTAACACAATTTTCGTTTCCATACTATTACAAAATGAATCTAATAAAGATGATTTGTAAGACCTTCTGGCGACTTTTAACACATTTGACCCATTTTCACTACAGATAAACTTTTTGTAAGACCAACCAGAGATATAACATAACCCAAAGTGTCCTATTAACAAGTAAATGTATCAATATTGCCACCTATGCAGCCAATATTTGAAGCGCAAAGATAAGCTTGCATGAATCTGCTTATTTATTAATCATCTAAACTGAGAAATATAAGCCTTGAACTCAAGTTACCTGTTGATTAATAGGAGCTCCTCCATAAACGACCACCACCTTCACACCAGTCTGATATGCGAACTTTCGAGCTTCCACGTGTATCTGCATGCCACACAACATATAGCTACCTTTACAAACCAAATCATGCCAAGAATATAAACCAGAGTACGAAAATGGGAGGTTCTGTAAATAGGTCAAATTGAAAACTTTTGGTATAGACCATATTTCAGGTTGGGTGATCCAAAACACTAACTGACCAAAAATGTTACAATTCAGAAGTAATATGAATACAAAATTGTCAAGAGTTAAAAAATTATACTAGCTTTTGGAGTAGAGCTGAGAATTTATAAGGTTTTCATGCATTAGAAATACACTTTGAGATACTCCATTTGACCCATTTCTTTTCAGCTAGATTTGTATATTTGACCTGTTTCACACTCACAGGTGAACGTAAAACAAATTGACCCATTCATAAGTAAATGGGTAAATCTCTAGTGTAATTTTTAGCATAGAACAACTAAGATCCATGGGGGTATCTTAGATTAGCTTATCTCCCGGGCTTATGTAAAATTCAAAAATACGATAAGCTCACGTTTTAGGGCTTACGAGGTTATCAATTGAAGCTTATGATAGCCTCGTAAGCCCTAAAAGTGAGCTAATCAGCTATTTCAACTTCAAATACGACCATGAAAAATGATCTGTATGCCTAATTAACAAGCCGACTTGTATGCCTGATGATTTGATCGGTGGATCTGAAAAAGTGATTGGTGGAAAATAGGAGAGAGAAAATACATAATACAATTGTACAAGTAATTTATGCATTAGGCATGTATTTAGGCATGGATTGTAGGTCTAAATATCATCACTCATACGACCATAAGCCCATCACCTACTAATAAGGTGTTGGGCATTCAAAATACACTTCATGAGACTACATGTGAACCTTTAACTTTCAAGTCAACTTTATATACTTTACATGTTTCACACCTTACATATCTAACATAACATAAGTTAACACGGTTATAAGTAAATGAGCAAAGTTGCAAACCTAATACTAATTTTTGGAATGAAACAGCTCACATTTGAAAAGGTTTTAAGCATTCAATATAACTTTGAAGGTCTCTCGATCCATTTGACGCAAATCCTTTTGAGCTAACATTTTGATTTTTACTTGTTTCACCCCTTAAAGATTAAGCATAGCACAAATCGACGCATTCACAAGTAGGGGTGATCACGGTCAAAAGACCGGACCGGACCGCCAAGACTGGACTCATCCGACACCCAAAATTGTTCAAAACGCCAAGACCGAAGACCGGATCGAAATAGTACGGTCCGGTCTGGGTCGATCTGGTCCGTTTCAGTCTTCGGTCCAGTCATACACGCATAATAGCTGGGTTTTTTGTAAGACCAGACCGATGACCGAATGTAACAAAAACCACGGACCAAGGACCGGACCGAAATATGTTCAATCAGTCCGGTTGGTCTGGTTTGGTCCGGTCCGGTCGATGGTCCGATATGCTCAGCCCTATTCACAAGTAAATGGGAAATATGGCCATATCTATTATATTTCCAAAAAAATATATATCCGTAGTCCAAAATCAAACCTGACATGAGAGCTCCCTTGTAGGAGATAGGATAAGAGCAAGGGGGTAGACAGTTCTAGTACCATACGGTTTCTGCACCTGCCCTTTCATTATTCCACTAATTATAGGAAAGCAAAATGCTGCTGTCTTCCCTGAACCCGTCTGAGCACAAGCCATCAAATCTCGACCCGCTAAAGAAATAGGAATCGTATAACGCTGAACCGGTGTTGGTTTAACATACTTGCACCTCCTGATGTTCAAATTCAAAGCATCCCCCAAATCAATTTCCGCAAATGTATTAACTGGAGGTGGAACATTCTGACCTGTTGTTTCCACAGGAATATCCTCATAAGCATCAAAATTAATCCCGTTATTTTCTTGCTCCGTCTTGGTCTCCTCAACAGCTTCTATTTCCTCGTTACCAAACGGGTTAGCCTCAAAATCTCTAGCACCACGATTCCCCCAACCACTATGTCCTCGACCACCACTAGAATACCCTGGCCTACCATAATCCTGCCTAGGAGCACCCCACCGTGAACCACTAGTTTGTCCACTATACCCTGACCTATCATTCATAGACGGTGCACCGCCATTCGACATAACCGGGCCAGCTGCTTGCTCAGAAGCAGCTGGCCTGTTACGAAGATGAGGTGGAACATAAGAAGGCTTAGCAGGAGCCCCTGAAGCAGTACTCCCATAACTATCAGCTCCGGGAGCTGTGTTATCAACAACATCTGCCCAAGAAGTTCTCATGATTTTTATAAACCTCAACTTTAACTTTAACCACAAACAAATTCCAAATCGTCGGTTACAAATTACTCTCAACCAACCAGACCTAAACCCTTAACCTGATAACATCAAACAAAACAAAAGGAACTAATATCAACAATGTAACAATACACTTCAAATCAGTCAGATATCACACAATTACCTATAAATCTAGCATATCGTTCGTATTCACATAATCATCCAATAAAAATATAAACAACTGGCATGAATTACTAAAACAGTATTTGCACTGAAATTACATGAAGAGTGTTGTACACAGATACCGCATTGGCACATTATACGATGTCGAGGACTAAACGACGTATACAAAAATCCTAAAAATGAGAATATGAAAGTGATCTGTCGAAATACCTAATGTTTAGCTACAAAGTATATGCATTGCAGGCAAAAGTGTAATACACTTTGATATAAGTTATCTTACATTTCCCTTAAGATTTAATATCTCGAGCAGAATCACATAATCATCCAATAGATCTAAACAACTGTCACATATCATGATATAGAGAAACTAATATATCAATTAATACAATCAGGTTACAGAAAGCCCCTATATCTACATAGATTATATGAAATAAATATGACATCAATAATCCAAGTACATAAACAGTAGACAGCAGGTAAAAGTCTTACACATGAATAACACTTAAACTTAGCTAAACATCATAGTATCACACATTGACCTAATTATCTCCTATCTCGAGCACATCATATAATCATCCAATAAATTTAGGTGGTCATCATAAATGAATTCATGATACACAACTACCAATACAACATCAAATGCAAATAGATACATGACGTGTGCACAAAATAGCATACAAATTCTGCAAGAACGAGATTAATTGTAATGCATAACGACTAGCTATAAAAACACTACACGTAAAGATGGTATACATAAGAGATTATAACTAATATTACACATTCATCAATAAGCCTACCATTAGTAAAAATTTACATAATCTTCTAATAGTAAAATCTAAAATGGATAAGAGCAACTAATAGAACAGTAAATGCAATCAAATGACATGAAGTGCGTATATTTACACGAATTATATCGGACTACAAGTCAAGGATTAGAGTACATATATCTATACACGTTCTATAAGAATAAGAGGCCAACCGTGTATACATCGACTGATCATAAAATGATTAGTGACATCATTTTTACACTTATAATGAGCAAATAATCACACTAAGTTAGAAGTTTACATAACAAAACATCCAATTTAAAAAACTCAAGGGGCAAAATGGTAGACAGACTTTGTGGACCAAAACACCAAAACGTAACATCTAAAACCAAATCATGTTATCATCCAATAACTCTAAACAATCACCACTTATCACGAATTCACGATACACAGCAGCTAATGAAACAAAAACCCCAATCAAACTACACGAAGTTACTGGTGGATTCTATAATTCAAGTACATAAAACAATAAACAGATTTCATACAAACGAGATCGACATATCATACCACATAATCATTATCTACAAAATAACAAGATATTAAACTTAAGATTAGCTATATATCATACACTAACCTAATATTATAACATCTATTACAGCTTTACATATGAGGCTTAAGAGCTTATTTGTTTTTCGGCTTATAATTCATAAGCCTCAATTTTCTTGCTTAATTTGAAATTTGCAGACTTATATAAGTTTATCGTGATATGATAAACTCGCATAAGCCCATAAATCTGAAAATAAGCCATAAAATTAAAGCTTGTGAAATAAAAGCCGAAATCAAATAAGCTGATACGCCCACATATAAGCTTAAACAAACACCCTATATCATCCACTAAACCTAAACATTTCTACAAACAGATTACATTAACGTAACATCTAGAACCAAATCATGTTATCATCCAGTAAACCTAGTAATAAAACAGCAAGTGCAATCCAAATTACGTGACGCTGTGTATATCTACACGAATTATATCATTTTATAAGATATCACGGTTCAGGTAGACAAAATAGCACGCATATCCAGATTATATTTGTTACACACAGCGCATATACAGATTTCGTGATGTCATCAAATGCAAATAGATACATGACGTGTGCACATAATAGCATACAAATTCTGCAACAACAAGATCAATTGTAATGCATAACGACTAGCTATAAAAATACTACACGTAAAGATGGTATGCATAAGAGATCAGAACTAATATTACACATTTAACAACCCAAATTACGCGATTCTGTGTATATATCTACATGGACTTCGTGGATGGATCTATCAAAACGCAGAACGAATAGCTAGTTCGCTACAACATATAAGAGTAGCAGGTAAGACTGAAATAAACTTAAAATTAGTTACAAACCACACATTTAGCAAAATAGTTATACACAGGTTTCATAAATTGATCTATCGATCGATGATTACGCAACAAATATAGTACAAATTCACGTCACTATATACAAAAAATGAAATATATAATAAAACATTAAACGCAAATCCAAATTACGCCAAGCTGTGTCTATCAAAACGCAGCGCATTGATCTATCGACACGCAGAACAAATGGCTACAACATATAAGAGTCCAACTGAAATAGACTTAAAATTAGTTATAAATCGCGCATTTAGCAAAACAGTTATTGATCTATCTATCGACTGACGGTTACGCGACAAATATAAACAAAACATCTAGTACAAATTCACCTCATTATATAAAAAAAAAAAAACTAACCGCATTCAAGTTAGTTAGAAAACATACATTTAGCTAAAAATTAAAAAAATGAACTAGATAAATTTAAACAGTTGTAGAATCGGATTAAAGTATATAAAATTGATAAGAATCAGATCGATCGATAAATAATAATAATAATTAGTAGGTAAGGATTAAGAACTGAATCTGGTAAATGTAATTAACCTGAAAGTGTGTGTGACTGCAGGAATTTAGGGATGAATGAATGAAACCCTAATAAAAAGGGGAATGAATTTTGGGGCTGAAAATATCTTCTGATGATACTCTTTATTTTTTGCTTACGTCTTGGACAATGTTGTGACTTACTTTCAACCATGTGTTTTTTGGTTTTTTATATTTTTTTTACTTTTTTTTTCTTTTTTTTTCTTTTTTGTGAGATTTTATGTGGAGGACGCGGGGCGTATGCGTCGGGTCGCGGGATACGACGTTGGTGACGCTGGTTACGTGGTGGTCTTGAAGCCGAGGGAAAGTGGTGAGAAAGTGACGAGAGGCTCTCGTGATGTGACGTTGAGTTGCAATGCTTCTATTATATGTATAGGTGGCAAAATGGGAGGGTTGAGCGGGCCGGGGGCAAAACGGACGACGGGTTAAACGGGCGACGGGCTAAACGAGCGACGAGTTAAACAGGCGCAGGCTAAACGGGCGCGGCTAAACTGGTGAAGGCTTAAACGGGGCAAAAAAAACATATAAAGACGTAAAAATAAAAAACAATAATACTTTTTTAAAAGTCGATGAAAAAAAACTATTCAATATAAAAGATCCGTCAATTGACCAATTTGATGTTTGACATGCGTCCATTGAGCCCATCCAATGTATTTTACATGTGCCTATTGAGCCCATCCATAATAAGTGGATGGGCAAAAAATGCCCCTACTTTTTTAAAAAAAGTCGAAAGGTGCTCATAATTAGCAAAATAGACAAGATTTGCCACTTCTAATTATATGAAAAGAAATAGTGTATCGATCTTAAGCAAAACATGAATATAGAACCAAATTGCAATGAATTGAGCTGAATCAAAACAGAAAAACATGTTCGGTACGTTTTAGATGGTTTATGTGTGTTTTATTTTGTTTTGGCCCAAACGAAACGGAACTGAACCAACCGAGTAAGGCCAATCGGGTTTCGATAGAACTAGTGCGGCTTGATTTTACAGTTTGGTTAAGTTTTTCGTTCGGTTTTCATTCGATATTGTTGTCCTCGATGGCGGAGCCTGATGAGACCACAATTGTACATGGTCTCATCGTCCAAATCGGTCTTAAATGACTTAAAATATCATAAAAACCGTGCAAAACCCTTTGTATTTATTCATTGTTTGTTTGTAGGTTCGGATACCGTGAAAAATACAAAATATCACAAGAAACAAGCAAAAACGAACACGGGAAACGAAGTCGCACAAAGAACCGAACCCGAGCATTGATTTTCCAAGAAAAGTCCTTGAAGTTTAAAGATTGTGTAAGTTTGGTCCCTCTACTTTGAAGACTTGTCACTTTAGGCCCTTGTAAAACTCAAAATTACACTTGGTCCTTAAAGTTTCAAGAATTGTCATAGCTATCCCTTGAAGAATGCAAGAATTACATCAAAAGTCCTTATTCAAGTTTATAAAAGATACAAGGACTATTTCAGCCATTGTGTGGAAGTTGCTATCAAAGGAAATGGAATAGAGTCTGCCAGAACTTGATTTGCACATGTTTATAAACACTAGGGGCCAAATGTGACCAAAACTAAACCCATAACCATACCCTACCCGTCCTTAACCCAACTAGCCCACCCACAAGCCCAAAACCCTATTTTACTTAACCCGTATTATTAATAAATCATTTTTTCAAAATATGTTTAATAATAATTAGTGGGGCAGTAAACAGAGTTCTGTTGCTATAAAACACATCAAACACCCCTAAAAAATCATCAACCCTAATTTTCTCCTAATCCCAAATCAAAGGGATATTACCAACAACATTCCAGATCTTTGATTGATGATATTTGGGACTCACCCACGTGAAGAAACGTAACACCTCACCGCCATAGGGCCCACACTGACCCTCCCCTGGCCCATTGTCACAATACGAATATTGGCAACAGTATGAATGGTTTGGATTGCTATGCTTGTTCCACACAACAAATGGGACGACTGAGATTGAATTCGCAGCTGGCAATCCAACAAAACTCCAAGACACATCACATGAGGCACAATTGACCAATTTTGAATTTCCAAGATCCGAATCTTCAAAACGCATCTCAGCATCTTCAAAAGGCACTTATGGAAAACTACATAGCTAGGGATTATGTTTTTATTAGTTCTAGATAGCTCTATGATGTACTATAAAAGGCATTTGACATGTGAATGAGCCTCTTGTTCCGATTTTATGTAAAAAAATTATTAATGAATAGTTAAGTGTTTTTAAAATTTATTGCATAAACTGAGTTCCAAATTATTTTCTTGCACCTTTTTAATTTCAGCAAATTTAGTGTTTAATTGTTATTTAATTTACTTGTTGATCAAACTTCCCTTTTCAAAGAAATTTGTAAAAGCCTTTTTGAGACCCCAAGTTTGACAAACTTTGTGAATTGACTGACAATCACTTCACAAAAATTGGTGAGAGCTTGGTTATATTCTGTTGTTTACTTCAGTTAACTTGCAAAGTTCTGTCCCAAAACTTGGTTTTCCTAAATCTTATTTTTTGTCTTTATTACATTAATTGTTTCATAAGCCGACTATAAGCTCTTGACAAAAGCTTGTGGCCAGCTTGTGGAGCTTTGTTATTCTTTCTTTGTGGTGTTGTGTTAAACAGGTACACAAGAGAGCCCGTTGTAGATTTAGTTGATTTGAAGGTTTTGTTGATTTTTGTTCAAAGCATCTCTCACAACTTCTCATAAACGATGTAACTTGCTGTAACTTTTGTGCCATAGAGCACATCAGCTCATACTTTTGGGGTGTGGATGTACACCCTTACTTGGTAAGGGATTGCAATTTCTATTCCTTAACCGCTTTCTTTTTCCCACAACTTAATAGTAAGTCGTGAGCTCTAAGCTCGTTTGTGGCTTATTTTGTAAATTTTTCTCGTTTCTTTTATTTTCCCCCGTTTTAGCATAACGTTTCAACACATGGTATAACTATAGATTACAAAAAAGCGCTACCACATTACAATCAATGCCCTTGTGAGATTATTGTTCCTAGAAAAACTTTGCTTATCTTAACGGCTTTTGGTCATATATGATGAGCTACTGTTAGATTACTTTTTTGCCTTAGAGCTCTAGGTGTAGTAACTTGGAAAACACCAAGTTACACCGTCACGTCAAGCCACGTCAACAAAACACCAAAATAACACCAACCCCTCTAATCATAATACCCGCCAACACATGTTTTCCCTTTTTTCGAAAAAAACCCTCTCAACAATTATCCCATTTTTAAACAAACTACTTATTTCCCATAAACTAAAAATACAACAAAAAATATTACGAAAAGTATAAAAAAAATATTACGAACATAAAAACTTAAAAAAATACATTTCTTAAAAATTTTGGTGTTAAAAAAAACTTGGACTTATCTAGTTGGGCTTTAAATATATTTAATTAGGGGCTTTAAAACAAAATATATACATAAAAAAACTTGGACTTTTGTTTCTTTTCATGACTGACCGTCTTCTCCATCCTCATCTTCGGCGTCTTCTTCACCTGCAAAAAGAAAACGTAAAAAATGTCAAGCAACAAGATCCAAGTAAGTAATTCATTTTGATCCTTTTTAAACTGGGGGCGAAAAGAAAAACATATAAAGAGATGTTGCAAGGGGTAAGCGAAACTTTTTTATAAAAAAAACACCCCGTAATGCGCGTTACCCAGGCAACGCGGGGGCAAACGGCGTTAGGGATTTCTCAGGTGGGAAGTAGTAACGTCGCCCAACGCCGAGCAACGCGTTGGAGCGTTACTACACCTAGCGCTCTTATGAGCTTATCGACTTTCTTATCAGCTTAAACATTTATATTACAATAAATATCACAATGTAAAAAGTCATTTGTATAAAACACCTCCAATGCAACAAAAATTTTCAAAAGCTTTTCACAAACATTCTATATAATTATCCTTACCTATTTATAATTTTACAAAAAACCAAGAAACAACTAGTTACAACCACCTTGTTTATGCACTGAATTGATATTTAAAAGTGAAACCAAGAACCAACCAGTTACATCTAAAACTAAAAACCAACCAGTTACATGTTATTGAGGTTGCAAAAGATAATAATAGACATAAGTGGTTAGAGGGCAGCGTACGGTGGCTTGTGGCGTTGGCTGGCCACCATGGCGCGACACCATGGCGCCGCCAACCACACCACCCCTGCGTTATGGAGGTTCGGCAGGCAATTGCCAGCCGACATTATCGACAATGGCGCGAGACCATGGCGCAACCAAACACACCGTGGCTCGCGCCATGGCTTGTGCTACCAGTTTTTTTTATATTTTTTAAAAAAAAAAATTTGAAAATGTGCCCGTTGGCAACGGCTTTTTTTATATGGGTATTTTTTTACCGTTTGAACATTAAAACACCCCACTTTTACCTATTTTTCACTATAAATCCCCTTTTAAACTACAAAAAAATTATACAATCTTCTATTATCACTACCTCTAATTTCCATATTTTTTTACATCCACCATGAGTCAAAATCCAAACCAAGACCCGAATCAATAGATAAACTCTTTTTATCCGATCTCAAAATCAAATTCCGACTACTCAACTACCAAATACATCTACTTCGTCCAACCCGAATACTCCCTCATCCGCAACATCTAGCACTTCAAGAACTAATCAATTTTTTTCATTCGCCAACTATAATCAACTACCAAATCCTTTTGCTAACTTTCCACAACAAAACTCGTTTGTTAATTGTACACCCGAGACATTTAAATTATGGTTCCAACAATCTCAACAATCGCAAGTCTTCTAACAATCACAACAACAAAATTACCAAAACTTTCCTCAACACTCGTCTCAAGAACCTCAAGAGCCCGATGTGCCCGATGCACCCGACGCGCCCGAAGAACAACCCGCTTGTCCATCGAAGAAAAAAATAAGAAAGAAAAGTGTTGCTAAGCAAACCCGAAAACGGACCGTTCATTTTGGACCCAACGTGAAGAAGAAGTTTTGGCCGAGTGTTGGATTGAATTTTCTGAAGACCCGAAAGTCGGGATCGATCAACCACACGATACGTTTTGGTACCAAATTCTTGATATGTATAACAATCGGCTTAAGGATGAGGTTTTAAAGCTCGGAACAAAGGAGATGAAAACGGGAACAAGGAGTTCCCACACAAAAGTGCTTGGCTTGTTTTGAAAGACAAGTATAAATGGAAAATCCCGATTCAACTCGAACACAGCGTTTACGCAGGAAGATAGGCGATGGAGATCCGGATCTTTTCAGTGATGATGAGATCCCTCGTCCATCCGATGCTCCAAGAAAGTCCAAGGTGCAACGTTCCACAAGCTCATCCGCCACTTCGGGGTCTCAAAAAGAAACAATTGGTCGAAATGCTAGAACAACAAATAATATCGGATCGTGATGCAAAAAAGATCAAATTGAACGAGAGGTGGCGGCAAGACTAGAAGTAGTTGAGCTTCAAAAAAGGAACGAAGAATTGCAAATCCTTCGGTTTGACACAATCGGAATGAGTGCCGAAGACGTGGCGAGGATCGAAAAACTCAAAGACGCGGCGCGTGCAAAGTATTTTAATTTGTAAGTTGTATTTTTTTAATTTCGTTATTTTTTTAAAATTCGTGTATTTTTTTATTAATTATATTTTTATTTTTATTAATAAAAAAATTAAGTTTTAGTTAATTAGTTGTTGATTTCTTTTACCACGAGAAATTGTCGTGTTAACGAGAGAGGGTGTTTGGGGGTTATGGGGTGTTTTGGTGTTATGGAAAAAAGTGGTGATGTGGCACCACTTTTTGCCCACGACTTAGATCGTACCGTGCGCTCTTAGGCATAATATACTACATCACATGAAATTTGATCAAACTGAAGAAATGCGTTTTGTTGGAGGGTATAAAATAAAAACTCAATAATTTTGCATTTAATGAAAACAACTTTTAGAAAATGTTTCAAACGCTTGACAATCTAAAAGTCTTTCATTGAAAAGTCTTTTACAAACCCATTGTCACAATGCAAAAAAGTAGTCTAATGACTTTTCAAAATCGGAAAAAGTCTTTCACAAAATCATTATTTCATATGCTCTAAGAAGAGTTAATGACTTTTGTAAGTCCAAATAAGCTATTAAAAAACTCTTCAATAGACAATAGTGCTACCAGTCAACGCAATATCTTAATAGGTGAATATTATTAGTAAATATAATGGCCCAAGCCCGATGAGTGACTAGGGTCCATTAGGTTTAGGTTTCTATTATCTTCCTTTATGTATTATATGAGTTTGGGCTATTATATTCACTAATAAATAGTCGAAGGTAAACGCTTTTGTAGGTCTAAAGAGGAATATTAACAACACAAATTATAAAGAATAAGAAGATTATGTACTTAGAAATTAGAATATAATTACCTCTAGTATAACCTGGCAACAATTGTGACCAACTCAGATGAAGGACAACTCTACTCGAGCTACATATATAGCCATGCATTCAAAATAGCCAAAAATAAATCCAATAAACAACAATGCTTCATAAAATAATGATTATGGGTTTTTAAACCTTTTTACCCTTGTTTTTCAAATACGTGCATATCACATATAAGGAAAAACATGTAGTTAAGTAAATAACACAACGCTACTAAAAATTTACTTGAACAAATTATCATAAAAAGTAACAAATTTCGATGTTATGCCACCCATTTAAAACATAGTCTAGCCAATTTATCATGAAAATCTGCTACCATCCAAACACCCGTTAGCCATTTTCCCAGTGTTTCCCAAAATCCTAACCTAACTGGTATTTTTGGTTGTGTAAATCCACCACTCAAATCAACTACAACCAACCATATCTAACACCTAGGTTAAGGCAGGTAGGGGATTTGAAAGGGTTATAATGGTGCTTCTCGATGTTGTTTACATTTAGCTCTTTGAAATTATACATATAAGGTTTGTGTTGCAGCCCTCTTAGGAATAATGTTCAAGTTCCGCCACAGGATATAAGTCATAACCTACTAAAATAGCTTCATATGAAATAGTTTATCCATAAAGTACCTGAATAGCATATTGGAATTCTATCTAGGAGGTCAAGGCTTCGGGGTGGTATCCGTTGGCATGGCATGTCTCAGAATTGAAAATGAAGTCTTAATGTCGAGAAGTATGAATACTTTAGTTTCCTATTTCTACTTGAACTCATGGTAACAACAAATATTTTGTTGACTAGCATTTCAGTAAGGTGAAACGAAATATATTCACGACTAGTGAGCCTGAATCCACTGCCCTTTTAGTTTCATCATACAAATTTTACTAGCAATGTATAAAGTTACAATAAGTATAAAAAAATTAACTTCATTATGTTTAATATGACTATATTTTCGCAACATGACACTGTAAAAAAGGCGTAACGAAGTATTAGTATAACAATGACTGGTAAAAAAACTTGCTGAACTTCAAAGATAAGCTACTACATACATCACAATGGAACACTTGATAATTTACAGCAACTGATACAACTTTTAATACGTACCAGTATATGATACAAAGTCATTCTAACAGTATTTATCTTTGTTAGGATTAAGGGGCTGCTAATCATGGGACAACATCAACAAACCATAATGATTAACAGAACTTGGGAACCAAGTACAAAACCGACAGATACTAATCAGCTATCCTATCTTTCATTATCAGTGAAGTACAAAATATACTAATCTGTTATCCTATTATTATATACGAGTACAAACCGACACACACAAAACTTAAGCATAAAGTACTTCCTAATTAAGATACATAAGCAAAATGACAAAACTACCCTTGTAACCAAAGTTACCAAAATAACCTTAGGAGGTCAAAGTCAAATATCCAACAATCTCCACCTTGACTTTAGCTCCTAAGTAGCACCATACTTCAACTCGGCTCAAAACTTCAAACTAACTGAATCATTCATCTTTAAATTCAAATTTCCAAACACTAGAGAACTAGCCAAATACAAATAAATGATCGAATCTGAAAACGATCCAAAACAAATCCAAATGGATCGAACCTGAAAACGATCCAACGCAAATCCAAAATGGATCGAACCTGAAACAATCCAAAGCAAATCCAAAATGGATCGAACCTGAAAACGATCCAAAGCAAACTAAACCAAATCAAACGTCGATTTCTTCAAATAACGAACAATCAAATGTTAACCGACAAATTTCAAACTCGGTCAACCAAACAACCAAATTGGCACAAACGATCTTCAACTAACAAATTCGGACAACCAACTTCAAACGCCCGACCAACGAAGATTTAAATTTCTAAATTTTAAACGATCGAACAAACTTTAAACGACATGATGACAATCAAGTCTTCAAAAAATCGATCTTCAAATTCTAAATACCAAATTTAAATTCTAATGGTATACTTATATAATAAGAATTACGACCCAAATTCAAACTTATTATCCGTACCAAACAAATTCAAATTAATAAATAATTTGACAAACGAGCTCAAATTCAAACGCCTCAAATATGATCCGGATAATAATACTAATGACCCACTTATACAATAAGGATTACGGTCCAAACTTCAAATTCCAAACTAATAGCCCACGTATTTGATACGAATTACGACTCAATTTCAAACAAACAAAATCTAAATTCGTATACCAAGCAAACTGATTCCAATAAACCGATACCACCAATCGATGATCTCATATTCCCATGTCGTTACTAATAGTCAAGTTCCAACTTCAAACACTAATCCCAAATTCAAGTTCTTCTTAATTCAAACAAAATCATCGTAACGTGAAGAACATATCAAACATAATAAACAAATCCCGAAAGGATCGCTCCACCATACCAAAAGAAGTACCAAGCCCTATATGTGCTATATGTAAGGAACAAACAAGGTTTACGTGTAACAAAATAATTTCCATATCAACTCCTATGTGAAACAAAAGAGTTGTGAAACCAACAAGCACCCAATTTACAAAACCTAATTCTTATTCCTAATGAACAAACCCCTCTCAAACAACCCCCTTCAATATATCAAATATGCGGAAGCAACAAATGATTGAAAAAAGAAAATCCAAAAACCACAAACAAACAAACCTAATGTCTTTTATTGATTGAATCAGCAAGCCTCCAAACACAAGCCCAAAAAATTCAAAGGATGTCAAGAAATTAATTCTTGAAATCCACCAAAGGGATGAATCCAACCAATTCAAAAGATTATATACCCCACAACAATTGAAGCTTGATTCAAATGGATCGAGAGGCTCTGATACCAATTTGTTAAGATTAAGGGGCTGATATTCATGGGACAACATCAGCAAACCACAATGATTAACAAAACTTAGGAACCAAAATAGGAACAAGGGTGTTTTCATTATCAGTGAAGTACAAAAGATACTAATCTGCTATCCTATTGTTATATACGAGCACAAACCGACACACACAAAACTTAAGCCTAAAGTACTTCCTAATTAAGATACATAAGCAAAATGAAAAACTACCCTTGTAACCAAAGTTACCAAAATAACCTTAGGAGGTCAAAGTAAAATATCCAACAATCTTAAATAACATACTAGTACTATAACATATTATATATACGCCTCGTATATTGATCATATATCACAAGTTGAGTCGACAGAACAATGAAGGAACAAGATCAACCACAGATAGGGGTGTAAACGAGCCGAGACAGCTCGTAAGTTACTCGAGATCGACTCGTAAACTACTCGAAATTGAATCGATCTAAACGAGTCGAGCTCGAGTTCGAGCTACTCGAGTATATATTCGAGTCGAGTTCGAGCTCCAATATACTCCGCTCGAGAAGCTCGCGAGCTTTATCAAACTTATTTTGTTACCCTTTTATAAAGATAAATCGAGTCGAGTCGAGCTTCATATACCAAGTATTTATCGAGTTCAAGCATAACATGTTAAGATAATTGAGCTCGAGTCGAGTTTCGGGCTCGAGTTTTATATAACGAGCCGAGCTCGAGCTTAAAATATAAAGCTCGGTCGAGCTCGAGCCGAGTTTCGAGCTCGAGTTTTTGTATTCGAGTCGAGCTCGAGCTTGACAGTACTTGGCTCGACTCGGCTCGTTTACATCCCTAACCACAGACCAAGCAAGACCCGCATATTGCAGCAAATGAATGCCTGTATCTACATCAAACGACTCCTGTTTGCTAAAAGGAAACTTTTTAAAATACCCGCCAGTCTGTTTGACTTCATTTGACTTTTTGATTGCCCAAAGACCAGTCAAAGCTGCAACGTAAGCAAATGATCTTACTGGGATGCCTAGTGCACTTGCAGTAATGGGAAGAATCCATTTTGTTAGAGCTTTACTGTAGAACTTAATGAGGAGGATAGTGGGGATGCCGATTAGAACCCTGCCAGCAAAGGCTGGGATTGTGAGTTCGGGTGTGAATACACGGGCTACATTTTCATGGTGGAATTGATGGTAAGTCTGTTCGACACCAATAACCTGAAAGAATCATAATTGCTTGTTATAAAAGTACTCCATAGTATACTGGGCCTTGTAAAGTAAACAAAAAATAGGGGCGCTTGTGTTTGGACGTACATTTTGAAAGTGATTATGTGACCTTGATGCTCAATGAAATTCCAATGTTTACTTCAGTATATACTTTTAGAAAATGCTAGTCGATTTGTCCAAGGTCTAAATATCCATGTCGTTATCACCATATATCTTTGTGATAAACACTGCTAATAAAAGAATTCTTACAATTCCCAGTGCCACGCCAATGAAACTGGTGTGAACTCAAAGCTTGGAGTTGGACTCTCTGGTGTCGGGTAGGCAAAGACCAACAAAAAACTAAATGCAACCAAAAAGGATGTGACTGCGAATAGAATACAACATTGTACTAGTTTAACACAAATTCAGGGGTGTATATAAATATTTGAAATACCTTACGATAATAGTAATAACGAGTGAATCAAGTATAAGAAAGCATACCATTTTGTCCTAACGTTACAAAAGTGTCGATGTATTCATGAACATTAAGCCAGAATGCAAGAACCGTCAGTCCAAGAACAAGACCACCCAATATGTCGATCACACTATGCATACCAAGATATATTCTTCCTATAAATGAAGATAACGAAATAAGTGGTCGGAGCGACAAAGATAGAGGGAAAAAAACAAAAATAAACTTACCAAGGCCAATAAGACCTACTAATGTAAAGATTTTTCTAGTTGAAAAAGTTCGTTTCTCGGTATCTTTTCGAATTGATTTCCGGTTAATTGTGCGAGATTAGTTGTTCTTGGTGGAACAAAAAGGGAATGGTCGTTGTCTAAAACTAATGAAAAAATAAAGACTTGAAACAAATAAAATAAAGACGGTAAAAAGAAATATTGAATGATAAAAACTTAACAAAAAGTAAATGACGAGAAATTAAAAGGGAAATAAAGTAAATGACGCAAACTAAAACTTGACAAAACGTAAATTTAAAAACTTGAAAATAAAATACTTTAAGAATTAAACTAAGAAACGACAAATTAAAATAAAGCTTAAGAAAAATAAGACGAAACAATTAAAATAAAGCTAAGTAAAAATGGCGGGAAAAATAAGTTTAAAAATAAAAATGGACAAAAATGACATAATTTCGCAATTAATAAAAAATTATGAATTAATTTTGCAATTAAAACCCAAGATTTCGCAATTATGTCAAAATTGACATAATTCCGCAATTAGCAAAAGACACAATTTCGCAATTGCTAGAAAATGAAACATTTCGCAATGTTGCACAATGTCGCAATAATTGCACAATGTCGCAATAGTGCACAATGTCGCAATAATTGCACAATGTCGCAATAGTGCACAATGTCGCAATAGTGCACAATGTCGCAATAATTGCAAAATCGAATCAGATTTCGCAATATTGAAAAAACAATGATTTTGCAACTTTGTAGAGGATTCAATTTCGCAATTATGGAAGAATTGCGAAATTGAATCAGGACACAATTTCGCAATTATGGACA
Organism: Glebionis coronaria; assembly: GCA_025667525.1. Classification (NCBI taxonomy): domain Eukaryota; kingdom Viridiplantae; phylum Streptophyta; class Magnoliopsida; order Asterales; family Asteraceae; genus Glebionis; species Glebionis coronaria. The sequence continues at coordinate 30,017 of JANFOE010000470.1, read as the reverse complement.
ATTGCAAAATCAAATCAGCTCAATTTCGCAACTTTATGAAAAGTTCCAAAATCGAATCAGACAAAAGTACAATTTCGCAACTTATGAAAAGTTCAATTTCGCAACTTTATGAAAAGTTCCAATATCGAATCAGACAAAAGTACAATTTCGCAACTTATGAAAAGTTCAATTTCGCAACTTTATGAAAAGTTCCAAAATCGAATCAGACGTTCCTAAAAAATAGGAACCAGATGTATGACGAAAATAAGCAACTTTTTAGCACTTTTTCAAGGACAATAAGCTAAGAATAACTCTAATAAGCTATCAATAAGCTAGAGAGAAGGTTAAAACTCATAAAAACATCAAAAGAAACACACGAAAATTAAAAGATTTGAACTTCATGTAAAAAAACTTGATGAAAAAGATTATGAAAACAATAACGTGATTAACAAGAAAGATTAAAAAGATTAAATATAAAACAAGATTAAGCGTAAAAGTAAAGATTCAATTAAAAACAAGAAAGGAAGATGAAAGATTAAAGTTCTAGTGAGAGAAACTGTCACTTTCTCTCTCTAAAACTAAACTACTCCTACTCCTAAAACTAAAACTAACCAACCCTCCTAAATGAGTTTAGGAGGGTATTTATAGGAAAATGGGGAGGTGCATGTGTTGCCTCCTCTTTCTTTCTTTCTTCACGTCTTCTCGTCTTTTAAGTTCTTCGACTTTATCGACTTTGTCTCGGGATTAATTAAACTCGTCTTATAATTTCTTTATTTATTAGACTCGAGTTCTTCGGCTTTATTAAACTTACGTCTTTAGACTTGTTCTTCGATAAATCTTCATAATAGGCCTTGGACTTCCGTTCTTTTTGCACTCTTGATCTCTTGACTTCGTCTTTTGTCGTTTTCTTCGATAAAATCCCGTTAAAGCCGTGTTTTCTTCCCTTTTTGCATTTTGATCCTAAAATCACAACAAAAACAAAAACCACGCATAATTACGACATTTACGACATAAAATACATGTTTTGGCTCGGTTATTATTGTAATTAAGTGGTAAAAGGATGGGTGTTTACACACCTATCAAAACCCCTACACTTGACCATTGCAATGTCCTCATGCAATGCATTAGTTACAAAGCACGTTTTACATTTTCTATCATAATCAATCCATTTTGGCTTTTATTAAAGAGATAGAAAATTATAAACATTCAAAGGAAGAAACTAAGTAAAGAAATAAAAAACATACCTTAGGGTTTTGAAAATGTCATGAATGATCATCATCCTCAAGTTTTCACTTTCTCCAAACCAAGCTTAAAAACGAGATCATTGTTATTATAAGTTAGTAAACTAACACGAATTCATGTGGGCCAATTATTTACTTAGACTCCCTTATTCCTAGGTGTATCTCTTATATTTTATTATTGTCTTGAATGATCACGAGGATGCATTGTTTGACTTATTTCGATAGTTATTAAGTCTGAAAATAAAGTGGGACGATTTAATCAATAGTTAGCTAAAGGACAAAATCTTTTAAAACTGCTTCTCAGGACCTCATAAAGTTCATATCTTGGCATAACTTGTTTCGCGATTTTAGACCTTTCTCGGACTGATATTTGGCAGCGACTTCATACTTCAAATCTTGAGAGACGTTCATGAAATAATGGTCTTCTCTTCATAATAGGAATTTCTTCACTTGAAATTTTGAGAGATTCTTCATATATGGACCACGACTTCTTCATTTTTCTCCAATCATTACTTTGGACTTTGATATACAATGATCCGCCTCCTTTTAGGACTTGGATCTATTTATCCTCATACCTTGCTAGGGTCTTTTCGGATAGACTTCTCCATGACTTTTGGGGAGTATTTGCTTTTTGTCGTGTGTCTCGATCCTTCATATTGATTTTCGACAAATGATTCTTCACATCACTTGGGATCTTTAGCAACAAAATGTAGCCCTCATGCCTTGTTAGGGCCTTTTCGGACTCGCCAATCTTCGCATCTCGCTTCAATAAGTTATGCCTTGGCTATGAACTCTAATCCATACCGAGCAACTTTTAAACGATCTTGGGCTAGAAGCTAAGTAACTTTTCAAATCGTACAACCTTATTTATTGCAGATAAAATTTATTAACAAGCGATGGGAGAATAGGCTCATAATTAACTCACATAAATTCACGAAAGAATACCAAACTTATAATCGACTCTATCATCTCTCGTTCTCCACAATTTAAAATCCCAAAGAATGAGACTTGTGGATGGTTAGCCTATTAAATCAAAGTTTTGGGTTTTCGAGTCGTCTATAGGATCTTACAAATTCTTAGACTTTTTCAAGTTTAGAAATCGCATTTTAAAGTTCCCTTGATAAACGACTCTCTAGGATCAATTATAGGAACTTGCGAAAAGTTCTTGTTCTTAACCCGTGAGAGTTAAGACTTTCGCGTTTTATAGCTCCCTAAATAAAAGCCTAGCAAAACTTGACTTAAACACGTTAAGGATACTAGCTAGAGTAAACTTAGATAAGTAAACTCGGGTTGAGTCAAAATGATCACGACTTTGAAAAATTTAAAACCACTTTATTTAAGCAAGGAAATAAAATAACCATAACAAAGGAAAATACAACTATATAACTAGGCCAAAATAGATTAAATATTTTGAAAAATGTCAAAAATATGATTTTCCGGTTAAAATGAGGACAAATACAAGGAAAAGACCACTTAACTTCGATAGAAGTCCCCCTACACTTAATATAAACATTGTCCTCAATGTTTAAGCATGTGGGAGTAAACTCCCATACACTTAGGACATTGTGCACGTTGTTTAAATCTCGCTAAGGAAAAGACAACTAACGAGATTCCTATTTTAATATTGGAAAATATAAAATAGTGAATCAGAAGAGTTTAGGATAGAACCAGGAAGATGGAAACTCGGAATCATGGGTCGTCAAAAGTCATCAAGATTGTGTCTTTGAAGCTCTAATCCCTGCACATGATAAGAAAGAAAGCAAGAAACACCACGGGGCTCCCCCCTACACTTATGGTGAAAATAGATAGATAATTGGGTTGCCTCCCAAAAAGCGCTTGTTTTTGTTAACCGAGTCACGAGCCTGACTCGTCTCTGAATTAAATGGTCCATGGGGAAGGCTCGAATGTAATACTGGGATCAAAGACCTTGTCCTCGTTCCCGGTTGACATCAACAAAGGAGAGGCGGGGTGTGACAACCCTAGGTTTTGGATTTGTCACTTGGTCTTACTTTTAGGTTATTTTATGTGTGCTTACTTGAATTGTGTGTTTACGTGTTTATTTTGTGTGAACGAGGTTGGTGTGGTTATCGTTTATGAGTATAGAGTACTCATAAGTAAACTGAGGAACGGTTATTTCATGTTCATGAGCTCACAAGTGTTGACTATGAAATGAAAATGGTGATATTGTAGTGTTTACGTATACGTATAAGTATTATAGTAATAGTATTTTTTTTTTGGATTTACGGTTTAGCGTTTAGAGGTCTCGGGTGAGGTAATTATCCAAAAGAATATTTTTCGGGATGGTTTTAAGTCATTTAGGACTTAGTTATAAAGTTTATTTAAGAATTTGAGATTTTTTTTAAAAGTGTATATTTTACGTCTTTTACGGTAAAACGCGTAAATTTGACTAGTTTTACGGTTTTGAGGTTTTGGGAGTTTTAGGAGCTGAAATAAATTAAGGTAAATTAAGGTAATATTAATAAGATATTAATTAACAATAAAAAGAAAAAAAAATAAAGATAAAAAACGAATTTTGATGGGTATAGGTCGGTTATGTGAAAAAAAAGAAAAGAAAAAGGGAAAAAGGGAACCGGGCTTTTGTATATGGGCCAAGGACATGTTAGGAAAGTATATAAAGTATTTTTATTAATTAAAACACTCATAAAATCCCTGGAGATCAAGGTTTGGTCGGCATAGATGGTGGTTTTAGGGTTCTTCATTAATTTTTCTTCTTTCAAAAATTCTAAGGTAAAATCTTTAATACTCTTTTTAATTAAATTGTTTTTATGTTTTCTTTAATAATCTTATGATGGATTTAGGTTAGGGTTTAATATAAAAACAGTAAATTAATGTTGTAATAATCATAATATGATGATTACATGGGTTAGGGCTTGTAATTAGAGGAATTAGGGTTAATTAATGTGGTTGATTTTGTAAAACCCGTTTTTAAAAACTGGACAGATTTTTGAGTCAATTGTTTTGATCATATTGGGAGTTCTACAAACTCTTATTTTGCGATCCACATATCCCTGAAAAGGTATTTGAAGTGGCTTTCCAATGCAAGAAACTAGAACTAAATTGGAGGTCGGGAAGTGGGTCAAAAACAGGTTACAACAGTCGGAGGTCAAAACAGTTTTGAATTCAGCCTGTTTTCTTTTTAAGTTTTGGGTTGTTTGGGGTACTTAGGGTTGTATTGGGATCTTCTCACGAACATGAGAGATGGTTTATATATTGTAATAAGGATCTGCACTTGGGCTAAGATTGTGGTTTAGGGTAAGACCCTCTAATGGTAATGAACTTTTCATACGTTTAAAATCAGGAAAACTGGAATGACAAAAGTATATATATATATATCGGGGCTTTAACAGTAGCTTTAAGGTTAGGGCAAGTGGGAGGTGTTAGCCAACATATGTAAGGGTATGAATATTTCTTTTATAGAAACCATGGGTATGTTTAAGTAGACATTTGACTTAAAGTTTTGAGACCTAAAAACTGGGACTGTTTTGTGTAAAATATGAACGGGATAGTTATTAAACTTAACCAAGTTAAGGACTTGTTAGGGAAGGGTAATGGGGTGTTTAGATTTATAAATGGGGTATTTATATTAGAGGAGGTTAGATGTCCATCATAGGTTGATGAACCATTTTAGAGGTTGGTTCATGTATTGATTTATGTGTTTTTGGATTATTAGCTTGGGGCTAGAGCAAGGACTTTGGAGAAGCAATCAGGTGAGTTCATAGTCCCATTTTACTACGTTTTTAAATGTTTTTTTCTAGTATGGGATGGAGATGACACTTGTGGTGTTCTTAAAATGTTTTGGTACTATATTTTTATAAATGTTTGGACATAGATGTGTTATTGTGTGACTTGCGTGCTTATGTGTTCTCATATGTGCTTTGATATGTGTTATGATATGTGAATCTTGATTGTGTTATGATTGGGATGGTACATAGATGTATGGGCGTCTATGGGACCAGTTGTGATGTGTGTGGAGCGTGGGGCACGATCCGTCCTGAGTACTTGTGCATCGTCTCTTCGGAGGCAAGATATCTCGACGGGGATATAGTTCATCTTCCACAGGTGGTGTGGGAAAGATCCGGATAGTGTGGTGTGTGTTCTTGTGCGTGTGACGGGATACTTCTTGATTGTTATAATGTGCTTTGTGAATTGTAGATGTGGTTGGTACTTGGCTTGAGTTTTGTTGTGGATGCATGTAGCATGATTATCACATTATGGTCCATTACTATAAATTGTTTTTCTTCAACTTATTTACAGCGGATGTCAAGGTTTCTTATGATGTTCTAGATAACTTAAACCTATGTTCTCACCAACTTTATGTTGACAGATTTTAGTGTCATTTTCAGGTGAGGTAGTTGTGCAAGATGATGTTAGAAGTGGCTAGAGTATAGAGGCTGCTAGGATTGCATTCGGAGGAATCCCTTTCCTCTTAGATTTTATTTTGTGTTTGATTAAGTGAACTTTGTGGTACCTATATGTTTGATGTTTGTTTATTTGTATGTCTTTGGTAAGAGGTAGGCCTGTTATCTACTTACCTAGACGCCTGCATTGTTGAGATATTGTCACGACATTTGTGTCGCCATCTATGATATTTCAATTTCATTTAGTTCTCTCTATAGACACGTTGTTGTTGTGATGATATCCATACATCGCGCCCCATATTCCGCCATGGTGGGGTGTGACAGAATGGTATCAGAGCCAATGGTTATAGAGAATTAGGTTGCCTAGTCGTGTAGCCTAGTCTATAGCTTAAGGGTCCCTGCATATAAGCGTCATAGGAGTATGTGTGCATTTTATATTAATTGATGTGTTTGAATATTATTTTCGCAGAATTTGTTTGGTTATGAACTACTATGGTTCTAACTTAACTACATGTTATTTTCTTTACGAGTTTTGATTAGTGCGGGTGGAACCATGGTCGTATACGCTAGTCATTGTTGGATTTCGCTTAATTATGTTTTCATGTTCTTTATACATTTTGAATTTTGTCTACGCTGGTTCAGCTGGACTACGAGTTTATGTGTTTCGTGCATTGGCTATGTTATTTTAATACATGGGGTTTTGGATCTTATCTTGTGTGGTTATGTTCTTGTGAGTTGTTGGATTATGTGTTATGTGTAGTATTAATTTCTTATAAGTGTCATCATAGGAGGGAGTACATTGGTGAAAGGGAACATGTATAATTATGGAGGCCTACATAATTATATATGTGTCACAACACCACTGGATTTTCAAGTATGATTGCATGAAAGAGAGTTAATACATGCTTGTATAGTATATGTTGGATGGATTTGAGTGTATGTACGCTTATGCCTATGTATGTAAAATTATTTTCTACTTACCGGTTGTATTCGTGGGATGGTTGCTAGCTCGTTTCTCTTTGAGATGTTCAACTTCTGTAGTAGCGCATTTCTCGGGTCCTCATTTCACGTGTTTGTTTGTACGGTACTTTTGGCGTGAAGGATTTGAGATGGTGGAGATTTCTTTTTGGGGTAACGATGTCTTTTGTTTCGAGTTATACATGGTAAAAAAAATATAGAACTTGCAAATTGAAAAAAAAATAGTTGTTGGTAGTCGATGAAATAAGGAAGTGTCGGGATCATGTTTCAAATAAGGTGAAATATAAATTCTTTAACATATAAGCATGACTCGGTTATTTTAAAATATTTTGGTTTTGATCACCTAAAGTTATTGTTCTTAAGTTAAAAATTTTGTTCTTATTTAGTTAAATATGTTAAATCATGTATTAATCATATGATGGGTGAGAGTTTAAATTTTCTAGAATTAAAATAAATTAGACCTTTAATTTTGTAATTAATAACGGGTTTTTTTAGGGTTTAAAAATCGTTTTTTTTATTTGGTATAAATCGGAGTAGGCAGAAACTGTCGCTAAACTGTCAAAATATGTCGCTAACTGTCAGAAACTGTCGCTAATGCCTAGGCAGATTTTGAGAAAAATCGTTTTGGTCATAACTTATTCGTTTTTAAAGGTTTTTGGGTGATTCAAAAGCCTAAAATTATGTACTCGGAACATACTTTTCGAATATTCAGAAAGTTTCGTAATTGGAACTCAGTAGCTTGGTCGAATTAATTGTACAAGTGTTGAGTTCAAGGTTAATTTTCGGACAATATGGTTTAAACTCGTGTTTTGGGTATTTTGTGGTAATGAACACTTGGAGGGTTAACATAGAGATGAGTTGGGAATGAATTTGAGAGTTCTTTAGACCTTATTATACGTGGTTATATTTTGATGAGTTTTGATTTATGGTACTTATGAGTAAGACTGAAATCGGGGTGACAGTGTTAAACCCGTTGAGTTACGTGACGGCTCCTAACTTGGTTTCAAGACAGTTCTTGTCTGATGAGTTGCGAGATTTAGTTAGGTTGGTTACATAACTTTATGGTTTTGATAATTTTCCTCGCGGACGGTTAAGGCTCATGTGTTGTTGGTTGAGAATATTTTCGTGTAAACTGAGTTCACGTTTGAACGTGAAGGTTTTATCAGGGATATGCATCCTCGTTTGTTTGCTGAGAATAAGTTTGAGTTTGGGAGTAAATCTCGGGACGAGATTTCTATTAGGAGGGAGTGATGTGACAACCCTAGGTTTTGGATTTGTCACTTGGTCTTACTTTTAGGTTATTTTATGTGTGCTTACTTGAATTGTGTGTTTACGTGTTTATTTTGTGTGAACGAGGTTGGTGTGGTTATCGTTTATGAGTATAGAGTACTCATAAGTAAATTGAGGAACGGTTATTTCATGTTCATGATCTCACAAGTGGTGACTATGAAATGAAAATGGTGATATTGTAGTGTTTACGTATACGTATAAGTATTATAGTAATAGTATTTTTTTTTGGATTTACGGTTTAGCGTTTAGAGGTCTCGGGTGAGGTAATTATCCAAAAGAATATTTTTCGGGATGGTTTTAAGTCATTTAGGACTTAGTTATAAAGTTTATTTAAGAATTTGAGATTTTTTTTAAAAGTGTATATTTTACGTCTTTTACGGTAAAACGCGTAAATTTGACTAGTTTTACGGTTTTGAGGTTTTGGGAGTTTTAGGAGCTGAAATAAATTAAGGTAAATTAAGGTAATATTAATAAGATATTAATTAACAATAAAAAGAAAAAAAAATAAAGATAAAAAACGAATTTTGATGGGTATAGGTCGGTTATGTGAAAAAAAAGAAAAGAAAAAGGGAAAAAGGGAACCGGGCTTTTGTATATGGGCCAAGGACATGTTAGGAAAGTATATAAAGTATTTTTATTAATCAAAACACTCATAAAATCCCTGGAGATCAAGGTTTGGTCGGCATAGATGGTGGTTTTAGGGTTCTTCATTAATTTTTCTTCTTTCAAAAATTCTAAGGTAAAATCTTTAATACTCTTTTTAATTAAATTGTTTTTATGTTTTCTTTAATAATCTTATGATGGATTTAGGATAGGGTTTAATATAAAAACAGTAAATTACTGTTGTAATAATCATAAGATGATGATTACATGGGTTAGGGCTTGTAATTAGAGGAATTAGGGTTAATTAATGTGGTTGATTTTGTAAAACCCGTTTTTAAAAACTGGACAGATTTTTGAGTCAATTGTTTTGATCATATTGGGAGTTCTACAAACTTTTATTTTGCGATCCACATATCCCTGAAAAGGTATTTGAAGTGGCTTTCCAATGCAAGAAACTAGAACTAAATTGGAGGTCGGGAAGTGGGTCAAAAACAGGTTACAACAGTCGGAGGTCAAAACAGTTTTGAATTCAGCCTGTTTTCTTTTTAAGTTTTGGGTTGTTTGGGGTACTTAGGGTTGCATTGGGATCTTCTCACGAACATGAGAGATGGTTTATATATTGTAATAAGGATCTGCACTTGGGCTAAGATTGTGGTTTAGGGTAAGACCCTCTAATGGTAATGAACTTTTCATACGTTTAAAATCAGGAAAACTGGAATGACAAAAGTATATATATATATATATATATATATATCGGGGCCTTAACAGTAGCTTTAAGGTTAGGGCAAGTGGGAGGTGTTAGCCAACATATGTAAGGGTATGAATATTTCTTTTACAGAAACCATGGGTATGTTTAAGTAGACATTTGACTTAAAGTTTTGAGACCTAAAAACTGGGACTGTTTTGTGTAAAATATGAACGGGATAGTTATTAAACTTAACCAAGTTAAGGACTTGTTAGGGAAGGGTAATGGGGTGTTTAGAGTTATAAATGGGGTATTTATATGAGAGGAGGTTAGATGTCCATCATAGGTTGATGAACCATTTTAGAGGTTGGTTCATGTATTGATTTATGTGTTTTTGGATTATTAGCTTGGGGCTAGAGCAAGGACTTTGGAGAAGCAATCAGGTGAGTTCATAGTCCCATTTTACTATGTTTTTAAATGTTTTTTTTCTAGTATGGGATGGAGATGACACTTGTGGTGTTCTTAAAATGTTTTGGTACTATATTTTTATAAATGTTTGGACATAGATGTGTTATTGTGTGACTTGCGTGCTTATGTGTTCTCATATGTGCTTTGATATGTGTTATGATATGTGAATCTTGATTGTGTTATGATTGGGATGGTACATAGATGTATGGGCGTCTATGGGACCAGTTGTGATGTGTGTGGAGCGTGGGGCACGATCCGTCCTGAGTACTTGTGCATCGTCTCTTCGGAGGCAAGATATCTCGACGGGGATATAGTTCATCTTCCACAGGTGGTGTGGGAAAGATCCGGATAGTGTGGTGTGTGTTCTTGTGCGTGTGACGGGATACTTCTTGATTGTTATAATGTGCTTTGTGAATTGTAGATGTGGTTGGTACTTGGCTTGAGTTTTGTTGTGGATGCATGTAGCATGATTATCACATTATGGTCCATTACTATAAATTGTTTTTCTTCAACTTATTTACAGCGGATGTCAAGGTTTCTTATGATGTTCTAGATAACTTAAACCTATGTTCTCACCAACTTTATGTTGACAGATTTTAGTGTCATTTTCAGGTGAGGTAGTTGTGCAAGATGATGTTAGAAGTGGCTAGAGTATAGAGGCTGCTAGGATTGCATTCGGAGGAATCCCTTTCCTCTTAGATTTTATTTTGTGTTTGATTAAGTGAACTTTGTGGTACCTATATGTTTGATGTTTGTTTATTTGTATGTCTTTGGTAAGAGGTAGGCCTGTTACCTACTTACCTAGACGCCTGCATTGTTGAGATATTGTCACGACATTTGTGTCGCCATCTATGATATTTCAATTTCATTTAGTTCTCTCTATAGACACGCTGTTGTTGTGATGATATCCATACGTCGCACCCCATATTCCGCCATGGTGGGGTGTGACACGGGGGGATAAGTCTTGTATGGGAGAAAGGTTCTTTCAACATACGTAAAGTATGTGAAATCAGGATCCACGGGAGGTGGGGTGGGTAAAGTAAGCACATTGTCATCCCCCAAAGACAATGGATGCTGAGCATTCGGCAAAGCCGTGATGTTATCAATGATAGCATAATCAATGTCACCTCCCGGGTCAAAGCACTCATCCTCCGTGATGGTCTCTAACGGAGTGGATGAAAGGTGCTCGGGAGGGGGACTTGGGTCAATACTTTTAAGTAGTAAATTATCAAAAATAATATCTCCCTCCATGTCATCGTCATCATTACCTGGTGGTATGGAGTGAATGTCGATTTCTTCCAGCAATGGGTCATTATCTTCAACGGGAGGAATAGATGGAGGCAAAGACGCGGAAAGAGGAGGAGAAGTCAACGCTTCGATTTGAGCAATAAGAAGGTGCACTTTCCGTAATCTATCGCGAAGAAGCACGTCTTCCACCTCATCCACAAGATCATGTTCATCGGTGAACTTCTCGTAAACCGGAGAGAATAAATCGTCGTCACCCGCATCTCCCGGTGGAGATTGAGAAATTTCAAAAGTGAAATTCTCATAGCTAGGAGAAAAATCGTCATCATTAAGATCGACCTCTTCTGTATGAGCAACGTCGTCCTCGAGCTCCATAGCAGGTAAGTCACAAACCTCATCATCCAATAATTTGTCGAGACCAACATCACTAAGCTCATTACACGAATCTAGATCGTTAGACGCAGTAGGAACATCGAGAGTAGGAGCAGTAACTTCAGAAGATGTGTTGAAAGTGCATACAGCATCATCGTCATCATCATCATAATAGTATTGACGCACAAGAGGAGGGGTATAATCACTAAGATTAGATACTTGCTCTTGTTGCAGTCGCTTTTCCTCCGCGCATGCTTCTTTAAACTGAACAAAGGCTTCTTGAATTTCCAAAATAATGGCGTGCCTTTCTTCATTCAGAGTAGTGAGTTGTTGATCAATACGAATTCCCTGAGAGGATTGATGATTGAGGGTGTGATGTGGGGGCTGAAAATTTTGAAAACCTGGCTCATAATAATTTAGTGGCTGACAATAAGAAGTATCGTGAGGACCCCCACAGTTGTTGCAAAATGGGTAAAGAGAAAAATCAGGTGCGTCTTGTGGATAGCTATTATCATTGTCATAATTGTACCCCGGTTCTTGCCCGTGATTATACGGGTATCGAACCGGGCACGAAACATGCCAATGAGAATCGCTTCCACACTAGATGCACAGGGAAAGAGTAGGTGGGTTCAAAAAGGACGAATTAGTCGAGTTGCACAAAGGACAAAATCCGCATATGAATTGTGTATTGTTGATATCGTTGCCACACCGCTCACATGTACACCATTGACATGAGTCGTTCCCGTACAATCGTCTCCCACACCCGACGCAATGGACATAAAAATCCATAAAGAAAAATAGTAAGCAAGAAGAATATTTTTGGTGCAAAACTTTGAAAAAGAAATGCTTTTTATGATTTTTCAAATGTTTTTGGGATTTTTGAAAATTTTTGACACGAAAAATAACGTTCACGAGTGAACGGATCCCAAAAGCCAACGCGTCTCTCACAAAAAACCGTTAATCTTCACGAAAAGAGCGGGCAGCGGCGCCATTTTAATAAAAGAGATTTTTCTAGTTGAAAAAGTTCGTTTCTCGGTATCTTCTCGAATTGATTTCCGGTTAATTGTGCGAGATTAGTTGTTCTTGGTGGAACAAAAAGGGAATGGTCGTTGTCTAAAACTAATGAAAAAATAAAGACTTGAAACAAATAAAATAAAGACGGTAAAAAGAAATACTGAAAGATAAAAACTTAACAAAAAGTAAATGACGAGAAATTAAAAGGGAAATAAAGTAAATGACGCAAACTAAAACTTGACAAAACGTAAATTTAAAAACTTGAAAATAAAATACTTTAAGAATTAAACTAAGAAACGCAAATTAAAATAAAGCTTAAGAAAAATAAGACGAAACAATTAAAATAAAGCTAAGTAAAAATGGCGGGAAAAATAAGTTTAAAAATAAAATTGGACAAAAATGACATAATTTCGCAATTAATAAAAAATTATGAATTAATTTTGCAATTAAAACCCAAGATTTCGCAAGTATGTCAAAATTGACATAATTCCGCAATTAGCAAAAGACACAATTTCGCAATTGCTAGAAAGTGAAACATTTCGCAATGTTGCACAATGTCGCAATAATTGCACAATGTCGCAATAGTGCACAATGTCGCAATAATTGCACAATGTCGCAATAGTGCACAATGTCGTAATAGTGCACAATGTCGCAATAACTGCAAAATCGAATCAGATTTCGCAATATTGAAAAAACAATGATTTTGCAACTTTGTAGAGGATTCAATTTCGCAATTATGGAAGAATTGCGAAATTGAATCAGGACACAATTTCGCAATTATGGACAATTGCAAAATCAAATCAACTCAATTTCGCAACTTTATGAAAAGTTCCAAAATTGAATCAGACAAAAGTACAATTTCGCAACTTATGAAAAGTTTAATTTCGCAACTTTATGAAAAGTTCCAAAATCGAATCAGACAAAAGTACAATTTCGCAACTTATGAAAAGTTCAATTTCGCAACTTTATGAAAAGTTCCAAAATCGAATCAGACGTTCCTAAAAAATAGGAACAAGATATATGACGAAAATAAGCAACTTTTTAGCACTTTTTCAAGGACAATAAGCTAAGAACAACTCTAATAAGCTATCAATAAGCTAGAGAGAAGGTTAAAACTCATAAAAACATCAAAAGAAACACACGAAAATTAAAAGATTTGAACTTCATGTAAAAAACTTGATGAAAAAGATTATGAAAACAATAACGTGATTAACAAGAAAGATTAAAAAGATTAAATTTAAAACAAGATTAAGCGTAAAAGTAAAGATTCAATTAAAAACAAGAAAGGAAGATGAAAGATTAAAGTTCTAGTGAGAGAAACTGTCACTTTCTCTCTCTAAAACTAAACTACTCCGACTCCTAAAACTAAAACTAACCAACCCTCCTAAATGAGTTTAGGAGGGTATTTATAGGAAAATGGGGAGGTGCATGTGTTGCCTCCTCTTTCTTTCTTTCTTCACGTCTTCTCGTCTTTTAAGTTCTTCGACTTTATCGACTTTGTCTCGGGATTAGTTAAACTCGTCTTATAATTTCTTTATTTATTAGACTCGAGTTCTTCGGCTTTATTAAACTTTCGTCTTTAGACTTGTTCTTCGATAAATCTTCAAAATAGGCCTTGGACTTCCGTTCTTTTTGCACTCTTGATCTCTTGACTTCGTCTTTTGTCGTTTTCTTCGATAAAAGCCCGTGAAAGCCGTGTTTTCTTCCCTTTTTGCATTTTGATCCTAAAATCACAACAAAAACAAAAACCACGCATAATTACGACATTTACGACATAAAATACATGTTTTGGCTCGGTTATTATTGTAATTAAGTGGTAAAAGGATGGGTGTTTACACACCTATCACCTACGAATAAGCAAGCAAATGCAAATCCCACTACTTGATGAGATGCATCTATATTTTCATGGCATGAAATGGCATAGTGCAAGAGGTACCTGAAAATCCCGGGATAACATGATGTGAAAACTAAGATCATAAGCATATATACTATCAAGGTTTAAAAAGTGAAAATATTATCACAACATTGAATTTAAGATACCCTGATAAACAAATGGTGTTAAGAGTGTGAGAAGACGGTAATCCGTATTCCAATGCATTTTCTTTCTCATCTTTGGTGGCGATGAGTATCCTGACGGGTGGTGATTTGGGTCGAGGAGCAGAAACAACATCCTATATACTCCATTAACTTAGCGAATAGATTTAAAAGTGAATTATAACATAGGACGGATTTAAGAAAGATAAATGTAAAAAATACACAATGTACTTTCAAAATTAATCCATTATACCCACTGAACTTTTTTATGTTCGGTTTGCACACTTGCCACGTAGGATTTTGGTCAAACATTTGAATATACCTTTGACTTAACGAAACCGTTAATTATGTCGTTAACTTGGAATTAGTTTTACATTGTTGGTCTCTTAGCTAACTATCATCATATCATCATCATCTTCATCTTCATAAACTGACATCTTCATCACCATTGATTACAACTATTCCATCTTCATCATCAAATCATCATCATCTTCATCTTCATTAACTTCCATCTTTATCTTCATACCCATCGAATGATAACAACTATTTGTCATCATTCGTGTATAATCGAAATCCAACAGCATCAAAACCACCAATGAGCCATCAGTCACATCATCCCTTATCCGCACACAACTTGAGCGATCTGTTTTTATCCGCACCCACTCTCGATTCACTGATTTAATAACTACATATCCATCCAATATATTTGATTGGATTTGCACAAAATCAACCCACGCATCATTATTCATTGAATCGAAGGGACTCATGACTGAAACACCAAACGACCCTTTCTCAGAAAAAAGCAAATAATCAATCTTTAATTGAATTCCGTCATGTGGCCACAAGACAACGAATTCATATTCCTTTTTCTTGATTTGATTTTTCTGAGGATTTTAATTTGGTTTTTTTTGTCTTTCGATGCTGTTGTAGTTTAAGGTTTTTTATTTGGTGAATACGGTTGATTTGTTTGCGAGTGTTTCAGTTAATGGCTTTTGTGATGGATCTTGGTTTATTAAAGATGAAGTTTGGTTATGAATGGATCTTTATGTTTGTTATGATTCACAAGGATTTGGTATGCGTGTCGATAAACATGTTCTACTGCCTACTGATGGTAATCATCACAATAATGAACCTATATGTGAAAACTGTTCCATGACCATTTTGCCAGCACTAATCAAGTGAGTTTCATCCCAAAGTTCTTGTAATTTAACAAAACTACAAAAACCTGTTTCTGGGTTTAATTATTTAATGCGTTTAAGGTTATGATTTAATTATTTACTTCTTAATTATTTACTTCTTAAGTGCTTTAATTATTTACTTCTTAATTGTTTCTGGGTTTTTGGGTTTTGATTTTCTGGGTTTTTAGGTTTTGATTTTCTGGGCTTTTGGGTTTTGATTTTCTGGGTTTAAGGTTATGATTTCGGATGATGATGGTGGTACATTGATTGTTTATTAGATGAAGATGATGATGATTCGATGATAGTTAGCTAAGAGACCAACAATGATACAATAACTAACGGTTCCGTTAAGTCAATATTCAAATGTTTGACCAAAAGCCTACGTGGCAAGAATGTAAATCGAACATAAAAAAGTTTAGTGGGCATAATGGATTATTTTAGAAAGTACGTTGTGTATTTTAGACTTTTACCCGATTTAAGAAAGGAAAATGGAACTGTGCCTTTATACAATTTCCAGAATAATCACAAAAGGCCATTAATAGTGTCATTTGCCTTGCCAATTTACCATGTCCGCTCTACAACATAGAGTTAATATCATTCAAATAATACGACAAGCAAAATGATTTTCGATGAAGATAAATCTGATTTGCAAATACAAAGAGAGTTTACCCAAAATAGCAAGGGAAGAAAACCTGTGTAAAACGGCACAGAAACAACACAAGATACCCCAGAGAAGAAAGCATCCCAAAAACCATGCTGGTATCTCTGCAAAAATTTGACAACAAATGTAAAAAATCAATAATTCCATACCAATAACAAGCAAACTGATGAGAGCAGTGACACCTAACAAAGTAAAGCAAAATATAAAAACCAACAGATGACTAATGGGGCATTTGGGATTGCTTTAAAATTTTGACAACAAATGTAAAAATCAATAATTCCGGACCAATAACAAGCAAACTGATGAGAGCCCCAACAAAGTAAAGCAAAATATAAAAACCAACAGATGACTAATGGGGCATTTGGGATTGCTTTAAAATTTTGACAACAAATGTAAAAATCAATAATTTTGGACCAATAACAAGCAAAGTGATGAGAGCAGTGACACCCAATAAAGTAAAGCAAAATATAAAAACCAACAGATGACTAATGGGGCATTTGGGATTGCTTTAAATTTTTTGACAACAAACAGTTTAAAAGATATTAATATTTGAAAAAAAGATGAAGATATATTTGATTAAGCTTAAAAAGGTATTTAAATCAAATAAGCGCCAAGGCGGCTCCTAAACTTCATTTTAACATAATTACTTTTTAACTGTTATTATGTATTTATGTTGTTTTGGACCATTATTTGATAAAGCTTCCACTTGTTTAGATTAAGTTAAATGAGCCAATCAACATTATCTCATGTGGAGTTGTAAACTTGGTAAGTTAAGAGCATCCACAATAGCACCAAGTCATAAAGACTTGGTGCATTTATTGCATTAAGGGCATAGCCCATTTAATCACTAAAACTCTTAACAATGACTTGGTGTTTATCAAGTCATACACAAACAGTTATGGTTAGAGCACCCGGAGTGGTGGCGTCGTGGGGTGCCAAACCCACGGCGTTGGCCGCGTGATGAGTCTGACGAAGCCCAAAACCCACGGCGTGGGTGGTGGAAGTGAGTCAACCCACGGAGCGTGGTGGTGATTTTGTGAGTGTGAGTTGGCTGTTTTTTCCAAGTGACCCCCAAGTGATGACTCCCTTGTTTTTCCAAGTGAATGTGAGTGTCGGTTTCGCTGACGTGTCACCCAAAAAACCCATCACTTGGAGTGATGATTCCTAACCCTCTTAGTTGAAGAACGGTGTCGTGATTTAATTTATTTGTGTGATATTATAGTTTTGGACTGTTAATGGAGTGGACTATGTTTTTGAACAAATAATAGGAGTATATATTTTTTTTACTACTACGAGTAGTTTCCACAGTCATTTAACAAGTTGATTAATCTTTTGCGGAAGTTTGTCAGGGTATCTCGATGAACAACATCCGCATCCTATCCAGTTGAGATTTTTTCATACTCAAAATCGAACCCGAGACCTTGGTTAAGGAGCAAGAGGCCCTTAACCACTCATGTCAATCTTAATTGTTTGAGTCGAACACGTTTCTTGTGGTAGGTGAACTTTTTTCGGGTTAATCGTAAAATAGTTTTTGACCTTTAACGAATTTTGAACTCCTACGCGTTGTAAAAAACTTGTTAAACCTTACCACGTTCTATTATGAGAAATGTTATCTTCATACATTTGTCATATCAAAACAATTATAATAAAAAAAGGGTTTTGCTAACCACCACCCATAGGGTGGTTTTTACCTTTCCATAATTAAAAATATTTCCAAATATGAACTTACTTGATATTAATACATACCTTATTAAAACTAACTTACCTTAATTGTATATGTTTAAATTATGTATTTAAAGAAATGATGAGTTCATATTTGGAAATAATTTTAATTACGGAAAGGTAAAAAACCACCATGTGGGTGGTGGTTAGCAAAACCCATAAAAAAAGACTAGAGTGCAAAAATAATTCACGAGGTTTACTAAAAAAACCATTTTACGTATCTTATCTATGTGATAATAAATTGATGCATTATAAATCTTTGAAAACGTATGATGAAAATATTTTATCAGTTAAGTACTAAAAAGAGAGTTGGATATCATGGGGAGGGAGGCTCGCCATTCTTAGGTGGCAGCTCGCCATCTCCCGCCACCACACCAGGTCACCTAGCCACTCGCTCGCCAAGTGATATCTCGCCATCTAGACGACGCAGAAAAAACAAAAAAAACATGGCACACACACCCTTTTAGCCGTTGTATAACAAATACTTTAATAAGTTTTTTTTTTAAAAAAAAATTTTATATCAATTAGTTTTGTAAGTACCCCATTCTCTTTTCATAAACAATAAAAAAATCACACATTCAGAACACTTAAAAAAAATCAATTTTGAAAACATGAGTGATTCATCTTGCTCCGGTGGGTTTCCCTATCTTGACGATCTGGATGATTATAATATGTTTAGCACATCCTCAATTCTGAACAAGAAACTTTTTTATTTTGGTAATGTTATTGTGTTTTTGTAATTTGAATTTTTATGAAATGAATTAAAGTTATTGGAAAATGATGTAGAAAATAAAATAAAATTGGTAGTGATTCACTAGTGGGACTCAAATAAAGAGGGGGTTTCTTGTGATAACATATGTTTTTTAGAAGTGTGAGTGACAAATGACGCGACATCTAATAAAGCTTAAAAGAGAAGATTTTGTTGCCCATGACATAGCTCTAAGGATCTAACATGAATGTATTGTTTTTCTTCTTCCATAATGATGTATGATGAATATTTGATTTTTTTTTTAAATATACTTTTTTAATTTTTTGGAATTTTTTAACTCTCTTTTAAAAAGATTAATTTGTAATTTTACCCCTCTTCTAACACGACGAGACCTTTTATTTAGGGTATGTTTGACATCTTTTAGAGTTAAAGTTGGTCGTTGGAGCTAGATGCTTAACCATGTAGCTTGAGTTTATTTTTATATACTAGTTTAATTAGTATTTTATTTAGAACCTTATTTTTTTTAAACATGCTTTTTAAAGTTCTGTCAGTCAAATAAGATTTATTTTTAATAATATTTTATTTTTTTAAAAACAATAAATTTATGTTACGATAAGCTCTGATAAACTCACGCGTCAAACATAGCTTTAGCCTTGCCTACTCACCAGTCACCACTAATATGAGGAATTTTAACTTGTAAACTCATGAAAAAAAACCCAACTTAAATAAAAAGACATATAAAATAAGCTAACTCATACAGGGAACAGGGACGGATCTTTGCGAAGATTGAGGAGAGCTCCGACCCTCACAAAAGTTGTGACGAGTAATGTAAATATTATACATTTCGTTCAAAGTTATTGTTCATTTTTTTTATATATAAAAACTAAATTGGCCCTTTCAAAATAAATGTTGAAGGTCTGTCACTGCAAAAACCTCCCGTTTAGTTTAAACCTGAGATTACTGTTGAATTGTTCTAATAAGAGTCTGAATTTGATTTAGTTTTAACAAAAAAAAAACTACGTTTAGTTAATATATGAATTTACTACTTTCCATATAAATGTCAATTCCATTAATAGTGGAGAAAACTTTTATAAACCAGAGATTCACTGTCTCCTACTAATTTCAAGTAGAGTATCATCTACATTACACGTGGCAAATTTTTTATGATGGTTTAGTAAGGACTAGGAAGGGTGTCCGCGCTTCGCCACGGCATTTCAGGTTCGCTTTTGAGAACATGTGTCTGGTATAAACGTTGGCTGCTGTTACGTCGGTTCACTTGATTATGCTTATTCTTTTTTCTTTGCGGCTGATTTGCAGGTAAGATAGGATTCCACGTTTGGGGCTGCTTGTTTTGCACCCACAACTGTAAAAAGGAATTCTGAACACCCTATTTTTAGAACTAAATAAAAAGGTAACCATTTACGTTAAATAAGGAAATTAGCAGTAAAAAAATATACAATAGTCGTATACTTTCATGTAAAAAAAATTCATGTAGATATACTACTCTAAATGTTTAAGCTAAGAACAATTGCAAGTAAAAAAAATTTCATGTAGATATACCTACTCTAAATGGGAGAAAGGAATCCATAAATTGTGTATCACAAAAGAAAAAGCAAAGCTTTCATGACATTCAAATCGAGAGAACCCAGTAATGCTAATTTGATCACATACAACGAAACAATTTAAAGTTCAGATGCTCATTGATACCTTTCAAAAAAAAATTTGGCATATCAAACATTGTATCAAATCATTCTTGCACGCAGTACTCTTGTTAGGCCGTTGTTTCTGTACTGCCTTTACGGCAGCAACTCTAGCTGCATTTGCTGATCTATTGGTAGCTGCCACTACTTTGTTAACTCTTTCGTCTACTTTGGCTACATCATATGCTTTCTCAGCTGCTCTTCGTGCTTCCTGAAATATTAAGCAATGCTAGTAGTTAGTTTCCATTAACCATATCAAAAACAAAATTCTAGATCCTATATGTGGCAATCTCGACCCATTTACATATGAATGAGTCAGACGCATTGAACGGGTTAAAAGTCGTTTAAATATATCTAGTGCATACAAATTTAAACTTGTTATCGTTGCCAATGTATATGAAAATCCATTTAACTTGGAATATTAAAAGATTACCTTGTCAAATCTAGGGAAGCCGGCTTTCAATCTTGCAAACATAGTTTCCTGAATTTCTACAACTTTTCCATGCTCTTGCAAAAGAAATTCATTGCAATCGAAAGCCAAAATTTCAGAACCTGGACAGAGAATGAAAGTCAACTGAATTCAAAGTATGTGACTGTTGAGATAACAGATTATACGAATCTACTTGGAGGACATTATCATAAACATACCTTGATCTTTGTGTGTTTTCGTACATTGGATTCAATTATAGGTAGTTTGACTCTGTTAGTCCGTAGTTGAGATTAGCAGATGGTTGTGTATCTTATATACACGGTCTTGCAAGCTTATCCTCGGTAAACGGGTGCCCATCAGAAGTTACGTGTACGCAAGTATATGGATACCCTTCGAGGTAAGCAGGGGGTAGTTTGAGATGTTTAGCCTGCTCTTGATAGATTAAAGACCGAAAAATGCCCCCTGCTTCCCTTGAAGGGTATGCATATATTTGGGAACCCGGAATGGTAACCATTTTTGTGCTTCTCATAACAGATTTTCATTTCCAAATCCAAAACCCGAAAATGAAATGTATGTCAGAAAACGCTTAATACCCCAAAAGAGATGGTTTTTAAGAAGACAATTATAAATGCTTGAACTAATTTCTGACCGCTAAGTAATGAGAATAAGCTTCTAAATTGTGTAGTACCAGAAAGCCCGCCAACTGGCGGTGACCAATGAGATCGGGTAATGAAATGGAGCAGATCTACGGGTAGAAACAATGAGGTAACCCATACCATTAGAGGCTCAGATATGGAGGTATGGAAGGCGTACCCAAAAACCCGCCATGGTTGCGACCAAATGGTCGTCCCGCCAAGATACGGGCCCTGGCAAACGACCTTTGCCAAAACATTCCATACATATACATTACATCATCGCCCATATAATTGCACATTCTAGCTAGCCTTGTTATTTTCAATTTGTAACCTATGAGGACTCCCAGATCCAAAGGTAACGACCTATATAAGAGAAGTTTGTATTATAATCAACAGAGCACCACAATCAACATCGGTAACTATACCACCCGCGCTTGTAATATAAGCAATGAGGATAAGGCATATCACCATCGTCGCCCAACATTAACAGCAGCAACGAAAGACATGACCAAGACGTTTTCTGCTCGTAGTATTGTTTTTCACGATTCTAACCAAACATAGCAAACACATGTTACCTGCCATGGCTCATAGTATATGATGTCGCGGTCGGGCTCGGGGTTCGTGAAGGTTGCTGAATCGAGTAGGTCTCGCATTCTGCCATCCGTCCACTTCCCACAACAACACAAGAAATTCAAATGTTCATCACAGTAATTCCAAATGAAACCACACAAATGGAGTGGCTGCAACTTTAAATTATAAGCCACATACTATAGACGGTGGCGACGAAGTGCTCGACGACATCGATTTGTGGTTTGATAACAGCAAACCAGAAAGGCAAGTCTGGAACATAAGCAAGCCGAAACCATAAATGTTAATATACTGTATATTTTTGTGAAAATTGAAACCCGCCAAGGCTGCAAGCACGTAAGTGTGCTGCCATGCCAAGATACAGTTCGATTTCAACTACGAATAAGCAGCGTAACTTTTTTTATATGTTGAAGTCACAATGGCTAAAGTGCGTCCTAACAATTATATGGAGCACGGATTCCACAAATGTGTTTCAGCCATAGCAAAACCCTATTTTTCTTTTGTACCATCAGCCATCGTATTATGCAGCCAATAACCCTAGCACCATCGTTACCCAACCGGGGCATCGCCGCACGCCATGGATAGCGGCAACGAAGAGCCCGGTGGCATCAAATGAGCATAAGGCAAAAGATATAACATAAATCGTAACTTCTATAGAAACAAAAGAGATGACGAAATGAAAGAGGACATTTCATATTGCTATTATAAATTATAAATCTAATACTCGTAATATAGGGGAATCTCGATTTCCTAGGTAAAGTGAAACCTGTCACAACAAACCCACAAAGCAAAAAAAAAAAAAACTTTGTCACAGACTCACAACATACAGAAACAACGCACCTTGCCTGGTCCATGAGTTACTCAGATAACATACCACCCAATATTTAACCTGTTAGATACACATAATAGACCCATTCAACAAAATGTTAAACAACAAAAGCAGACACACTTTAAAATTTACACATTTGCAGTTGTATTAAACAGTACTTAAACACCACCTTAAAACCAACTTGCAAAAAAACAAATCTACTCACGTTGAATGCTTTAGTTGCTCGATTCAACGTATCCACTGGCTGACATAAAGTCCTATCATTTGCATCAACAGTTTGTGAATGATCATCGAAAACACACCTTCCTACATATTGAACATTAAGGGGAGTTTGTTTTGGCTCATATTAACAGGTTATGGATTATTTGATTTTGGGATGTTCCATAAGCTCACTCTGCGTGCCTTGTTTTAAAGCTTTTAGGCTTATACCGGTTCATTGTGACATAATAAACTTATATAAGCCAACAAGTTTTAGAATAAGCTACACAAAACTAAGCTTATGAAGCATAAGCAGGAAACCAAATAAATAAGACGAAAGGATAACTATTTAGAAAAAGCATGAAATACCTTCCTCAGTTTTCTAAATATCAGCAACATCAACAATCACCCATTAGAAATCTACATTATAAGTTTCAAAATTGGGTTAAAAACACAATTAATTAGTACACATAAATTAGAAAAAAAACATACCTTGTTTTTATGGTAGAACTTCCAAAACAAAACCTTTAAAATGAAGCCCCAAATTTGAAACCTGAATTCATGTGTGTGCTTTTGTTAAGTATCCAACAGTATTTCTCCATCATCATCAACTACAAAAATGAACACCCTCAAAATCAAACCCCAAAGTTCAAAAAAATGAATTCATGTTTGTGTTCAGGTTGATTAGTACCTTAATCAAGATCATTGACCACCAACGCTGGCTAAATCGGATCATCGATTATCAAGTTTCGCTAGAAAACGCTGGCCAGTCTGATCCAAGAAGAAGCCATTTTTCATACTCCGGTTTTGACTCCTCTTCGTCATGCGTCCCTCCATACCCCTTCTATCATTACCTATAAACCCAAATTACATAAACCGATATAAAAAAACAGTAAAACAAACTTAACAAAAACCCCAAAATTGTGACAGACACATACCTTTCAGAATCACCTCATTCAAAGAAACCAACTTCTTCAAATATTTGGATCTTTAAAACCTACAAATTTTTAAAACCTGAAGCAACGAACTTATTATGAAACAAAAACATATAAGTATAACATAATCAAATCAAATTTATAAATCGTTATATCCAACAAACAATTCATGACATACAATCAGTATGATGTAACCAACCTTAGAGAGAGATCTAGATCACAAAAAGATCAGATCTGATTATAATCCATCACCTCACAGAAAGATTAGATCTGATTATCCGATCGTTATCATCGTAGAGAGAACCCAGAGAGAGGGTAACGTCTCAATATTTGGTGTGTGTGTGAGAGTAGAAAGCGTTTGGTGTGTGTGAGAGTAGAAAGGGGGATACCTATTATTGGTGTGTGAGAGTAGAAACAATAAACAAAGAGGGATGTGAGCGGGGAATATAAAATGTGGCTTGTGAGGGGATCACTGTTCCTAGGGGAATGTGATTCCCCTCTATTATTAAAGATACAATGGGGGAGTGGTGCAACAAAATTCCACCGACACATAATCGTCATCTCAGCTTTTTCACTCCTCTCACTAACTCACCAAAAACTCCAATTTCAAGGTTACTAAGGAAAAAAAAAACTCACCTCCACCTCATACCCAATTTATATAAAAATATATCCTACTAAAATATTTCACACTCACAACCTTATTTAAAAAAAAATAAAAAACAGTAGGACCTACAAACTTTAAAACCCACCAAAAGTGAGTTTCTCACCGTTAGCTATTATCGAAACCACACCCACGCTTGAGATTTTGTTGGAGGGAATGGCAAAATGAAAGTAACTTTTGGCCAGATAGATCTCACGAGTTGGATAATCTCTCCACTCCCCCAGCCTAACTATTTAAAAGTTGGTGACACGTTCACTACATATAACATACGCTTGACAGCATGATAGAATGATAATCAAATTTATTTTTGAATGTAGCATCGATAACACGTACTCTATTACCTAATTAAAATTTTGTTAACTTAACATGGTTTGGTTCGTTACAGCACTGCTAGTTGTGATTTTCTCTACGTAAAAGAAGTTCGTTTTAATAGTCTTAACTTAAAAATGGTGATGGTGTGATAACGGGATAATGCAACACGAATAAATTTGATCCATACATATACACGTCTTTTAAACTAATACTCTGTATTATTAAAGATTCGTTTGTTTTTTTTTAAAAAAAAGAAGCCTTTTCTTACCTTTTTTTGTCAGAAAATACTTATTTTTTATTTGGCTTTTACAAAAAGTACTTCGGCTGTGTTTAGTTGGATAGAAAACGCCATTTTTTTACAAAATGTTTTCTAAAAAATAAGGAAAACAGAAAACGCGTTCAATCATCGTTTTCTAAAAATATTTTCTAGAAAATGCAGAATACATATTTTATCCTTTTGTACACAAAACAAAAAAACTATTTTTTAGTTTTCTAGGTTTTCCTTTCGACACAGAAAATTTATTTCCCCCTTTGTTTCCTTTATAGTTTTGGAAAATGGAAAACACAAATACATATTTCTCCAATTAAACACGTTTTCCAAATTTTTAAATGTTTTGTGGAAAAGAAAATTCCTTTTCTTTTTTTACAAAATAGAAAATGATGGAAAATATTTTCCAACTAAACACACCCTTATCATCTCATTTCATTTCTTCATTTTTCATTTCACTTCTTCAGAACTATTATCTTTCGCTACCTTTAATATTCGTTTGAATTTTTATGTTTAAATATTTTTTATATCGAAGTGATTCTTTTTGTATTTTGTGCACATTTTTATACGCTTTCATACGTTTTACATGTTTCACCTTTTTCTGACGTTTTTATCCATTTTGCACGTTTTTCTACATTTTCGTGGGTCATTCTACGATTCTTCGTTTTCTTCCTGTTTTTTTACGTTTTCGTCTCTTTTCCTACGGTTTTGTCCGTTTTACACGATTGGCTGTTTTTGTTTTTGTCTGTTTTCATACGTTTCCCTTGGTTTTCATACTTTTTCGGTTGTTTTCTTACGTTTTCGCATTTTTTTCTTTGTTTCTATGCTTTTTTAAGTCTATACGTTTTCGTACATTTTCATTCATTTTTACGAGTTTGTGCATTTTTATACGTTTTGACGTAATTATGTGTTTTCATCGCTATAAAAAACGAATAAAAACGTATAAAGAACGTACAAAAACGTAAAATCATACAAAAATGTACGAAAACGTAAAAATTAGCAAAACGTACATAAACGGATGAAAACGTAAAAAACATAAAAAGATAAAAAGAAAAGAAAAAATTTCATGTTTGGTCCCTATCGTTTACACCAAACATCAAGTACGGTCCCTATCTCAAACTAAGTCCGCAGATCGTCCCCATCGTTTACACTTTGGATCAAAAATGGTCCCTATCTTAGATGAGAGTTAGTTTTGCTCGTTAAGTGGTATAAGTAGAGGGGTATTTTGGGGTTTTACTTATTCTTATCCACACCAACTTTCTTGTTTACACCGCCTAACCATTATATTCATCAAACCCAACTTTCTTGTTAACACCCACCCACGTATATGTTATCCATCATCATAACCACGTATACAAAACAACCCTCCATCGAATCCTAGAAAGCACAGATACAAAAACACCACTAAGAACATGATCGAATCCAATCCCATCACCAGATCCCGGATCTACAAAACACTCACAATCACCATCTAAAACGCAAGATTTACTACCTATGGTCCATTCACTATAAAAAAAACCATGACTCAAATACATACCGAGTTTTCACATCGAAAATCACAAAACCCAGATTCACTCGATAAAAACAAAAAAATGAAATCACATCTTTCGATTCAACCAAAACCCAAATTCTACACCGTTATTATCACACAAATCATAGATTCACAAGAAAGCTATTTTTTATGTCTTAAAAAAATCATATCGACATGAAAACTGTTTGTTGTTCAATTTTAAAGAAAAACTGAAAAGTGGGTAGGTAAATGTTTTGGGAGGTGAACTGATTAGTAAATAATTAGTCTTGTTGAATGTGGAAGAAAGGTGTGGTAGCTTTGAGAAAGTTCGGATACGATAGCAGTGGTCGGTACTGAAGTGCTAGAATTGAGCTGATAACAAAATTTCAGTGAATGCACATCAGGTTGGGGATTTGGTGATTTGAGGAGGTGGTGGTTTTAGTAAAAAACGTGGGTCACTGAAACCAAGATTGACACTGAATATTTTTTGAATCACTGATTAAATATCAGTGAATGCAGAATAATGTATTGATTATTCAGTTGTCAAGCTTCAGTGGGTGTAAATGGTTTCTTCACGCCGTGTTTAAGAAGAACCGATTAAAAGAATTAGTTGATGGGTGAAACGGAACTGATGAAGTGGAGTTGGGTTGTTCAGACGTAAGGGGTATTCAGTGTATGCGGTATTGTGTGGTTCACTAAACCTGAAAAACATATGGCTCAACAAGAACCTGAATGTCATCAGGTCTCCTTAAACCTCAGTATCCCTGAACGTTTCAAGCCCCTTAAACCGTGACTCTGAAATTCAAGTCATATGAGACTCTGAATGCTACTTCGTGAAATACATTCTCATGAACCTAAACCTTCCATGTAATGGGGTTTGTCACTGAAACTGATAAATCAGTAGGTCTGAGCTTTGTGGGTTTACAAGAGTAATGATTTATGAGTGTTGTTCGTTGAACTGATGAATAAATCAGTGGGTATGAAGGGTTGTTGAACTAATGTTGTTTCGATCTGGGTTTATTGATTGTTTGCCCACAAGATATGCATTTGTCTTGGACCTGGGATGTGTGTGAGAGAGATTTAGATTGGTAGTGGTGGGCCCCTTTATTATAATGTACAGTATAATGAAAAGACGAAAGTACCCTGCCCCTCATTCGACTTAACTGGCAAAACTAACGTCCATTCAAGATAGGGACAATTTTTGATCGAAATTGTAAACGATAGGGACGATCGATGGAGTTATTTTGAGATAGGGACCAAACATGAAATTTTTTCAAAAGAAAATAAAATAGGAAAAAAGTATTTCAATATATACAAAAATATAACAGTTTTTTTCGTGTATATATGAAGACGTTCGATGCACTCTCCTTTTGCAAACATTATTTGTAAATAAATAAAAACAAACGAAGCCTAAGTACGCATAAAAATAGTTTATATAAATACCTTCAAAAACAATCAAATACAACTAACTTAACATAAAGATAATCAAGGACGAAGGATTAGAGTCCCGTTATGGAATGGAATTTGATTCAAAGGTTTATACTTGATTTTACAAAAACTATGCAAATTCCGGATTTGACACAATGTAAAAGGCCAACCATAGATGAAGAATATGTATAAATTCTATGACTATAAAATTCTTGTGTACGAGATAGCAAGCTAGAACAAGTAAATCTGGTCATAGATACGAGCTATAAAACTTTCTTTTTATAGAATATTAAGATAATGATGCATGCATGACAACCCTTGTTTTAACAACTAACAAGTACAAGTATTGATTTTAACTCGGTATAGTACTCCAACATCTGTTTTTACTATTGGCCAACTGATTATTTCACACAAAAATACCGAGCAAAATTCTCCCATTCGATAAGGTTGGCGCGAGCCGCGCCACCACATCAACACCAAACATTATTGTTCGAAATTTGAGAAGTCTCACACTTTATTAGTGATGATTTATAGGCATAAACCAAATGCCCCCACTTACGTATTAAAACCCAATATTCAGTACGCCAACACCATATAAATCTCTCATTTCTAGTAAAAATACTTGATTTATCATCTCGATACTAGTTTTTTTTTCTTCGTATTTTGATGTCATTGACCTTCTATATTCCTGCGTCCGCTAGTGGCAACTGGTAAGAGTGTTTTAGCTAAGTGCTGTTATTGGGTGCATGCTAAAGGGACACACCAGTAACAGTTCTTCGCATTGTACTGCACGTTACGCTCTAACAATGATACCCTATAGCCATTTTTGTGAGTTTTCTCCTAAAAAGACACGTTTCGATCACCTTTGTCATACACAGGCGATCGATATGATGATGCACATCATTGCACGTTAGGCTTAATATTCTTGCACCATTAGCCATTACATCGTTTTCGATCTTTCGATTTTTAATATTTTTGAAATGTTATATACATCTTAAATGGAAGGTCGTTAATTAAGGTTGCTCGTGTGGGCTTTTGAGGATTCTCTTTGGATCTTCAAAATATTAAATTCCCAGATTGATGGTTTTAGGTATTGGAATTTGTTGTGCTAAATCGAATGATATCGAGAAATTATGTACAAAGATGGGTTTTGTTTAACATGTTTAATGGTTGATATATTGATGCAATGTCATACGTAAGAATTTATGAGCCAGCTAGTCTTGATAATCAACTCACTTGGTCTGTGTACTTTATTTTGATTTTTGTCACTGGTCTTATAGTGTTGTTTATCATGCATCAAAAGTAACAAAATAAAACCATAATGAAGTAATTTTTATAAAAACAATTCATGCAAAAAAGCCCAAAATTTTTATACATATATATGATAATTTAATGTTTTTCTCTATAATACGCACTATATTTTAGGCCTAAAAAGAGATGCTGCATCTAAGGACGGAACCGGGGTGTCTCGAGAAGTCCCGGACATAGACCCGTTGTGTTTTAGTGTTAATTTTGTTAAAAAAACCCTTAATTTTTCAAAAATGCATCCAGTTTTAAAAAGTTGTATACATCTAATCTTGTTTTTTCGTAAATACTTTCTGGTTCCGTCCGAGGCTGCATCATTTCTACTAAAGTCACTCACACTAATCAAATTCTTAGCGGTACACTTTTAGATTTGGTTCCTTAGCATAACTTAACTTAGATAATTAACCCTACAGTTATCAGGATATACGATCGTTTAACTATCAGGAATTAGTGAGCCTATAGGGGCACACACTCAAACACAGAGAACACACTTTATTAATATTTAATATTTAATGATAATATTAAATGTTTAATAAGACTTCATTTATTATTTAATTACTGGTCGTTATAGTTCGTTACGTGATTAATGAACTAAATGTATGCGTATAATTAAATAGAGAGGATTAAAAGTCAAAACCCGGGAGGAGCCCATGGTGGTCG